>CM074452.1:3620854-3878354 GCA_037101425.1 Elopichthys bambusa | reverse complement strand
CTGAAAGGAATTGCAGATTACATTTCTTTTGTGTATACATATTCATATAAAACACATTATATATATATATATATATATATAATGTGTTTATATATATATATGAATCACAAACCGTCCCTTAACAGTATTTCAAATCTTAAAAGAATATCTTGAATAAAAAACTGTGCTTGCAGCTTATATAATAATGAAATAAAAGACTTAAGTGTACTTTAAGAGAGTCCACTTTTCTCAACACACTTAAGTACACTTTTAAGAAGTGCACTTTGTAGTAATGTCAAATTCAAAGTTTTACTTTAAAGTCTTTTGTCATTCATTAAAGAAGTACACTTATTCTGATGTGCTGATTAGCATAATGAAACATGTCAAGTACTTGATTATTATTTTAACTAATATAGTGTTTTATTTAATACTACATTCAAAGTTATTATAAGTGTTCTAAAGTACAACTGCAACATTACAAATGTGTAATTATACAAATGTACTACTTAAGTATTACTTAATTTAATAGTTAATAACATGCAGTTAGGTGAATACATTACATTCAGTTCACATGCACTTAAGTATATTATCTCCGTTAATAGTATGCTTTTTAAGATTATGCTAAAGTGGACTTTTTTTTTCTTTTTTTCTTCTTCTTTTTAAATAAGGGTCCTTTAAAAGTTGAAATGTAAAGCTCAATTTTTAATCTGTAAAAAAGTAATTTGTCATTTGAGCTGTAAGGTTGTCTAAATTTGACTTTTTTAAGTAGATGAACTGTCACAGATGTGGAGCTTATTGTGTTTATCCTGAAATATTCCTGTAACATCTGATCTGCTGCTTTTGTTTGTTCAGCATGGATTCATTCAGTACCTGCTCAACTCCACAGCATGTTACCCATTCAGATATTTTACAATGAATATCTGCCTGAAAGAGGGTTTGAGCTGCAATAACACCAGCAGTTTAGACTTAGAAATGCAGACATCCATAAATATCTTTATGTGGGTTTTAAGTCAGGCTTCTCTCTGTAGTTACTTGCAATCAAATGTGAAAAGACCAGAAGAGTTGTTTAATCGAAGAAAAAAGTAAAAAAAAAGAAATGTTTTTTTTTTTATTTGATAATAGTGATTTATTATTTAATCTTTTTTTTATTAAATTCATGTTTATGTTTTTATTTTATTTAGTTATTTAATAATTTCATTAGGAGTATAATTAGGTGTATGTTTCAGTCACCTTAACCAAAAAGTAATAAACATCATTTCTGCTACAGACATAAATCATACCTCAAATCGTGCAGCTTGTTGAAGACGTGTGATATTAATATTTCTTGAATTCTTGAATTTAAGGCCATAACCATGTCTTGAACAAAATGTTTTTGTTTTGTGGGGGGGTGTTATTGGGTATTTATTTTTTAGGAATTAAAAAGTTAAAAGGGATTTAAGGTCTATTAGTTAAGTATACACAAAATAATGTGTATTTTTAAAAATGTATTCACTCTTATTTGTATGTCTAATATGTCAAAGACTCAAAGCGTTTCTTGTCTTGTCACATTCAGTTATGAATTACATTAATCATATTAATCAAATAATAGAAAATTATCACTGGATATTACTGTCGGCTGCTGAATATTTAAATCATAAAACAGTCAAATATTAAATGTTTGGCTACTTACTCGCCACGTACTCTTTCACTGCTAAAACAAGTGTTGCATTGGAATTCGCACTCGTCTTCTGTGAACAGTAAGCCCCGCCTTCTTTGATTTGATTGGCCAGCTCACTCATTCTGACAGTGATGAGCGATGTTGCTGAAGCAGACATGCCTAAAAATGTAACTTTTAAAACTTTTTTGTCATCCTAACAACAAACAGAGCTGTGTATACTGGAGTACATCAGAGCAGCATCAATAATATCAAATATTTAGGGGGACAATTTGGCCATTTCTAATTATTGGGGGGGACTTGTCCCTCATCAATGTCAATGGTGGTTACGGCCCTGGCGTATAGAAAAACAGAGGTAGGCTACCTGAATATCATATCAGACTTATTAGTGGGATCTTTTTACTTGAGCTAGTAAGAGACCCTAGCAATCACCCACCACACGTTAGCATGACGGTGGCGAGTTTTTCATGGGCTGGATCGTATTTTTTCTTCAGCAAATGAAAAAAAATGTATTGTTTGTCTTGCAGTACGTCTTTTAAACAGTGACATCCTCATGTTCACGCACCGTCTGTGTGTGTATGTACATCAGCGTAGCATGTTCAATGTCTGATAGAGAGGGGATGGGAGGGGTGTGTGCGTGAGGGTGAGGATAATTAGATATCAAAGGCAGGGGTGGGGAGGGAGGCAGAGGTCTTCTCTGATGCTAAAGCACTTATTAATGAGATAGGCCTTATCTGTCCTCCTCGGAGGAATTCTGCCTTTGATCGGCCCCACTTTGGACTTAATACATTTTTGATTGATAGGCGGAGATGACAGAGGAAAGAGGTGAGGAGGAGGAGAAGGCAAGAGAGAGAGAGAGAGAGAGAGAGAGAGAGAGGGCAGGCCAGTAAAGATGGAGATGCAGTTGTTTCAATGCCCTTCATTTGACAGAATAACCAGTGAAACAGGATCATGGGAAAGCATTAATTCTACATCGCACACACGTACTGGAAGGGAGAGAGATGTTGAGCGAGCCGCTAACGATGACTCACGGACCACACAAGGGAGCGATGCTGTTGATGGCTAGCAGGAGGAATTCTGGGAAGTTATCGAAGGTGGGCACGGTAATAGATAACGCATGGCTCTCAATAACACACAAACACCACATACAGACACACAGGCGATGTGTCACCTTCACTTCCTGCGACTGAACGTGGCCATTAAAGCCATGCGACTCCATGTCATGTGTCTCTGTCAGAATGAGTAGAGCGAAAGGAGAAAGAAGGACGAGAGGGGAGGGAGGGATAAAATGAGAGAAGCCATAACTGCAACTCTGTCACTGTCTATTACTTACATTCATCATAAACTTACATTCAACACTTTCTACAAGCCACCCCCAACACACGCGTGCTTATATCCACACATGACATTCTTCATGAAGACAGGATATTGATCACCTTGACAAGACATTTTTAGCATGTCAAATAAATTGTTACAATAAAAGAAGCGGAAGGCAGGTGGAATCGTCCTGTTTGGAAGAACGAATGGTAGCCCAGCTATTGTGACATACAGTAGAAATGACCAAACTGTTAACTAATATATTGAGGAAAGTTGTGTTTTAGTTGCAAATATGTCCTTGTGTGGTAAACACTGTGGAAATGATGTAAAAATGTTTTTTGTGAATCAGATGTTTTGTTTTTTATATAACCGTTTTCAACATTGATAATAATAAGAAATGATTCTTGAGCAGCAACTCAACACATTAGAATGATTTCTGAAAGATCATGTGATGTGACTGAAGTAATGATGCTGAAAATTCTGTTTTGCATCACAGGAATAAATTACATTTTAAAATATATTGACATAGAAAACCGTTGTTTTAAATTATAATAATATTTCACAATATTACTGTTTTACTTGATCAATTAAATGCAGCGTTAATAAAGTAAATAAAAATACATTATAAACAATAATTAGAAATGCATAAAAATTGTCACTAGAAACAATTCTTCCACCGTCTTATACAGTACAAGCTTAACTTGTAGACTGTTTACAGCTGTCAAACTACACTCTAAAAAGTGTGTGACAACTTACATTTATGTTCCACAAAAAAGCTACATTGTAGCATAAACACAAATTATTAAGTTAATTAATAATAAAAAAAACAAGTCGCTCCAACTACACTGAAAAAAACAATAAGTAAAATGTACTTAATTTTTCTTTTGCAAGTTTTTGCATGCATATTTTTAAAGTAAATTTCACATAAAGTATTAAGTAAACTCTACTTAACTACGTTAAGTAAAATTAACAAAGAAAATAAGTAATTTTAGCTTGGCCAGTAGGCTAAAAGTTTGAGTAATTTCTACTTAGTTCAAAGGTTTTAAAGTGTATGCTTTACTTAGAAACATCTAAGTAAATAATACAATAGATATTGTGTAGACACCATATCTACATATTAGAAGTAACGCGGCATCTGAATAGAGACCTCAATACTTGGTACACATTACACAATGACAGTAACATTCGATGGATGGTTTTTTTAGAACGAATGTGTCATTTTGACTAGAAAATTTTGACTAACTCCAAATGTCACAAAATGGCAAGTTACTAAACATAACCACAAAAGCAATGAAATGATAATCCGGGGTAAATACAGCTAGAAAACAGCAAAAAAAAAATCAACCTCATTAATTGTTCAAGGACCAGTGCATGATGGGAACACCAGTATCAGAAAAGTTGAGTAGTTTTACTTAATTTTATAATGTTGATATTTACGCTTTAATTTCTACAAGCTTGAATTGAGTACTACTATAGAATTTACACTTTTTTTGTTTAATTCTTGCCTGAACTAACTTTTTCATGTAGAAATTACATTTGTTTTTTCTGTAATATTTAATTTTTTTTACAGTTATAGCCCTGCAAATAATCTTATCTATTTCAGTTCAAATCAACAGCTATCATAGCACATGCTAACATAACTTATTTAACATGTAAATTTAATGAACAAGTAAGATATTATTATTATTATGTCAGTCATCGCTTATAGAGTCAATGTAGTGTTTACCTTCATGTATCTACTCTTCAGCACAGTGGTAACTACAGAAACTTCAACATTACAGAAACTCTTTTAAATGTCAAATGTAACATTATTAAACACTAACACGTCTCCGTCAAATAAATGAATACTTCATTTCAACATTTGAAATTAATCAAATGCAAAGCATGCTGGGAACTAGTTTGTACCAACTGTAGCATTACTGTTGAATGTGCATGTGTGGGAGTACTGCTATTTGAACACTTCAAACACGGCTTGTCCGATCATTTAGAGCCAAGACTATCCATTTTATAATTAAATTTTCATGGTCTAACCATTACATTCTGTCCTGACGGGTCAATAAATGTTCAGAGTTTTTGACTTTGCTCTGAGGTAATCGAACTCAAACCTCAAACTTCAAACCTCGGTCAGAATAGGGATCCTTCTGAAAGTAGTCTGCTACAGTAAAAATATACCAACATTTATAGAGAGAAATTACTAAGCTTGTTCCACAGTTGACATTTAACTAATTTTCTCGATGCTGCAAAGAGAATGGGAGTGGGTGAGAATCAAAAGGAGAGAACAACGAATGTGACCAAGAGGGGAGCAAAAGAGAAGGGGGGTCAAATCCCATTTCAGCTGCATGAGTGCTACTCCAGAGATGGAGGACAGACAGGAAAAGAGCTATAAAGTATGGAGTGACAGCACACACATCACACAGACAGGCCTGCCGCCTGCTCAGCTGATAACACAGCCCGTCTCACACCTCTCTCACCCTATCAACATAATCCGTCATCCACCCACAACCCCCCATCCCAAAGCCCACCTCCACCCAGCCCTGCCCAGCCACACTTGCTGTACGGCTCCCATCTCCATCTGATACGACTGTCATCAGCCAGAAAGAAAGATCTTCAGACATAACGTGCATCATTGATATTAAAAACCCTCTTAGATTGGACGTATTTGTTGCCATGCACTCAGTCTTGTGAAGCAGGCAAAATAATTTCTCTCTGCAGAGAACTTCTTGAAGAATCTGCAGATGGGTCTTTCTCAGGAAACAAAGACATTTGTGTCATAGAATCGCAGAAATAAACCTTTTATTATTAGTTGTTTTTTTTGGTAACTTAATTTGAAAATGTTATAGCTGTATGTCTGTCATTCAATCTGTATGTCTGTAAGGCCTAAAAAAGTATTTTTTAAATTTCTTTTGTCAAACTAACATTCATTTTGTTTAAAAATTAGTTATCATACCTACAAACTAGTCACTTTTTCTGTGAAATTCGCCGTTTTGCAGGAGTGAAATTGCAAGCACAATAAACCTCACAAGATTCTGAAATGGCCTAATTTCCCATCGACTGGAGTGAGTCCACAGACTTCTCTCGAGCTTTTACAATCTTTTTCCCCAATAAAACATCTTTCTTAAGTCTTTTGGCCAATCAAAATCAAGATAACAGCATTGTCTTCTTTTTCATGGATTAAGACAACTTTGCGACAACAATTCTGAGGTAAGTTTGCTGCTGTCACAGTTATGTTCAGTTTGGTTTAGTTATGGACTTTTAGTTTGTATTTCTTCAGTTCCTGTTTTCCTTTGTTAGATTTTCCGCCATTCATAGTTATTATGGTCACCATTATTGAGTTCTGTGTTTCAGCTGTGTTTGATTACCTTGTTTAGCCTTGTTCTGTCTACTATTTTAAGTTCCTCCTTCATAGTCAGTCAGTGTCTGGTTACATTTATGTATATGTTTGCTCCTCTACCTGTTTGGATGCTTCTTATGTGGATTATTGTTATTAAACTTAGTGAACTTATTCATCATCCTTGTGCTTTCTTCTGCAACACACTATGACAGATGACCAGACCTTAAAAGGATTTTTTTTTGCGCGTTTTTTGACTTGATTTTTTTGTTTTAATTTTCCTTCACCATGGATCTGCCTGCAGTAAGACTGTTATACCTGGAGCAGATGGATGGTTCGCTGGGGGAATATACGCAGGACTTTTTAGATCTGGTGTGCCTTAAGCACTATGATGACGAATTGCTCAGCGTCTTCTACCACGCCAGCCTGAGCAAACAGGTGAAAGCATGCCTGCCAGCGTTCCCCGTGAGGATTTCGCCACCTATGTGGAGTGGGTGCTGTTGCATAATGGACTGGATTTAATCGTCAGCCCCACTCCCAACCCAGAGTCCAGCCAGACGCCACCATGTGAGATTAGACACGATGCCAGAGCCCACCGCAGATGGAGAGCCAGCGCCAGAAGGAGGGACTGAGCACACGTCTGACCAGGTGTGTGAGCCGGCCACATCGTCCATCGCCATGGGAGCTTTAGTGGAGATTGAGGGAATGGAGTCTATGAACATTATTGGACTCTATGAACTGTTGTTTTGACTTTGGAGAAGAGGATTCCCTACCCCCTCCGATCCCACCCGAATCAGAATCTTCATATTTAGATCTATGGATCCCACCCAGCCTCCCTCTCCCACCTCCTCTCCATACCTCAACCAGTCCTCATCCAGTCTCCGCTGTCTCCCGTCAACCCCTCTGTTCCTCCTCAGCCTCCTCGCTGTGGCGTGGATCCATTTCAGGCCTTCCGTGAGCCAGCTACCCCTGGGCGAGTGGATCCCCTGGCTCTGCCTCCAGCCACTGATCCCGTCACTTCACCTTGGCCCGTCACCCTGACTCCTCTGCCTTCGCTCCTCCCTTCCTTGGCTACACCAGGGACCATTGGGCTTACGGCTCCACTGGGCTTCCTTGGCCTGCCGGCTCCGCCTCGGTCAGACGTCACCATGACTACTCTATGGACCTATGAGACATCTGCTGCACTTTGTCTCTCCAGCCCTACAGCTCCTTCTGGCTCCGCCCTACCTTCGACTCCACCTTAGCCCTCCAGTACCCCGCTTCCACCTTGGGGGTTCATCGCTTCAGCGTTGTCGGGCCCTCCGAAGCCTACGGTGTCATGCTGAAACATCGGCTCTCCATCTGCACCTAGGGCTCCACTACCATAGGCTCTGTCACCATCGATCTCCACCGTGGCTCCTCCCTCCTTCGACACCGCCATGGTATACCACCTGGCTCCTCCTGCTCTGGGGTACCTCCCTGGCTCCTCCCACCATCTACACCACCCTGGTCACTCCAGTCATCACCTCTCCTGGGTTCCTGTCCTCCACCTTCCTCACGTCCTCCACCTTAACCTCCTCTTTTGTTGGGTCCATCGGTGAGAGGTTGCACCTTTCTGGGAGGGGGCATACTGTCACAGTTATGTTCAGTTTGGTTTAAACCATGTAAAAGTGAATTTTGCATAATAAGTTAATTTAATTAATTAATTTCTTTTAGGGTTGAATGTGACGTGCAAAATTTAAAAGAAGCATCGTTCACAAATGTCAACACATCTCCCACACATTGCATATTAATGTATTAGATATGTTGCCTGATTTGATAATGCCTTCAGGCACCAGTAAGTGTGTAGCACTCTAAGGTCCATTTAAAACATTTTACCATGTTGAAATCCACAACATTCTGCAGACTTTCCCTCATGATCAGCATAGAAAATGGGGGGAAAAAAAGCGTTCAAATTCCGTCTGGGCCGCATATAACCCACATGTAATAGTTTAACCACAGTCATAACAAATACTGCAGTTAGTGTGTCACATGAGAGTCTTGTTCATAAACTAGCTGTGATCATGTTTAAGGTACCTTCCAAAGTTTTTTGAAAGTTCTTCTGCCAAAATGTAATTTGCACATGTGCATCAAACTCCTGGCGTCCCTTTGTCAGAAATTACAATTAGACGAAAATATATCCAAAGAGAAGCAAATGACCCTTCAAGGCCACTATTGTTCTCTCATCACTCTGGGTTTTGTTTGCGTATCTCCCTCGACTCGTGTGCCTTTGTTGCTCTGTGTGTGAGTTTGTGCTTGTGTGTGTGAGGGAAGTAATTATGCAAATGATGGTTGACGTCCTAGCGAGGCACAATGTCGATACGAACACCCCGTTAGCCACATGCGCCTGTGTATTTACACACGCACACATTTCATCCCTCCGAATGACCCGTGGCCCTGCAGTTGCACAACTCTCTCAGTTCTGGAAAGACAGGTTCAGAGGACGGATGACAAAAGGCCCAACAATGACTGTCATTGTGGCCGTTTCCTGCTTTTTTATCTGTCTACGGGGAAGACCCAGAACCCAGGGTATAAAAATACTTAAATATTGAACGAAAGAAAAAGATGCTGTCAAACTCTTTATTTAAGCTGTCTGAAGAACTGCCTGATGGGCCGCAGTCTTTTTGTCTGTCTCACGGTCTGTTTTATGAAGCCTTTTTTGAGTTATGGATGTTCCCTCATTATTAGCCATTCTCTTTTCTCCAGAAAAGAAGTGTCACTTTCATTCAGGTTCAGATGATTGACAAGTGAAGCTTGAGAAGTTTCAAATGAGTGTGATGAGTTTCAGTCCGCAGTCATTAACCGAAACATACTCTATGCAGATGGATGTGAATGCAGACATTCTAGGTGCATAACACAGAATTCATAACGCAAGTGGGTGTTTCTTCAACTATGGCCAATTTTAGCTCTGCAAACTTTTAGAAAATTACCCTTAGTGAGAGAAGTATTTTATTTGGTGTTTCTTCAATTATGGCCAATTTTAGCTCTGCAAACTTTTAGAAAATTACTCTTAGTGAGAGAAGTATTTTATTTGGTGTTTCTTCAATTATGGCCAATTTTAGCTCTGCAAACTTTTAGAAAATTACTCTTAGTGAGAGAAGTATTTTATTTGGTGTTTCTTCAATTATGGCCAATTTTAGCTCTGCAAACTTTTAGAAAATTGCTCTAGAAGTATTTAATTTAATTTAACAATATCAAACATTGGACCATCATGCATTACAGATTCCTTTTTTTCCTTAAAAAAGTCATGAAAATTCCCACCACAGTGTATTTTGTTTGTTTGATATTGTTCTGTGAACGAAATAATTATAGAGACGTTTTAAAAAAATGTTTTCCTTAAATGCACACAATATAATACTATTTTAACATTTTTGCATAATTTGACAAATTACAGCATGACTGAAAAATGATACACAATAAAAGTGATATTTATTTAGATTTTTCTTGTTTTTTTTCACACATAATTTGAAACATTTCTCATGTATTTCATCTAAAGAATGCTTTTATAGACAGAATAGTTTTTGAGGTGGAAATGAAACATTTAATATATAATTATGCAAATTTAAAATTACTTTCACACAAATAGTAAAAAGGTATGTTCATTTCACTATTTGTTTCATTCTTTGTTTAGATTATCATTATTTTAAACAAATTTATAATGTACAGTATTTTCATAGTTAAAATGGGAAATCTTAACATTAAAAGTCATTTGAAAAACATAACAAAAATAAACTGACAGGATAAAAAGTTTCCAAGTCAAAATTTTACAACAATATGTATTTATTTACTACATAAAAAAAAAAGCACATCTATGGGACATAAGTTGAAGAAACACCAGTTACATTTTTAGATATTTATCTACTGTAGCAAAATACTTAATACCATCCAGTTTCATAGTACAAACATTAGAAATGAACTCTATAGCTTTGAGGTTTATTGCCACCACAGTAATGGAAGGACACATTTAGAACTGAGAACAAAATACGTACAGCGGGACCGCATGCAGTGCACTTACAAGAGTATATTTCTGGCCTAAATTTCATTTCTTCGGGCAACAATTTCGGTTTATTATCTGTCCAATTGAGATTGTAACGCTACTTTTAACCAGCTAATGCAGCCAGTTTAAAAGTTTTCATTTGTGTGACATTGTTGTTACGTTTTCGTAATAACAACATTAGCCAGTAGCGGCGGTGGGTTGACACACATATAATCTGGCTATAGTTGTGGCTATTACTGTGATCCAGTAGTGGTGGAGTTATTTATGTTATTGTGGTTTTACAACCGAAGGGAATGCAAACGACTGAGCGGACTAAACGGATTACATTACACAGTCATTTCTCCCTTTCTCCTCCCTCTCCCTGCGTCTCTCCATCCATACCATACCTGCCCTTCTCTCTCTCTCTCTCTCTTTCTCTCTCTCTGCTTTTTTCTCTATGCCTGGGGAGAGAATTGGGCTGGTTATGCATGTTCAGTAACAGGAGAACCTATTGAAGGAGCCGTGCTGCTAATTTGCCATGGCCATGTTTCCCCTGAGTGAAGGAGATCTGCCTCACCACACACACACACACACACACACACACACACACACACACACACACACACACACACTAACATGAAAGCAAGAAGTTTATAGTGAGAAACTGACATTTAATCTAATAGAGTTTAATATTAAGGAATGGAATGTGATTTTGGGCCAATGAGATTACACGGTGGGCGGGGCTACGCTGCATAATTTAATACTGTATAGAATAATCGTTGTATTAATAATGAATAATATTAATAGTAAAAAGTAATTATTGGTAACACTTTATTTCATTCATTAGTCCACTTTAGAAATTCTACTTATTATAAGTAAATTTGCAACTACATGTCAACTTATTCTACTTACCCAAACTTTAACCTAATAGTCTACTAATACTCTGAGAGTTAGTTGACATGTAGTTGCAAATTAATGAGAGTTAGTTGACTTGTTGCAAATTAATGAGAGTTAGTTGACATGTAGTTGCAAATTAATGAGAGTTAGTTGACTTGTTGCAAATTAATGAGAGTTAGTTGACATGTAGTTGCAAATTAATGGAAGTTAGTTGACTTGTTGCAAATTAATGAGAGTTAGTTTATATGTAGTTGCAAAGTAATGAGAGTTAGTTTACATGTAGTTGCAAATGAATGAGTTAGTTGATTTGTTGTTTTAAATGAATGAGAGTTGACTTGTTGCAAATTAATGAGAGTTAGTTGGCTTGTAGTTGCAAATTAATGAGAGTTGACTTGTTGTAAATTAATGAGAGTTAGTTGACTTGTAGTTGCAAATTAATGAGAGTTGACTTGTTGCAAATTAATGAGAGTTAGTTGACATGTAGTTGCAAATTAATGAGTTAGTTGACATGTAGTTGCAAATTAATGAGAGTTAGTTGACATGTAGTTGCAAATTAATGAGAGTTAGTTGACATGTATTTGCAAATTAATGGAAGTTAGTTGACTTGTAGTTGCAAATTAATGAGAGTTGACTTGTTGCAAATTAATGAGAGTTAGTTGACTTGTTGCAAATTAATGAGAGTTAGTTGACATGTAGTTGCAAATTAATGGAAGTTAGTTGACTTGTAGTTGCAAATTAATGAGAGTTATTTGACATGTAGTTGCAAATTAATGAGAGTTAGTTGACATGTAGTTGCAAATTAATGGAAGTTAGTTGACTTGTAGTTGCAAATTAATGAGAGTTAGTTGACTTGTTGCAAATTAATGAGAGTTAGTTGACTTGTTGCAAATTAATGAGAGTTAGTTGACATGTAGTTGCAAATTAATGGAAGTTAGTTGACTTGTAGTTGCAAATTAATGAGAGTTAGTTGACTTGTTGCAAATTAATGAGAGTTAGTTGACATGTAGTTGCAAATTAATGGAAGTTAGTTGACTTGTAGTTGCAAATTAATGAGAGTTATTTGACATGTAGTTGCAAATTAATGAGAGTTAGTTGACATGTAGTTGCAAATTAATGGAAGTTAGTTGACTTGTAGTTGCAAATTAATGAGTTAGTTGACTTGTAGTTGCAAATTAATGAGTAAGTTGACATGTAGTTGCAAATGAATGAGTTGGTTGACTTGTAGTTGCAAATGAATGAGAGTTAATTGACATTAGGGCTGCACGATTATGACAAAAATCATAATTGTTGATTATTCCCTTGAAATTGTAATTGCGATTATTCATTACGATTATCACAATTTGCATTAAATTATGTGTTAAATAGCTTTATACCACAGTTTGGAGCAACTGCATGTCATATTTATGTATAAATATAAAAAAAATCTGAAAACACAATTTTTTATTGATTTTCTACAGCATTAAACCTCAAATGTCAACTATATATTGGTTTGGTTTCTTCTTTAAATAATAATAAAAAAAAAGTCAACATATGCATGGTAAAATAATAGGGGCTTTTGCCACCAGTGTAGTTCCCCGAGAACTAATGTTCCCCTAGGGCCTGAGGTGATGTAAACTGCGCTTGTTGTTGTTAATTTTACTTTGACGGCGCTGAGAACAGTTCAGACAGATCCTGAGCACACAGTGCTCGCATTCTCCGTCTTCATTAGTTTAACAGTCCTGTCTATTTATTATTAGATAGAACTGTTATACAAAGAAAGTAGACAGTATATGAAAAAGTATTAGCTTTTGCCGTGTGGTTGATGCCCAATGTCGCTAGCTTAGCAGAAATACATAATCATGTTTCGCTTGGTCTGCTCAAAGTTGCCCTGGATTTTCTCCTTAGCGTACGGTTCAGAGGTCCATCTATCACTGTTTTCCATATTTGTAGAGTTAGTTTGTGGAGTAAATATATAGGCTGTGTACATGGCTTTTTAAAAATGGCGGGTGCTGGTGTTTCGCGTGCGACATATCAGCATACACCTACGTCACTTGTAGCTCCTTTTGTGCTGGGTTAGACCCTTTACATTCTGAAGTAGTCGTGATTCGCCTCTCACAACGTGACATGCTCATAACACACCTCTTGAACACGCAGAATAATGTAAATGGATATTTTTCCTTGTAATCGCGCCTTTGAACGATTACGAAATTGTGGCATCCGTAATCACGATTAGAAATTTGATTAATTGTGCAGCCCTAGTTGACATATTGTTTTAAATGTGTTAGTTGTAGTTGCAAATTAATGAGTTAGTTGACATGTAGTTGCAAATGAATGAGAGTTAGATGACATTGTTTTAAACGAATGAAAGTTAGTTGACCTGTAGTTGCAAATGAATGAGAGTTCATTGACGTTGTTTTAAACGAATGAGAGTTAGTTGACTTGTAGTTGCAAATTAATGAGTTAGCTGACCTGTAGTTGCAAATGAATGAGAGTTAGTTGACGTTGTTTTAAACGAATGAAAGTTAGTTGACTTGTAGTTGCAAATTAATGAGTTAGTTGACATGTAGTTGCAAATGAATGAGAGTTAGTTGACGTTGTTTTAAACGAATGAGAGTTAGTTGACTTGTAGTTGCAAATTAATGAGTTAGTTGACTTGTAGTTGCAAATTAATGAGTTAGTTGACATGTAGTTGCAAATGAATGAGAGTTAGTTGACGTTGTTTTAAACGAATGAGAGTTAGTGGACTTGTAGTTGCAAATTAATGAGTTAGTTGACTTGTAGTTGCAAATTAATGAGTTAGTTGACATGTAGTTGCAAATGAATGAGAGTTAGTTGACATTGTTTTAAACGAATGAAAGTTAGCTGACTTGTAGTTGCAAATTAATGAGTTAGTTGACATGTAGTTGCAAATGAATGAGAGTTAGTTGACGTTGTTTTAAACGAATGAAAGTTAGTTGACCTGTAGTTGCAAATGAATGAGAGTTAGTTGACGTTGTTTTAAACGAATGAGAGTTAGTTGACTTGTAGTTGCAAATTAATGAGAGTTAGTTGATGTTTTAAACAAATGAGAGTTAGTTGACTTGTAGTTGCAAATTAATGAGTAAGTTGACTTGTAGTTGCAAATTAATGAGTAAGTTGACTTGTAGTTGCAAATTAATGAGTTAGTTGACATGTAGTTGCAAATGAATGAGAGTTAGTTGACGTTGTTTTAAACGAATGAGAGTTAGTTGACATGTAGTTGCAAATTAATGAGAGTTAGTTGATGTTTTAAACAAATGAGAGTTAGATGACTTGTAGTTGCAAATTAATGAGTAAGTTGACTTGTAGTTGCAAATTAATGAGTTAGTTGACATGTAGTTGCAAATGAATGAGAGTTAGTTGACGTTGTTTTAAACAAATGAGAGTTAGTTGACTTGTAGTTGCAAATTAATGAGTTAGTTGACTTGTAGTTGCAAATTAATGAGTTAGTTGACTTGTAGTTGCAAATTAATGAGTTAGCTGACATGTAGTTGCAAATGAATGAGAGTTAGTTGACGTTGTTTTAAACGAATGAGAGTTAGTTGACTTGTAGTTGCAAATTAATGGGTTAGTTGACCTGTAGTTGCAAATGAGAGTTAGTTGACATTGTTTTAAAAGAATGAGAGTTAGTTGACATGTAGTTGCAAATTAATGAATTAGTTGAATTGTTGCAAATTAATGAGAGTTAGTTGATATTTAGAATGTCTAAAGTGGACTATTATTATTGAACCAAATTATTTAGTTAATCTTAATGTATTTTATCATAGTGCTGTTTGCCACCATTTTAAGAGCAATAAGCAAATCAAGGCTGTGTGTTACACTTATTTTACCAGAATTAAGGTGGTTTCTGGGGGCACTGAGACATTTCTCAATTTAGTGACACATTCTCACACTTCACAAAAGAAAAGAGGCAGCACATAGAAATTCTTCCATGTATGTCCTATTCTTCCATTTCCTGTTGAACTCTGCAATAAGACTGGAGCAAGAGTGGTGACGGTGGGAATCCTGTGGACCCTTATTTGAGACCTGACCCCTCCGTTAGCTCTAACAACTCCAGACACAACACATTCTGTGTGTGCGGCTCATGAGCTGGGAAAAGGAAACAGAGGTCACTAATTACTCAGGGTGCAAAAGCTCAATGATTAACAAGAAGGAGGAAAATACTAATGTTGGCTGTTTGGGTTAAAAAAAAGGGAACATTTGAATATTTGTACTGTAGGTGCTGTATCGTGTGGAATCTTGATAATTGCGTTATTAGTGAGTGCAAATTGTGCATGTGATGCAGCCTAATTAACTTTTGATAATTAGTTAAAGAAAGACATTCATAACAGTTAAGTTTTTGCCTTAAAGTATTTTTAACCTCTTTTAAGGGGTTATTATGCACAACATTAAGGGAAGTTCCTAAAACTAAACTGTAAACCCGAATAAGTTGGCAAAACTCAAGAAATCTGAGGCAATCAGTACATTTTTAAGTTAAGAAATTCAAAATTTAAGTACGCAGAACTGGCAGATTTTTATTTTGTACTCATGCATTTTAATTGTTCTTAACTAATTGTTCTTAATTCCATAATCATTTAATTGTCATGAATAATGTTTAGGTTCCCTAACCTCGCCTTTTTACGGTATAAAAATACTGTATCCTTTTGAGTTTATGGTAATTTTTGTAAATGCTTTAACATCATCAGTGTGTTGGTAGCAGTATGAGAAGTGACTGAAAATGTTTGAAACCAGCAATACGTAATGTTGCATATTCGTGCACATGTTGCACATATGACACTGTTATCTTAGATGTAATTGATTATCTTATCTGATTATCTTGTTATCTTTGACGTAATTGAGCTGGGAGCACTTGACGTAGTGTCACCTGGATGGAGTGTTACATATGAACCTGTGAAAGTGCTCACCTGAAAAACTGATATTTTTTGCAGCATGTGGGTGAATGCAGACGATCTGTCTGGTACAGTACGTGCTGTATTTCTACATTTCTGCAATTGTGAAATGTCTCTAAAATATCCCAGTTATGAACCTTACGCTCTTCACGGACCACTGAAAAGACTGTATGTGTGTGAGAGAGAGGATGCTGCTGACACCTCAAACCCAGTGACTCAGCAGAAGCTCCTTTGTATGTGTAAGAGAAGGTCTTTCAAACTGCTGTATATTTGTGTTTTGTTTTTGTGTATTTATGTATTTTTGTTCAAGCCTTGTTGAGCAGGAGAAACTTAAGAGACATTCAAAAACGTAGAAAAAAAAATCATACAGACCACAAACGTTTGAACGTGTGTGTGTGTGTGTACTGTATATATACTCTACATTAAGTTATAAATGTAAAATTTACTACATTTTTTACCATTTCATTTTTGGAAATCATGAGATGAATCACAATTATTTAATTTAATCGACAGCTAGTTTTATTTTAGGTTTAAACATAAGTACTCTAATAGTGGGTAGAAAAGTACAGTCATTTCCCAGATACTATTTTACGCATTTATGACATTTTATACTTTTTATGTTATATTGATACAGTGCTGCTTGAAAGTTTGTGAACCACTTGCAGAATCTGTGAAAATGTGAATAATTTTAACAAAATAGGAGAAATTATTCAATATGCATGTCATTTTTTATATAGTACTATGCTGAGTAAGATATTTTACATAAACAATGTTTACATAAAGTCCACAAGACAAAAAATAGCTGAATTTATAAAAACGACCCGCTCAAAAGTTTGTAAACCCTTGATTCTTATTACTGTGTGTGGTTACCTGGATGATCTACGACTGTTTTTTTTGTTTTGTGATGGTTGTTCATGAGTCTCTTGTTTATTCTGAGCAGTTAAACTGAGCTCTGTTCTTCAGAAAAATCCTCCAGGTCCCGAAAATTCTTCAGTTTTCCAGCATCTTTTGCATATTTGAACCCTCAGCAGTGACTGTATGATTTTGAGATCCATCTTCTCACACTGAGGACAACTGAGGGAAATTTGTCTTATTTTGTTTAAATATCTTTTTTTTTTTTTTTTCATTTAATACTGCCCTTCGGAAGCAACAGAAGACGCTTAAATGTTTGCCAGAAGACACATTAAGTACAATATTCCTTAAACTTCAAATTCAAAAGGTTTTCACTCCCCAACTTTTAATGCATCATGTTTCCTTCTGGAGCATCAGTGAATGTTTGAACCTTTTTTAATAGTTGTGTCCCTCAGTTGTCCTCAGTGTGAAAAGATGGATCTCAAAATCACACCGTCACTGCTGGAAATGGTTCAAATACGCAAAAGATGCTGGAAAACTGAAGAATGTTTGAGACCTGGAGGATTTTTCTGAAGAACATTGGGCAGTTTAACTGCTCAGAACAAGCACTGTATATGTTTTTTATAGCTACCCGTTTGGTTCCTCAGAAGGGAATCCTCATATTTGGTGGTTTGTGGCATCAAAAAGCTTAAAAGCCTCTGTTTTAGAGATCATTTGCTTGATAGCATCTTCAGTGGGATGACATTAAGATGATATCAACAGCATTCTCTGTTCTAAACAAGCATGTGATGATATCTAGTGCTACTTAACCTGGTAGCAAAGAAGTAAAAGTTCAAGAACTACAGGCAACATGCCCACAGCATTCCCCATTTATCAGCACAAACTCTTCGAATTCCCACTTCATATGCTGAGTTATAGATTTACATATACCCTGAGTGTGCAAACTTCTTTTCTGACTTTCATCAAACCTTCAAACATTAGATGGAAAACCGTAAAGGCTCAAAACTCCAAATCAAAACCCACATCTCACAGTAATCGTCCACCATCAAACCTTGGATGTCAGATAAAGTTGTTCTGTGGTTTTAAAACGTACCATAACAGAATGAGGTGTCCGATCTGTGAACTGTTGTCCAGTGATTGTGTGTGTGTGTGTGTGTATGGGTTAACAGTCAGGTTCAAGTTGCATGTTAAACAAACAGCACTTTTGAATGCTGAGCTCCAGAGGTAAGTAAATTAGTGTAAATTTGCACAAGTAACCTAATTTTGAGGGAAAACATATGCAGGAATTTTAATTGGACACAATGGAGCTGGAATCACGCAGCAGCCGGAGACAAATTAGCCGAAACCGATGAGAAGACTAATGGTTTGTGTAGGCTGCTGCTGCTGTGGACAGAGAAAGAGAGAGAGAGAGAAAGACAGAGAGAGAGATACAGTTACAGTCCAGTCAACCAAGCATGAAGGAATGGGTCAGTGTGTATCAGGAAGTTATTCTGTTGTGGCAGAAAAAAAAAATTCTCCTACTCGATATAAATGTGAGATTAAACAGTTTGATGTTGTAAATCCCATCGATAGAAGTTCTTTTCAATGTAATTAATCTGTAATTATTCATAAAATTTGACATTTCAAATGTTCAGTAGGTATGTGGGGTATGTTTATGTAGCTTGTGTCGTAGGGAGAGAATGCAAAAGAGAGCGAGAAAGATTTGTTTATAAACCGGCTGTGACAGGGGGGAAGCCATCTGACATGTTTAAACTAACCTGCCATGAACCGGTTGCCAAACTCCTTCACAAGTTCTTGAAGTGTGTGTATGTGTGTAAGAGTGTGTGTATGCATGTATATGTGGATTACAGAGGTTAAACCGTGGTTTTTAACGGACATATGCTACCCCTTAAAACAGCGCTTTATGAAAACAGTGGCCAGTCGCCGATCAGATAAACTCTGAAAATGGGAGTGAGAGAGCGAAAGACGGAGAAGAGCGAAGGGGGTAGTGGAAGAGGAAAGGAATAGTGAGGGGAAAAAGTGAAAAAGCAAAGAAAATTGAAGATTGTTGTGCTATGTAATGCACATAAAAGGATAGTTCACCCAAAAATTAACATTCTGCCATTGTTTCTTGTTTCAAATCTGTGTGACTTTTGGAACGCACTAAAATTTAAGTCATTATTCACTTAAAAAAGTGTCCGTACGCATCGATTTATGGCAAAAGAGTAACCTCTGACATGACGCAGGATGTAGGAGTATCGTGTCCCTCGCGGTTCAAACTAATTTGGCTGGGCAACAAACTCAAGCTCCTCTTCTCTTATATCAAAATCCTCTTTAAAAATTCTCATTTTAGACTTCTAATTCGTGATCAGTTTTACACTTTTGCCGTAAATCGTAGCGTACTGCCGTCTGCCGGAAGCTAGTTATTATAGTTTATAAAGTTTTAAATATGGACATTTTTACTTACAAAAATCCATGGCTTCGCTTCAGAAGGCCTTTATTATCCCCCTGGAGCCATATGAATTACTTTTATGATGGATGGATGTGCTTTTTTGGGCTTTAACATCTCACTCCCCCTTAATTACCATTATAAAGCTGGGAAGAGCACGATTATTATTTAATATATCACCGATTGTGTTCGTCTAAAAGGAGATACACCTAGGATGGCTATATATATATATATATATATATATATATATATACATATATATATATATACATATATAATCATGGGATAATTTTCATTTTTGGGTGAACTATTCCTTTAAATTTGCAAAGTCAATAAATATAATGTATGAGTCATATGGGCCACTTTCAACAAATCTTTATGGTTCTTTGGCATCCTTTTTGAAGTTTAAAAGCTCTGTTCCCCATTCGCTGCAATAGTAAAAAAAAAAAAAAAAAAAAAAAAGCAACCAGTACATTTTTTTTCATAATTTCTCCGTTTGTGTCATATGAGTTTGAAGCGAAAATGAGGGTGATTTAAATGGTTTTACACTTTTGGGTGAACTATTCCTTGTCTGAATATAAACATAAGCTGTATTTACATGCAACCAAATCCTCTGTTAGTAATTGGATTGATGGCTCAATCAGACTGAAAAGCCTTCATGTAAACACCTCAATCGATCCGACTGAGCTCGATCCAAATTTAAATATTTTCTTTTTGGGATTGGAAGAGGGAGTGTGGATCTGAAATAGTCCAATCAAAAGGAATCTGACTATTTTCTCAATCAGATTAAAAGTGCTGTTATGCGTATCTTTACATATACATCTTTCGAATGTGCATATGTTTATTTACATCTTACGGACTTGGGAGGAGACTGAATAATTACTAATTATTTATTAAAATCTCATCTGACAATGTCAGCTTTCTTTTTAGAAATAACATCAAGGTGACATTATCCGGTGACATTATCGCAGTGACTTTCTCTGTTTCTGAACACTGGAACTGGGCACTGCACACATGAGCACATTTTATTCAGAATACATGTAATGCGCATTTAAGCGAATATGTGAATCTGTTTAGGGATTATGTAAACTGAGCTTTCAGAATCTGAAATCGGAACTGATGAAAATTAGTGCATGAATCTTAACTCTTTCCCCGCCAGCGTTTTTTTTTTTTTTTTTTTTTTTTGTAATTAATTTTTTTTATAAAGTTGCCAGTCAGCGCCTGCATTTTTGATAATTTTCACAAAACTTTCATGGCCCCCAGAATATTTTGTACATAATTTGTATGAATATCTGAACAATATTAATATAATGCAATATATAATACAAAAGAAAGAACAGAACCTCTGCTATAAAACAAACAAAATTCATTCTTCAACCCTTGAATGTGGGTAAGTTTCATAGAAAAAAAAGGTAACACTTTATTTTAGCTTTATATTTAACTAGTTGCTTATTAGCATGCATATTACTAGAATACTGGCTGTTTATTAGTACTAATTAAGCACATATTAATGCCTTATTCTACTTGACCTTATTCTACATTCTTCATCCTACCCAATACCTAAACTTAACAACTACCTTACTAACTATTAATAAGCAGTAAATTAGGAGTTTATTGAGGGAAAAGTCGTAGTTAATAGTTTATATGTGTTCCCTATACTAAAGTGTTACCAAAAAAAAAAATTAAAAAAAAAGGTAAATCACATCCATCAACACCCCTTCACAGCTTCACAGTCCTAAACCTCTTCCTGGGTCGACATTTCATTCGTTATCGTTAGGCAGTTTTAATTTATATGCTGTTTAATGTTTCAATAATCATGTTATTTAACATCTGCATAAGCAATGCTTCTTTCACTTGTTTCTGCTCCTCTTTTCCTGTGTTTTGATCCGGATGTGAAATAGCGCCACAGTGAAAACATGGATTCCTGGAAAATTCCATCAATGCCGGGGAAGCGTTGTGTCATAAATGACAGAAAATTCTGTCAATGGTGGGGAAAGATTTCAATTGTAAGCAAGCAATTTAATTCATTTAAGAGTCACAGGGTCATTACCTAATTGTATTTGCCATTTAACCTCCTTTAAAGGGACTACTTTTGAATTCTTCCACCATGTATGCATGTATATTCAGGGGATCTGGAAATGAAAATACAACATGGCACCGTTTTTCTGCTTTACATCTCTCGCACAGGAAATGTGAAAAAATAAAGTGCTTTTAATGCCCTCCTTGCTCATTTTCTTGTTATTTCTTTCTTTTTAACTCTCTCTGTCATACCCTTGGCCGTTATTTCTCCTTTTTTTTTTGAAGATTGAGGAACACTGCCGTGTTGACTGAAAAAGACTTCGTCCCAGATCAGCTCGATCTCTTCTTCTTTAAACGCCCCCCGCCAATTTCTGTCACTCCGGGAGACGAACGCACGTTGCCGAGCTTCTTTTCCCCCCTTCTTTCTTCCCCACTGGCTGGCTGAAACACGGTTCCCCTTCCTTTGAAGTGGCTGCGTGCAGAATGGAGATTCTTTGCATGGTAAATTCGCCCCAACGCCCGCAGCATATCCATTACACAAGTTTAAAGAATGCTGGAGACACGTTCGTGAAGGCGGCCTTTTTCCCCCACTTCACAACCAATTTCTCTGTGTTTTGAACTCGGGCACTCATGAGCCATGTAATCTATAAATTAGGCCCGTCTTGGGCGCACAAACTCCACCAGCCATACTGTGTTTGAAGTGCAATTATTTTGCTCATTACAAGTTCATTTTATTGTTATAGTTTGCAAATGTTTCCCGGGGTCACAATGTTAAAAGTTTGAGAAGAAGTGCGAAAGAGGAAATTAAGATGGCTGTTAAGTAGGAGTGGTGGCTTTGAAGGATTCAACCGGTCTTTCTCTAAGTGTGTGAAGATATTAGGCAAAATTACATCAGCTGGGAAGTGGTTTGAAAAATTCAGTCATGTTAATTCACCTGTAACAGTTTCTTTAAATGGAGATTTAGTTGTATCAATCAAAAGGTGGAAACGTAAATGAACCGGCACACTTCAGCATGCTAAACTCTGATAGCTTTGATTTGTTCTTGGCATTCAAATGATTATATCCCATGTCTGGTGCTGCGTCTATTTAATGGTACGTATGTCAAAATGTCGAAAGCAATTGTTCATAGTATATGAAATAAGTACGACTCCCTGTGCGCACGGATTTTGAGTGTGTGTGTGTGTGTGTCTGAATTATGGAACAGCAAAACAAGGCCAGTGTGTTCTCTGATTTCAGTTCTGCACACTAATGTTATCCGGTCCCGGAACAAAGCAAACATTTGTGTTCCTTCATAAAGGCCAGTCCTAATGACGTAACCAAGTCTAATATCACCCACCCAGATCAACGTGAAATAATAGCCATCACTTTTAAGCCGATTTGATATTTAGTGTCTCATTTCCAATTAAGCCTTCTGATATCAGGCCTGCCTAAAATGATGAAATTGAGCTAACAGCTTGCTGCAGTCAGGAGATCACCCTATGGATATGCCCTAATAACTGCACTTTTCATTAGTCACTTATAATTAACAAAAACAAGAAGTGTTTTAATCAGTTCGCAGTCCAAAGAACAAAATGTAACCATGGCATGTTGACCCATAATTTCCCACAATGCCCTTTAAAGTAATTTTACGGGTTCAAACTAAGTTAAACTCTATGAACAGCATCCGTAGCATGTCAGTAACTACAGAATATAATTTTGACTTCATTTGTTAAAGTGAACAAAAATTGTTTTCAGTAATATGGTTGCATTTTTGTCAAAGTACTCTAATTTTTTTCATGCAGAAATGTGTTATTGAAGCTGTAAAACCAAACAGTGAAATTAATTAAATGAAATGAGTTTGTTTCACTCAAATAACAATGAAAATTCATTATACTTAATAGAAAAAAGTTGTGTTTCATTGTAGTAAGCTGAACTTAATATGATTAAGTTGAGTTGCAGCAGATTTCTAATTCCCAGCATGTTTTGCGTCAGACTGTATAAATAAATGCTGAAATTAAGTGGTATTTTGTGTGTTTTGGCACGAGATTAACATAGGGAGACATAAGTTCGTGTTTAATGTTGTTATGTTGGGATTTACAGGGGGCTCTGTTATGTTAGTTTTGTAGGATTACCATTGTAGTGAAGAGTAGAGCCTGTGGTTGGGTTGAGGATGGGCTGCAAAACTTTTAAGACAATATATACTGTATGTTGTTTGATTAAATACATGCAAGTATATAATGACAGTCTCTTTGATAGTTATAATAGCATGTGTTATTTACTATCTAACATTTAACCAAGATCTGAATGTGATGTTTATGTAAATGAACTGTATGTAATTAACATTATGATGAGTTGGACGAGGCTGAGAACTGTGGGAGTGAAGCGATGCTGGTGACGTGATTGTTAATGAGAGACACCTGTGCACCAGGTTCTAATAACTTTATATAATGAGTTAGTTAAATGTTTTGAGGTAATAAGTTTCTTTAAATGTTTTGATTATTCTGAACTTATTGAGTTTTACAGTTTAGTATTTTTAGCATTGTGACTGCTGTTCACATAACATCTGGTTATGTGTTACCAAGTTTTTGGGGTACATTTAACTTTTAGACCTTTTAGTTAGCATATAACACAAAACTCACTAGGTTTACTAGCTTTGCATATTCACGACATAGTGTTGAAAGATAAAATAAATAACTTTTAAACAGTTCTATCCAATGTGATCTCATTAGTAATAGTAGGTATTCGTACATAAGGTTGCACACATACATTTGCATTGAAATTTGCATACTTAACTGTAACAATGTTACCTAAAGGGTAGTTCACCCAAAAATGACACTTCTGTCATTAATTACTCACCCTCATGTCGTTCCACACCCGTAAGACCTTCGTTCATCTTCAGAATACAAATTAAGATATTTTTGATGAAATTTTTTTAAATCCCCCAAAAAAAGCAACGTAATTACCACATTCAATGTCCAGGAAAGTATTAAAGACATTGTTAAAATAGTTACCTTGACTACAGTGGTTCAACCTTAATGTTATGAAGCGACAAGAATACTTTTTGTGCGCAAAAACAAAACAAAAATTTATTTTCTTCCCTGTAAGTCTTGTATGCATTTGACGCAGTGAACGCAGTTCAGAGCTTCTGTGTTTACATCCGAACGCTGGATCAGTATTGGTCAGCGTTTGGACGTAAACACAGAAGCTCTGAACTCCGTTCACTGGGTCAACTGCGTACAAGTGTGACAGGGTAGAGAATAATTTGTTGAATAAAGTCGTTATTTCTGTTTTGTTTTTAGGTTCATTAAGGTTGAACCACTGCAGTCACGCTGACTATTTTAAAGATGACTTTAGTACTTTCCTGGACCTAAAATGATAGTAATTATGTTGCTTTCTATTGGAGAAAAATAAAAAACCCTCTTGGGTTTCATCAAAAATATCTTAATTTCTGTTCCGAAGATGAACGAAGGTCTTACAGGAACGACATTAGGGTGAGTAATTAATAATAGAAAATTCATTTTTGGGTGAACTAACACTTTAAAGGCTTAGGGAAGAAAGATAACATTCAACTTAACTTTAATAATAAACAAACAACAAAACGAAAGTAAAGTGGCAGCCCCTCATGGACGACTGCCGCCTATAAATGAAATGACCCAGGCCTGGTCCTCTCTCGTCTTCCACCGTCATCACTTGTTCTTTTATCCTTCCGGAGCTCCTCTGTGGGACTCGAGACCGGTGTGGTGCTACAGGTGGCGCTAGTGTTAATGAGCCCTGCCCTGCTTACAAATGCAAGCATTTTACGTATGAACAACTTTAGAAACATACAAATGTTTGTAAATCCTTTTAGGGTCACAGAACATTGAACTCATGGTATTAATTGATTTTATTTAATTTTGTTTAATTAGTTAAATATGTGCAGTGCCATCACATTTATGTAACACATTGAACTTATTTGACCTCATAACAGTTTCATTCTGTTCTTTGTTCTTATTCAACTCATTTAGGATTCCATCAAAATGTTGTCATCATTTAAAAACCATTACTTGATAATTACATTTTAATTTTGTTTGCTGTGCCTCAGCTGTGGCTAAAAATGATAGTTCTTTTCCCAGTAATTTTAATTTTTTTTATATTGTTGAGAAGTGGTTAGGTTTCGGGTTGGGGTGGATTTAGCGGCTCAATCTTGACAGAATTGTAAAATGTACATAACTATACAAATACACTTCTAATATAAATATAATATAAATGATTATAACACTTTTACCTTTTAACAGCAGTGCATAAATAAAAACAATTTTACATTTTAGAAGCTGTCAGTATGTCCATATTGTACATTTCAGCATATATCAAAGTGTTCCGTCAAGCTAGTGATGAAAACATGAGTTATGCTTTTTTTTTAATAAAGTGTCTCAAGATGCTATTATTTTCAGTGGTAATGAACAACATGTCACAAATGCTGTCAATAGAGCATGCATCAAAGCCAGAACATTTAAAACTATTATATACATTTTTTCACTCTAGGGCTGTATGTATTTATTTTCCTAGGCGTTATGTTGCATCCCAGCAGGTTTCAGCGAGAGTAAAAGAATAGATTCCTGGTTTCCTTTGTTATTCTTAAGAAGTGAAAGCAACTGTAGCCATTTGAGGTTTGTTCATGGTTTGGATTCAGTCTGCTCTTTTTAATAACATTGCACACACACGATGAGTTTATGTTCCAGTCTTCTCTTTTCATCAGCTCTAGAGATACTGACTGTTTTGTTTCTCTCCTTTTCACATTGTCAACTTGTGGCTTTAATACCATCAATGCTAAATAAACTTTGCCCACATTAATAGTTGCTGGCGAGGTGCCTGCGAGAACAAAAACAAAAGGCAGAACAGGTTCAAAGGCAATGCGTCTACCAGCTCTCTCTCTTCCTTTCTCATCCCTGTCTCTTCTCCTCTTCCTTTGGTTTAGGCGAAAGCGCTTTGTCTGGTAAACGGCTCCATCTTTTTGATACAGGCGTTTATTAGCTGTTGAGTTTAATTAAAAAAGGCCATTCATATGAAAATGGGACTTTGATAGTGATTGGTTTCCCCAGCAGCCTCTTCCAGATGCTTTTAATTAGAGGACTGTTTGATTGACATCAAGCCCGTAGGCTGGTGACTGACTGCGGACGCATACACACACACTTAAGTGCACACACGTACAGTACACAAACACTCATAGTCGTATGCACAAACTCGTTCATGCAGTCACATGTGCAGTGTGTGTACCAAAGATCCGGTTGGTTTTGACACAGTGAATGGCCAGGTAATTAGTGAGGAGGCAGAGCTGAGCCAAAGTTAATCACCTTGGCCTTGTCAGTCATGCTCTTTGCACATTGTTCACACGTATAATTAATGCAATGCCTGCAAATTGGAGGCCTTAGAAGATGACCGGCAAAAACACACACACACACACACCTTTCATGAGCGCAGCCTTAAAGTAATATTCCGGGTTCGGTACAAGTTAAGCTCAATTGAGAGAATTTGTAGCAGAACGTTGAATACCACAAAATAATATTGACTCATCCCTAGTTTTCTTTAAAACGAGAAAATAACTGTGTGGCACTTATGGAAGTGAATGGAGCCAATTTTTGAAGGATTTAAAAACAGAATTGTGAAGCTTCTAATTTTATAAAAGCACTTACATTGATCCAGTTTTATTTGAGTTGTTCTCATCATTTTTATAATTGTTTCATGGTTTTAGGCATTACATTGTCACAGCAATGAAGTAATATTGGAATTACCTACATAAGGTTAGTAAGTGAATTTTTACACACTAATACCATAATAATATAAATATTGTTTACATTTTGTGGGTATACTGTTGTTTAGAATGTTTAGAAATACACTTCTGTTCACACTTCCATGAATATGCTCCGCATGCGATTCATGTGAGAGTAGCTGCTCAGTCAACTGTTAGTATGTAAATCTGTTGCTGACATCACAGTTCCTCACATGTTGGTGTGTTGCAGTTCAGCATGACAAGCGAATGAAAACAAGCCGCTGATAGAGCAGTCGCCTGCATCATATAAATCTCCTATCCATGAAATCTCCTATTCTGGCTTCTCAATACACTGTTGTTTGATGTGAGTGCTGTATGCTCTAATTATGATCAGTCATTTACGCCAGTGAGACATTTAAGAACAGCTGAGGCCTAAACAACACTCAGCGCTAATTTGGGCAGGCACAAAACATTAAAGAGCTGGGCAGGGCTCAACAATAAGAACTAGGCCCAGGGCTAGCATAAAAGACAGTTGACTGAAATATCACTGTTCTGATCAGTGCTGCATCTTCACAAAAGTTTATTATTTGCGCATGCTTTTAAGTCTTGCCAATTTAAAGGGTTAGTTCACCCAAAAATGTCATTAATTACTCACCCTCATGTCGTCCCGCATCCGTAAGAGCTTCGTTCATCTTTGGAACACAAATTAAGATATTTTTGATGAAATTTGATGTCTCAGTGAGGCCTGCATTGCCAGCAAGATAATTAACACTTTCAGATGCCCAGAAAGCTACTAAAGACGTATTTAAAACAGTTCATGTGACTACAGTGGTTCAACCTTAATGTTATAAAGTGACAAGAATACTTTTTGTGTGCCAAAAAAAAAAAAAAAAAAAAAAACGACTTTATTCAACAATATCTAGTGATGGCCGATTTCAAAACACTGCTTCATGAGGCTTTGAAGCTTTACAAATCTTTTGTTTCGAATCAGTGGTTCGGAGCGTGTATCACACTGCCAAAGTCATATTGAATATTGAAATTTCAAAACACTCATGACGTAACGAAGCCTTGTTTACTGAAATCACGTGACTTTCACGCTCTGAACCACTGATTTGAAACAAATGATTCGTAAAGCTTTAAAGCTTCATGAAGCAGTGTTTTGAAATCGGCCATCACTAGATATTGTTGAATAAAGTCGTTATTTAGTTTTTTTGGCGCACAAAAAGTATTCTCGTCGCTTCATAACATTAAGGTTGAACCACTGTAGTCACATGAACTGTTTTAAATATAACTATTAGTACCTTTCTTACATATATAAATTATTATAGTAATTTATACTTTTATTTTACTTATTATAGTAGAAATTATCTTGCTGTCAATGCAGGCCTCACTGAGCCATCGGATTTTATCAAAAATATCTTAATTTGTGTTCTGAAGATGAACGAAGGTCTTACGGGTGTGGAACGACATGAGGGTGAGTAAATTTCATTTTTGGGTGAACTAACCCTTTAAGCTACAGCTCACCGTAACCAGTATCTCCTAACACTTTGTGACGCTTCCCCATCAGACATTCTACTGACTATAAATAATTTTGCAAATCTGTCAACTTATTCTACTAACCCAAACGGTCTACTAATACTCTAATGAGAGTTATAGTTGACATGTAGTTGTAATATAGTTAGTAAAATGTCTAAAGTGAACAATCAATATAAAGTGTTACCAAATATTATAATGTATTATAACTGTGGTTACATTCATTCAAGAGATAATGCATTATAAGGTGCATTACAAGACATAATTAATGCATTAAGAATACTATAATGCATTGTACAGTATATATACAGGCTTCAAGTAAAATTTCAAGTAAATTTTTGTGATTATGAACATTACGCCAAAAGTGTTTGTCAGTTGAGCTTAACCTGTATTGAAAGCAGAATATTTCTTTAAGTAAGCCAGTAAACATAAGCCACTGAATTCAGTACAACAGTAATGAAAGGCTATTTTCCTTTTGTTCAGTCACTGCGGCGCAGACCTCATCTGCTGTCTGTGCACGCTCACTCGCTCCCTGCTGTATTATCTGAGTGTCAGCTCCACATGTGGCACTGATAAATTTATTCCACACATGTTTATGGCCGCTGGTTTACGTGGAGCTTCATTGCAACCTGGCTTCTCCAAAAGTATGAGTCCATTTTATGGAATTATACAGAGAGATGAGGATGTTTTGGGAGGGGCAAGAGAGAGATATGTGTCGCAATGACTGATGTTACAGTGTAAAAGTCCCATCTGCCCTCAAGGGTTATTGTTGTAATGCTCCTCCTGGTATGATGTACGATTTATAAGCGCACACCCTTGTGAATCCAGGTTACTTTTTGCTCTCACCTATGCTTAACTCCGACCCATCAGCCCTCATTTACACTTATAATGTCTTGTGTTTGCATTTTGTTTGGTTTGCCTGCCGTTTGGCTTTGATTTGGGAGACAGCATTAAAAGCCTGGTGAAATCTATAGAGAGACGTTTCAGGCCAAAACCTTTTTCCAATTACCCAGTCTTCATTACTGCGCTGTCACAGCCCGCTCCCTGGAACTCCGGGCCTTTACTTTATGACTGTGGAACAAAAAGCCCCGCTGTTGTTTTTTCATATAGACTGATTTCCTGTTCACCCGGTTTAATACATGAGAATGGGACTCAGATATCATTCAGTAGAAGGCACAGACATAAAATGGCATTTTCTTGCCCAAACCGAGAGCCAGGCACACTCTCTTCCACAGGTTCCATGATCGCCGTCCTAATGTGTCTTTATTCAATTAGGAAGCAGTGAGTAGGTATTCCGGCTCAATTATTCTTAGTTTGGGCCTCTTAGTATCTGGTATATTTGTAAGCTAGTTTTCTTTTAACAGGAAATACAAGTAAATAGCAAGTCAATGAAAACATTGACATGCTGTACTCCCATTTATATGTGTCTCTATCTTTTTTTATCTATATTTGATGCATAAAAATAATGGGGAAAAAATGAATGGAGGATGTGTTTCAATGCTACATTCTTTTTTTTTTTTATGTCATATCAATTAGAAATGTATGTATTTATGGTGCTATGATGCTTACATTGCGAGTGCAGTAAAATAGTCATACAGTACTATATAGAATCATGCACTTGCACTATACACTATATTTTAATTTACTTTATGGATTTCATTGCAGAAGTGACTAAGAAATATTTAGCTAAAGTTTAGCTTAAGATTTAGTTTTTTTACGTTGTCATTTTTTCACATAAATTAATTTCAGATGAAACAATGTTTAGCAGATCCCATGTTGAATTGAATTTTTCACAAATTCACATACAGAATGTCTAATAAAAAAGGTACAGTGGCAGTACCATGGTGGCTATACCATCATAATTGAAAAAAAAAAAAAAAAAAAAAAAAAAAGGTATGTTGTATATAGTATAAATATAATATAGTACAGTGATTCGCAAACTTTTTCGAGTGGAGTACCCCTTGAGCCATTTACCATCCTTCTGCATACCCCCTCTCTTCCACTTAGACTGTACTTTTTCCTTTAAAGGACAATATTTGCCCCCTAAATTGACTTTCCAGTGCATTTTTATAAAATCTTTATAAAAACCTTTACAACAAGTTTTTTTTTTTTTTAAATACTAAAACTGCCAGTAGGTGGCGGTAAGTCACTGTCTTAATGCGTGAGTCATCGAGTCATTCATTCATTCATTCATTCATTCATTCAGTAACGAAGAAAGTGGCTTGTATTTGTAAATGAATCATTGAATCAATGACTTTCACAAACGATTCATTCAAAGCCGCAGATTTGTTCACGAAACACCGTTCTGCTATGGATTTTTTTTTTTTTTTTGGAACTATTATTTTGTTGCAAAATAGAGCAAATACTGACAATACTGTGAAGAACATTACTTAAAATTATCCTTTTGTTTGTTGAACTGTTGTATAAAATCAGTCACATTTGCAATCGTGTGTATATTTAAATTTGCATTCTTGCTCGTATAATATTATCAGCATCTCACAAAAGTTATGTTTTGTATCAAGAGTTTGAATCTTAAATTGATCTCTATGCACCTCCTGTGCCAGGCTATTTTTGTTCTTCATGCTAGTCTAATCTACAGGTTTAGCACGATTAGCTACGACGCAGACTCTGCACACAACCTATATGCCCCCGTATATACGCTGCTTATGCTTATGTGGAAACGGATGCAGTCAGTTTTGATGATTTTGGTTGCATTCCATGTATTTACGGCATTGTGCCTGTGCCTCGGTTTTAATGTTATTTTAAAGTGGGGAAGAATTGAATGAATAGTAAAACTCAGCATTTTGTTTGTGTACCCCCTCTGTCACCTCACGTACCCCAGTTTGGGAACCACTGATGTAGTATGAATGAAATCTGGTTGTATGGTAACCATAGTAACAAATGACTGAGGAAGGAAATAGCAAACACAAAGTCCAAGCAGAACAGAACTGTGATAGAACGCCTCCTCCCGGAAAGGCGCAACCTCGAAAGGTGAGCCAATGGAGCTGAACAACAATGGAGGCTTAGGAGGCCGTGACAGAGCCGTAGCGATGACCCCCTAGATGGAACTGGGGCGACTGAGGGCGGGGTCTGAGGAAAGGCTGAGCCAAACAGAGCCACGGGAGGGAGGGGCAGAGCACAGAGGACGGACCTGCAAAGCCCATGATGATGTGATGGAGACTTCTGACCTAGGCGGATCCGATGTTCTGTGGAAGCCCGGTGGAGCCGAACACTCTATGGTCCCTGCTGGAGCCGAAGGAGGAAGGAGCAAAGGTGGAGGAGTCAGGGCGACAGGATCAGAGGCTCAAGGCAGAGCCATGGGATCCTCACGCCCAGGAGGAGCTGGCTCACTGCAGACCCGAGGTGGATCCACGCCACTGAGTGCAGGCTGACTAGGAACTGATGGGCTGATGGGAGACAGCAGAGACTGGGTAGCCAGAGTGGTTGAGGGCTGCAAAAATAGGCTGAGAAGGGAAAGAGAGACTGACAAGGGACAACAATAAGTCCTGGGTTGGCGTTTGGAGAGGAGGTGGGAGAGGGAGGCTGGGAGGGGCTAGCAGGTCTGAAGATGAAGATTCTGATTCAGGCTGGATCCTCTCCAAATACAGAACAACTGTCCTTTTCAAGTCAACAGAAGCTCACTCTCAGTGTCAGGTGGGTGGGCAGGGCTCCTATCCATACCCGCAAACTCCATAAGAACTCCCTCAGTGACGGATAGCGCTGCCGGTTCACACATCTGGTAGGATGCTAGGCTCTGGTTCCAGGGCGATGTTCCACTCAGTCACTCCTGCAGGTGCTGATTCTCTCATCGCAGCAGAATTGCCCTTTGTCTGCGTTGGGCACAGGCTGCTGCTCCACGCAGCTGGGTGGTTTCTGGCTGGGCTCTGGGTTGGGAGTGGGGTTGGTGTCATCATCAGCAGGGCCGATGTAGATAGAGGATCCACATGATGCCAACACTCACTCCACATAGGCGGTAAAGCTCCATCGATGTCCCTCCCTGGACAACTTTGCCTTTGTGTTGATGTAAAGTCTTGGTAGTGAGAATGGTAGGCGAGATCTAAATACTTCTCCAAATGATCCTCGGGGGAACCATCTCTCTGCTCGAGACAAAGCAGGCGAAGGGATGGAATGTCCATGGTGACAGGGCAAAAAATCAAAAGCCAAAAAAATAAAAGTAAAAAAGGTTCGCTGCAATATAACTCACCTTAGCGGTAGGGTATTCTGTCACCATTCTGTGGTGATATATCAAACGCATGATGAGGAAGATAAAAGTTCATAGCTGTCTATAATAATCTATAAATTAATCCAAACAGAGACAGGAACATTGACAATACCCGACAACCAAATAATAAAACACAAGAACTTATATACACAGGATAATGAGGGGAACACAGCTGAATGAGATGTTGAAATCAAATGAGTAACCATAGTAAAAAATGACTAAGGCAGGAAATAACAATACACAAAGTGCAAGCAAAGCAAAGTGACAATTATGATACTACACAATCTTGTATTTACTTTTATCTAAAATATTTCACTCAGAAAGTTTAAATCTGAAATACTAAATAAAAATCTTACTGCATATATGCAGTACTGTATTTATCTGGTTTACATGTGTGTAACAATAGCTAGCATTCCCATTAGCATGTGCCACTTTAGCTACTCTGACAGCACACTTCAGGAAGACTGAATAACCTTTTTATTGAAGTACCCTGACCCAGCACAAGGCAAGAGTATCTGCAGGTGTACAAGTGAAGACTGTTTTTATGTGTCTGAGTGTGTGTATGGAGGAAAGTAAACCCAGACTGTCTTTGACCGTGTTTAGCACTATCAGCAGATTCACTGCTCTGGCCCAGCTGCCTCCTCAGGTGAGTTACCTGTGCTGGCGGGCCGCTCTAAACCCCCTGTATTCAGTGACACGGGCGCCGTCGCTCTACTCTCAAATATCACTTAACACTGATTAACCCACGCTGGGCCATCGCTGGGTCCTCACTTGCCCACCTGCCAGCTGACTGCCATTAGAAGCACCCTTATCTAGTCTCAGATCTGTCCACAATGGAGCCCGGGACTAGCCGAGGGGTTAAGGAGCCTTCTTAAATAATAAATCATTAACTAAATACTTTTTGTTCATTTGTGTCATGTTACACGTACCTCGATTTGCTACTCCTAACACAGTGTCCTATTCAGCAGATGCCTCGTCTGAGTCTGTTCTGTCATTTAACCACGGCAAGCCAGAAATCTTTTTCTGTTTCTCTCATTCTCTCTCTCTCTGTTGTGATCACCGCAGTAAAGTAGGTTTGTTTGCACCTTTATGTGGTTTTTGGGTCAGGCTAAAGAAAATAATTGCATAAATTATTAATTGACCTTTCATTAAGCTCCTCCCCCTTAAGGACCCAATATACTCACTGCAAGGTTTTTTTTTTGTTATTTGCTTGGGGGTAAAAAAAAGAAGTTTGAAATACCTTTGTATTAGATGAGTATATAAGTATGTGCCGCTCTCTTTCCTCTCAATAAATACAACAAAAATGACAGCGGTAAGTAATATACTGTAGATTATGGGTGTAACGGTACACAAAACTGATGGTTTGGCACGTACCTCGGATTTGAAGTCTCGGCTCGGTACAGCAGTCGGATTAAACTAAACATAAAACTTTTTTTTTAAACAGTGGTTTACTAAACAAATTGTGTCTCTGTCTTTAAATGAATTCAATTATAATAAAAATCTTCTGGATAGAAAAAAAATATCTCTGCTAATGCTGTAAACTATATAGGGAACCCTTACTTGCACATTACTATAATATGAAAGGTAACAACAGAGCCCAAACTATTAGCCTAAATTCAGTTGCTATTTACTTGTATATATAATAATCAACACTCAAATAACAAATTGTATGCAGACATGTAAACTGCACATAAGGTTTATACAATGTGTTTATACAATTTATTTAAACATACATTAAATAATCAAGAAATCATTAACATGTTAAGTAAAATATAAAGAATATATAGGCTAATATAGTGCATATATTTAGCAAATGAGTTCATGTCTTTGGTGAACTAACAAGCTATGGACACTGAATGACTTTTCTGAGGTAAATGCTATGTGATATATTGTTTACAAGCTTATGATTGATGCCTTTCCGCCATTGAAACACTGTTTGAGTGATTACACAAGATATGATATGTTTCAGTAACTAGTATTAAAGGCACATGTATTTTTTGCCACTAGTCCTAACCTCTAACCTCTAACCCAGTGGTTTTCAACCTGTGGGCCGCGGCCCACTAGGGGTCCTCATTGATCCTCCAGGGGGGCCACGAGATAACTTAAAAAGTAACAAAAAGAGAAGCTTATTGCGATTATTGGTGGTTAATGGCTAAAATGCTGTATTTGTCATGTACACATAAGACACGTACCAAAATTACATGTATCGCTACACCCGTAATTATTATTTAATCATGATGTATCACACTTTTTCGGTTTTGTTTAAATATTATTTCACCCCTGTAGATATACATTAACTGGAAACAGTAATGTGAGTATGTGAACATTTCCTGTGCTCACAGGAAAAGTTTTACCTTCGCAATTCAGGGTTTTTGTGCACGTCTACACGTTAAAGTTTTCTCATGCATACGCCAAAGTCTACACTTTTTTTCTGGAAAATGTCACTTCAGGGGCTCCTTAGGAATGTAGCATGTGTTTTTTTCATTGTTAAAAATACTTTCCTCTACAATAGTGAAAGAAGCATATATTCTTCTCTGTCCTCCTCTCACATCCTCTCCCTTCAGGTGGTCTTTACCATCTTTCTCTATTCGTTGACATTTAATCAGCCATGCTCATATAATACAACAGCCAATATTATTTTTCCATTCCACATGGGTGGGGTCACAAGGCTACGAATTGCGTAAGAAAACAACTTTTCCGTTTTCTCTGTAGACACACACATACACGTGTGTATTTGTTAGGAACACTCATGAAGCAGAGAATAGATTAGGCATTCTTTGGGTATGACTTGTGTAAAGTGATTATAAGTCATCTCAGCCCAACGAATTTAGACTTCTTGACGCCCCCTCTGTTGCTGCCCCCCAGTCAGATTCATGTAATCAGATTAAATGCTAACAGAGGCTCAAGAGTGCATGGACACACACACATTGCTACTTTGATGCCGCTGTGTCGGAGACAGACGACATTAGTCCTGTCTGCGGCCCTTCAGCCCTGGAACCATGTCATCTCAATCTGCAGAGAGAATAAAGAACGTCCCCTAAAGCTGATGCATTAGTAAACAGCAAATGCTCACACTCCTGCAGCTGCTGTTCTCTGTGTGTGTGTTTACACTCTTAAAAATAAAGGTTTTCAATAGATCTTTGCAACACCTTTCAACAAAGGCACTCTTCTTTTCAAGCTGTATGGGGTTCTTGGCTGTGGCTATGGATCTTTGGAGGTTAAAAAAAAGTGATGTTACATTTTGAGTTACTTAACCCCCATGTTCTTTTGGGGCTGACTTTACCATTTTTATATACTGTATGTGGTCCAGATTCCACAAAAGTAATAATAGCAATTACAAAATGTATTCTTTTATGTTCCCTTTGTTGTGGGGAAAAAAGTGGCTTGTTGGAAAACTATTTTGAAAGCAGCTTAGGTTAGCCCCTACTTTTAGTCAGTCATGCCCCAACACTGTTTTAGAGTGTAGAAATTAGAATTTGATCAGTTGGAAAAGAACATTTAAGTCAATGAGAGGTATGTTGCATGATGTAACTTATGCAGGTAATCCAAGTTAGATTTCTAGAATTGTATCACTATTTCTATCAATAAATAATTGCAAAAATGGATTTCCTCTTAAGGTCATTGTAGCACTGCACACAAGTGACACACATAACAATTATCTAGTATTTCAAAACATTGTGGATAATAATTACAATGCAATAAAAGTGGAATTATTATCTTATAACTAAATTAGCTTTAGGGCCATCTGGAACAAACTGGAATAAAGAAGGGCCTGTTGTTTCGCTGTGGGTGGTTTCACCATGAGCCATAAACCCAAATTTATGCTACATGTGCATTTAAATAGACTTACGAAGTCACAATTTAAAACTATAATCACTCTCTGTAACATTCTGCTTTTTATATTGGCTGATAAGTTGATAGATTTTATCATCTGCATTATTTGGTAAAGCCTAACATCTTGCACTTGAATAAGATCCCTAAAGATAGCACTTAAAAGCCATTCGGAAAATGCTAATTTGCTGGAATTGTTCTGATCATGGACCCTAGTGATTTTAGTCTTGCCCAACCACAAGATCAAGAAAATAGACTGTGAATACCATAACTGGTATGTTGACATGTATTTGACCAGCCTGGCCCAGAAGTGCATCATATAAACAAGATTGACACATTAAAATAGTTTCATAATATGTCCAGTCATACCAAAGACAAAACATGCTGTTGATCATATATCATAAACCATTAGAGATGCACACAATTAGTTTCCATATAAAGAAATAAATAGTATGCCTTGTTTAAATATGCCTAAAATCATAACATCAAATGTTTTATGCCACAAGGCCAAATGCATTCACTATCACATGCATACAGCTGAACGTGCAGCCTTTCAAAGTATGTTCTGATAGTGAGCACGAACACATGCACACTAGAAAGTTTCAACTTTTAATTTCAGAAGTTATGACTAATAAAACACTATGGCTGCGTCTGAAATCATACACTCTCTTAAGAAGGTAATTATTTTTAATAAGTACTTACTTTGTAAGCGCTATGTTCTATATAGTATGAATGTAATCAGGACGTACTACAGTCGGCAGGTTGTTACTGTCATGTGACCTACCAACATCAGTTGTGTCGCTTCACCGCCATTCACAAATCCTCTCCAATGCCATAATGAAATAGTAAAGTGTTAATCGAATGCGCACTTCAGAATCTCGCTGGAGGTAGTAGGTCATCAGAGTACTTTTTGCCTACTCTTTTATGCGTACACTAGTTTATGCGAAACAAAAAACAAACAGTAAACTTTGGGCGTAAAATGAAGACTCCAATCACATCAGCAGCCTAATAAAATCAGTTTTGTTTTACATGGAGCGGGTCATCTCATGGGGGCAGCCATGTTGAGATCACATGACCATTTACTTTATCTCGGTTTCCCACAAATAATTCAATATTTTCCTTGCAGAATAAACTCATAATCCCTGGTAATAGTGCATATCGTTAACTAAATTTTTATTTTTTTTATTTTATGGAATGCTTCATATCATATCAATCATTGTGACATCAACAAAAAATCTTAAAAAAGGGTTTTACTCAACCCTTATGTCATTCCACACCCGTAAGAAATTTATGTCCCACCATTGACAGTCCACACAACTACCAATTTGACACTTCAAAAAGTTCATGAAGAGATCATAAAACTAATCCATATCAATTTAATCTTGACATATATTCATATATCAGAATATTATATATTCACATATAAACATTCATCAACGCACACATCAGTTATGATAGACTCATTCCTCCTAGGCTATCTCAGGCATGCTTGCTTGATGTGTGAGAACCAATGAGATTCATTCTCGTGTTATGCAGCACGTTTGAGTAAACAAGTCTCTTCGGAAAATTTGGACTAAACCCTTTATTTTATGATCTCTTTATGATTGGTTTTTCGTGCAAGGCAATGCTCCAATCCACACAGCCAGGCCAATCAAGGTGTGGATGGAGGAACACCAAATTAAGACCTTGTCAGACCTGGACCCCACAGAAAACCTCAGGAATGTGATCAAGGGGGTCACCAGCCATTAAATAAAGCCAAGCTGCTTAATTTTTTTCGCCAGGAGTGGCATAAAGTCACCCAAAAGCAATGTGACCGACTGACAGGGAGCATGCCAAGACGCATGAAAGCTATGATTGGAAATCAGGGTTATTTCACCAAATATTGATTTCTGAACTCTTCCCCTTTAAAACATTAGTATTTTTGTTGTTTAAAAATGAATATAAACTTGTTTTCTTTGCATTATTAGAGGTCTGAAAACATTGCATCTTGTTTGATATTTTGAGCAGTTGTCATTTTCTCTAAATGACAATATTTTTATTTGAAATTTGGAAGAAATACAAAGTTCTGTCATGAAACTCTAGATGGCGCAGGGTAATAGGTCCTTTAACTCAACCTGCTCGTAATCACATTATTTATAGAGCTGATTGGTTGCTGCTGTATCAGTAGCCAATGAGCTTGTATAGATCTGCTATGGGTAATTCATGTACGCTATATTGTACAGCAGCGGCATGTCTTACTTGCTCACAATTCACAATTATCTATCTATCTATCGATCTATCTATCTATCTATCTATCGATCTATCTATCTATCTATCTATCTATCTATCTATCTATCTATCTATCTATCTATCTATCTATCTATCTATCTATCTATCTATCTATCTATCTATCTATCTATCTATCTATCTATCTATGTCTAACCAATCTCTCTCTCTCTCTCTTTCTCTCTCTCTTTCTCAGTCTCACTTGCTTTTTCTCACCCTTTCTCTCTGCCCCTGCCCCCACAGGCTAAAGCGGTGCTGATAGGCATCTCTGTTGGAGTCTGCCTGCGTTTCTGCAGACAAACTGCCTCCACCAGCCACGTTGTTCTCCCTGGGAACCCTCCATGAACCCTCTAACTCCTTTTTTGCCCCCTCTACCCCTGCGCACGAATCTGTGCGCCAGCCTGCCCTCCACCCACGCTGGGCTACAGCTAGACCCTCACACAGGTCACAGTTCGGCCTCTTTGTTTCACTGTGAAGTACAGTAAACCAAAAATAGCCCACCAGAGCTGCACTTGTGTTTTAGACTGTTTATTCTGAAGTAACATTGTACGTCCTGTGCGGTGCAACCGTGGCGGCCATCTTGCGTGGCCCTCGGCCTACTCGAATCAGCATCACCATCTGAGAATTCCTCCAGATACTTGCCTCACGTACGACCCGTTTGCTCTCGTCGTAATGAGGGACGATAAAACGGGAGTGGTAAAGCGTCTCCTCTTTCTGCTTCCTGTAACTGACCTTCGGGTGACCTCGGGAACTCTGGGCTGCTCAGAAGGCAGTTGTTTCGTCCACAGCGTGCGCATTCCTCCTAGGCTATCTCAGCCATCACTTGACAGGAATTATATAATTGCTGCCTGTGATCTCATTCTCCTCAAAGAGCATTTTGAAGTTTCCTTCCCTTTCTTTCCCTTTTGGTTTCCTCTCCCACTCTTTTTAATGTTAAAATTGCTCGCATTAAATCACCCTCTTCCTTCGATCCCCACAACATTCTCTTTCTCTCTCTTTCTCTCTCTCTCTCCCAGTATTTTGCATTCAATCCCTCTGTTCTTGTCAAATTGTTTATGATACGCTTATCGCTTTAATGTGTATGTGTGTGCGTGCTGTGGTGCATGCTTAACCGCACTCATTTAGCAAACACAGAGATGAAGTGATACGGAATAACATTTATATATAACTACACAGCGTGATAAAATATCCTCCATAGTAGGTATTAACTCGGCCTGTAAAGGAGACCCTGTGACCCAACCAGACAAAATGTTAAGACCGAACCCATACTGAACCTGAAGTTGCTTAATTTTAACGTTGTTCTTGCCCTTTTTGACAAAAAGTGATTGTGCGTGTGTATGTTTAGGTGTGTGTGTATGTAAAAATACAAAAAATGTATGTATTCATTGTTTAAATGTGAGTGTGTGTGTGTATAGAGCTATAGAGAGTGAGAGAGATTAGTTAATAATGCAATTACATGACTATATGACAATAGAGCTCTACAACTACTACTAGTATAAATAAATGCAATATTGATTATTGATTTAATATACAAAAATGGTATATATATATATTATAACTAAAAATATAAAAAAATACTATAAAAATGTGATTGTATATTATACAGATTTTTTATTTTCATTGGAAAATATAACTATATTATCACCCAGCTCTCTATATAAAGTTGGATATATAAGTATTTCATATATCATCTTTATCCGCATACATATAACAAATCTCAACTGCCTGATTGTTTGTATTGTTGTAAAATATAAACTATATTATCGGCCAGCTCTAATGTGATAAATGTGACTATAAGGCATGCAGATATTAAAATATTCTGAACATTAACATCATGATTTTCTGTAAAGTGGTTTTGAAACAACGTGTATTGTGAAAAGCTCTATACAAATATATACGTTCCAATTGACTTGACTATTATTATTATTATTATTGTTGTATGCAAAGTGACCTGAAACAACGTAGTTGTTCTCGTTTCGCTCAGGTCAGGTTGTCAAACTCTAAGAGGAAACCGAGAAGAATAGAATGACAGTGTGTTTCTAACACATATTTGGACTGTTTCTCTCTTCACCACCGAATTGTTCACGCATGACATCATGATCATCAGCTAAAGACGTCCTGACACTATAGCCCCAGTTCTCGCCCTGCTTTGGTCTGATCTCAGAGCAGCGGTCAGGTAGCGGCCAGAACCCGCAGCAGAGTCTGACTCACTCCGCTCTGCAGCATCCGTGAGGACTGTTTGAGTAATAAACGGGGGTCACGACCTCTGCGGGTGTTAAACAGAGAGGATGACTTGGTAATTGAGAGAAGTCGCACATCAAGTCCCCCTTTAATGTGATGGATGGACGACTTTGAGTTGTATAAATAAAGAGACTGATCAGAGATCAGATTCTCAGTATATTTTTATTGATGTTAGGCAGAAAACCAGATCTGGGATCAGCAAGTTGGGATGTGTTATGAGTCACAGGAAGATGATCATTCCAGTATGGCACGCAGACACTATATCATTACTATATTTATACATTCTAGCATATTATGGATGTTGGAAATATAGAAACCATTCAAATGTTTGGACAAATCTGACTTAATATGTGTTTCCTATAATATGAAAGATCTTTTGCTTAAATGCTTTAAATTAGTTTTATAGACAAGTTGTAGTTGTACAGTACCTGTACATAAATTTTATTTGAGAAAATAAAAAGAGTAATAAATGAGGACTGGAGTGTCCATTATACACATGAACTCCTTCAGTACTGTCTAAAAACCATTTAATTGAGAGAGTAAACAGAATGTGCAGAATTTATTATTATTATTATTCTAAAGTTTGTAAGAAATAATAAAAAAAAAATTAAAAATGAGTTAGCGTGTTCAAATTATAATAAATATTATATGCACTACAACATAATTTGGGTTGTAGTACTTTGCTAGACTAACAGGTTTGTAAATTGCTATGATTAGTTTATTTTCTATTTATTTTCTACAAGGTTTGAAATTTTGGCTTACAGTTCTTTCAACCCTGTTAGGAAAATTCAGGACATGCCTAAATAGTTTAAAACTGTTAAACCCTGTAATTTTTGTTGTAATGATAAAGGAGTGACCAAAAGTGACGCCAGGCCTAGCAAAATATACATCTTCACCGTTTATTCAAAAATTATTACAATTTTGTAAGCATTTTTTAGTTGAGCTTGGAGTCAATTGTTTTATTTGTGACAATGCCAGACTGTCATACGAAGAAATTATGTTGTAGTCAGTATATGCTTTTTCCTGTGTGTGTGTGTGTGTATGTGTGTGTGTATATATATATATATATATATATATATATATATATATATATATATATATATATATATATAATAGAATATATATTTTAAATACTTTTAAAATAAAAGTAAATGTAAAAAACAGATTGAAGCTGTCGCTCATTAGAAGACAGTTATTTTAGGACCACAAGTTGATTTGTAGTTATTTATAAACTTATTTTACATAATCAAATGAAAGTGGATAAAGATAAGCAACAGCAGTTCTCACCATTCACTTTCATAAAAAAAAAAAAAAAAAAAAAAAAAAAAAAAAAAAAAATGGATTTTTGTGTGAGTCACTTTATGGATCCATTAATATTATAAGCCTGGCTGCAGTTTACACATCACCATTAGGAGGCAGTAGTGTTCTTTAACAGACACCTCCAAACAGACATGTGTGTGCACCTGTGTGTGCATATGTGTGTGTGTGTGTGTGTGTGTGTTGGTAGATTTATAGAGGGTGGAAATGCTGTTATTATAAGTCATCCGCCTCATCTATCCAGAGGTTGAGAAAAAAAAAATGTCCGAGGGCAGGCTGATCATCTTCTGCGTGTTTATAGGGAGGCGATGCTGACTTCTCTCACTCCCTCTTCCATTCCTCCTTTCCTTGGATGGAGAGGAAAAATCTGGCCTGTGTGATTTCTCTGGCTCAGTTCTGTTATGAGCGACGCCTGATCTTTCTGTGACAGCATGAAATGAGATGAAGATTGTGAGATGAAATCAACTACAGACCTTGGCGTTGTTTTGCATCATGTATGTCTGAGAATTCTTCAGAGAGGTTTGATCACAAGCCTATAGGAATGATGTCATGCTTGTTACAGGTCATACATACATGTCTGTTTGGCATTGCAAGACGTTGCTCTGCTTGTGTTTGACTCTTAGTGTGAGATCTCAGTTTGATGACACATGAAACGTAGATTTAGTCCATTTTCTGAAAGGAAAAATGTGGGAACACTAAGGAAAGACTTGGGTTGCACTTTATTTTACAGTATTTGTACTTAGGTGTACTTACCTAAGAAAATACTGGTTAATATAAGGTAACTACAGGGGTTAAGGTTAGGTTTAGGGGTAGGTTCAGGGTTAGTATCTAGTTATTACCCAGTTGTTGTAAGTACTATAATACATCATATGTACTGTAAAATAAAGTGCTACCTAAAAATGACTGGGAGTACCATAGTACACTGATGGTATCAGATGGTCATACTTAATGACTTATACCACTTGCAGATATTTGCACACTTGATATGGTAATGGCATTATACTTGTGTACATTAAAGAAAGGATATGCTACCATGGTATGACCATGAAATATATTCACAAAACCGTAGTACTAAGTTATGGAAAGAAAGAAAGAAAGAACATGGTAGTCTAAGGTACTTCAATGAATGCCAAATGTTCTGAAACCATGTTAATACCATTGTGTTGGTCCCATTTACTAAGAGAATGAAAAAAAATAAAATAAAATGAACAAGAGAAGAAAAAAGAAAGGAGGAGATGTGTATGGTTCTCCAGGGTAAAAAAATATACTACCACTGTCAAAAAAAAATCCTGATATTACCTTGGTATATGTATAAAAACATGATCCACTGGACTTTTTTGTATCAAACAAACAAACAAACAAACAAAGAGTATTAGTAGACTGACCATTAGTTCAGGGTTAGTTGTTAGGGTTCGAGTTAGTAGAATAAGTTGACATGTAGTTGCAAAGTTACTTTTAGTAAGTAGAAATTTTGTTGGGGAGCATCACAAATAAAGCGTTATCAGATATTAGACAGTCTATTAATACTCTAATGACTGCTAGTTTACATGTCGTTGCAAAGTTACTAATAGTTAGTAGAATATCCATCGAAATAAAGTGTTATCCATACATACATCCAAAAATATCACCTTGTAATATCACCATGTTTTTTTAGACACATACCAAGGTAATATTTTTACCTTGGTATGTGTCTAAAAAACATGGCACTAACATTATCAAAACGTACTTTCGGAAAGAAAGAAAGAAAGAAAAATATTGCAAACATATTTACATCTAAAAATACTAAGATATTACCTTCGTACATGTCTAAAAACATGGATTAACATGACCATACAATTGTACACAAAGAAAGAAAGAAAGAAAGAACAGTACAGATAAGAGCAGAGAAGCGATGAAGAGCATTAGCGTTCCCATCGAGCAGTCAGGCCACCCTCAGAGAACCTTGAGCTGTGAATGATGAATCATGTTGTGGATTGCAGATTGCAGATGCATTCAAAAACAGCCTCATATTTTACACTGTTCAAGACAGATTAGCTCGCTCCTAAAACTGAGACCAGCCTTTACGAGAGAGAGAGAGAGATTTGGGAACTGAAGGAACGTCTTTCTCTCCTCCTATTCCCATAATTTCACCATCCATTTTCATTATGAACAAACACACATGATGTTTCACTTGAAATCCATAAAATGAATTTCATCCATCCGCCACATTCGTATTTTCGAAGTGCTAATGAAGCAAAACATACCGGACCAGGATATTAACACGTACACGCCACGGCACCCCTCTCCGCGGCAGAAAAAAAGACCCCGCAGACCGCAGAATGAAGGTACGAGAACAAGAATAGGGAGGAAATTTGCTTGAAATGTAGCTATGAGCCTGCAAAGATTATATTACATAGATGGCCGATAAGCATCTCAACTGGAATAATACTTTGCACAAGCTGCACATTTAATTAAGCATTCATATGTGCAGAGCGACGGAAAAAAAGAGGGAGAAGAGAGATTGCATTCATCCTCAGCCTTTGGCCTTTTCTTCCCTTTATAATCTGGGCGTTGTGAGGATGAGAGGAGGTGAAGACAGCGAGTAGGAGTTCGCCTCTTAACTTTGTGTCTTATTTAAAGCTTTACACGTGTTTTTCTGTTAGCACACTCACTACCTCCCATTGCTACCCCCAGGGTACTCACTTTGAGGTATGTGTGTGTGTGTGTGTGTTGGCCTGTGGCTGTGATCTTAACAATCCTGACATATTTGTTTTTTGTCTTTGCTTGTATTCCAGAGTATTCCTGTGTGTTGTGGTACATTTATGTACATGGTTGTGAGTGATTCATTGGTTGAGGCCAGTAACAGTGGCTCAGTGATCAGTGTATGTGACAATAGATGTGTAAATGTGTGTTTGATTCCACTTCAGGAGTGTGTGTTAAGAGTCAGTCTCCCATTTGAAGCCGCCGATAGGAAACACTTGTCTAAACAGGACAGGGGATCTGTTGCTTCAATCTATCGGTGGCATTTGCACACACTATAGACACTGGAGTATCACTAAAAATGGTTTCTGGGCTGCTGGGATTGAGAACAAGTCCATCAGGCTCATGTCAGAGTCCAGATTTGAACACTATAATGAATATTTGTTCTCACATTAAACCCAATCGAACTAGGAGACATTTTTCAACTACTCATGATCTGTTTGAAGCCATTAACACTGAGTGGAGTAGCACTGGAATGACACTTCTTCCTGTAAAAAGCTGTCTGCAGGTTGGGGAAGGCTATTCCATGTTGTTACTTTATCTACATACTATTACTTTATTTGTGGAATTCTTGCTAATTTCCTGACCAGTGATTTGTGATTAAAATGGTTAAGACCATTAAAAGACCATTTATTATTTAAAAAATGACCAATGATGTCTGTATGTGCTGTGCTCTCAAGTCAAGGTGGTATTAGTGCTTCCAAGTCCGGTACTCTCAGCGCTTCCAAGTTCAGTGGTCTCTGCGCTTTTAAGTCCGTTGGTTCAGAGTCTGGTAATCCTGAGCCCAGTGGTCTCAGAAGTCCTTCCACCTTCGGCTGTACTGTGATGGCAACCGCCATCTTGTGTGTTTGGGCTGCACATGCTTCCACTGCTCCTCCCAAGGTGGTGGCGGCTGCTCCAGCTCCTCCAGAGGCGGCAGTTACTGCTAAGATTTACTGCAGAGATTGAGTCAACTAGATCATCCACTGTGAAGGCCTCATCAACATGACAACCAGTGGCGCATCTCCTCAACAACCGTCCATACCGGTGTGATGAATACGATCCTCAGCTGGATGTCGTAACAGTCACTGTTTGCCAGAGGACAACTGGCCCCCAGACTAAGCCTGGTTTCTCCCAAGGTTTTTTTTTTCTTCTCCATTTTAACACCTGTTTGCCACCTATTTGCCACCTGATGTCACCTGTTGGAGTTTGGATTCCTTGCCGCTGTCCCCTTTGGCTTGCTTAGTTGGGGACACTTGACAATTGACATTCAACAGTGCTTTGATCTGCCTGCATTGACACTATTCTTTAAGAGCTGCTGTGCAGCCAAAATAATGTACCAGTTATCACTGTAAAGCTGCTTTGACACAATCTACATTGTAAAAAGCGCTATATAAATTAAGGTGACTTGACTTGACTTGACTAAAGCTCCTTCCAAGGTGTCATTCACTTCTGAACTCTCTGTGCCCTTCACGGCTTCGTTATGGCCACGGAGCTCATCTCTGAACTCTTTGTGCTTCCTGCCATGGCCAAGGAGGCTGTCTCTGAACTCTCTGCCCACCCTGTCACAGCCAAGAAGGCCATCTGTGAACTCTCTGCCTATCCCGTTACGGCCAAAGATGCCGTCTCTGAACTCTCTGAGCTTCCTGTTACAGTTAGTGAGGCAGTCAATAAACTTTCTGTCCTCTCTGTTTCAGTTCTGCCTTGGTGGTCTTCAAATCTGCCTGCTGTGCCCTGGCCACCTGCTCTGCCGGTTCTGCATTGGCTCTCTGAACTGCCAACTCTATCACCTGCGCTGCCAGCTCCACACTGGGCCCCTGCTCTGCTGGTTCTGCTCTGCGTCCCTGCTCTGCCGGCACCGACCTGGGCCCCTGCTCTGCTGGCTCTGCTCTGGGCCCCTGTTCTGCCAGCTGCGCCCTGGCCACCTGCTCTGCCAGATCCAACCTGAGCCCCTGCTCTGCTGACTCTGATCTTGCAGCTGCGCCCTGACCACCTGCTCTGCCAGCTCCAACCTGGGCCCCTGCTTTGCTGGCTCCGACCTGGGCCCCTGCTTTGCCGGCTCCATCCTGGCCCCCTGCTCTGCCGGCTCCGACCTGGGCCCCTGCTTTGCTGACTCTGCTCTGGGTGCCTGCTCTGGCAGCTAAATCCTGGCTACCTGCTCTGCCGGCTCCACCCTGGGCCCCTGCTCTGCTGACTCTGCTCTGGGCCCTTGTTCTGGCAGCTCCAACCTGGCCACCTGCTCTGCTGGCTCCGTCCTGGGCTCCTGCTCTGCCGGTTCCGTCCTGGCCTCTTGCTCTGCTGGCTCTGCTCTGGGCCCCTGCTCCGCCTCAGTTTCCAGACCCTCTTCCACTTCATGGACCTGGCCTCCCATCCCTCCCCAATTCCGCCTCCGTCATACTTTCTCTGTGTTTGTCCATGGACTATTTCTAGTTTCCTGTGTTCTTATTAGTCCCTGTTTTCTTTGTTTCCATTGCTGTCTTGTTTGTTCCTATAGTTACCCTTGTTAGTTTCCATAGTTACCCTATCAGTCACCATAGCAACTCATCCTCACCTGTTCTTTGTTAGCCTTTTTTTTATTCCTGTGTATAAATACCTCCATGTTTCAGTCTTTGTTTGTTGGTCCTTGTCTTTACAAATTTTTGGTAAAGCTGTTATGTTTCTGGTCCCATTGGATTATTGTCTTCTCTGTAGTTATAAATCAACAGCCCAGTATTAAATAACAAATGAAGTAAAAGAAATTTCATGTAAATGAAGTGTAGTGTAGTGTGCTTTCTTGTAGGTCATTGAGGTCTTGTGCATAGCAACAATTTGCATTCACATAGTATGAGTAGTATGCTATTCTGAACATAGCCTAAGTTTCAGTAAATAACTGTTCAAATTTTTAATCTATTTTTATGTAAAAGTGTTTGTGTCTGATTAAATATAAATGAGTCAAGAAAGAGAAAATCACAGCTGTTATTGTTTGGAAAAGTCAAGTTGAGCGCACTGCGCATTGTATATAGTATGTTATCCAGGTCTTTCATGCATACAGAAAATGTATACTGTGCACAGTATGCATACTAAATACTGCAGAAACAGTATGAGTGGTATGATGTTCTGAACATAGCCAAGGTTTACTGTCCTTATCAACCATCCTGGTTTGCTTAGTGTTCACACTGTCATTTTTAAGACCGAACCTAAAGATACAAAAAACAACAACAACAACAACAAAAATGCATTCTTTCGTTATACACACAAACAAGGATCTGCAGCAAGGATACAGAGTTTTCAACGCCTGTACCGAACTGTAAAGGTGATGATACACGGGACAACTTTTTGAGCAATGTTGCCGGACACTCTGGATACTTTAGATCAAAATTTGTTGCCTATTCTCAATGGAAAAGTGCCCAAGCAACATTGCTCAGCAACACTGCCCGGCAACATTACTCAAAAAGTCGCCCCATGTATCATCACCATAATGGACAACATCACAACTATGATGAGAAAAACCAAGTATGTTTGAGCATCTGCCATTTTTAGGGTCGCATCTTGTGACATAACTTCCTGTAAATCATGCATCAGGGTTAGTTGTAAGCGAACCAAACCTGCCAAGTGTGAACACACCCTTATAATTTTGTCATAATTTACTCACCCTCGTGTCGTTCCAAACCTCTCTGACTTTCTTTCTTCTGTGTAACATAAAAGAAGATATTTTGAAGGATGTTTTTTTTTGTTTGTTGTTTTTTGTCCATACAAGTCTAATTCAAAATATCTTCTTTTGTGTTCCACAGCAGAAAGAAAGTCATCTCTTTAAGTCTGGGTTTGCTGTACTAAAATCTTCAGAGGATAAAAATCATTTTGAGTATTGACATTGTTTTCTAATTCTGTAAATTTAATCATTTCCAGATTGGTGAATTATAGTGAATTTTCATGTTTTAGTAAGTGATAAATGTAGATATCTTTGCTTGTATTGCTTACTAACTCTCTTTCTCCCCCCAGTTCTCACACACACAGACACACACACACACACAGACACACACACACACACACACACACACACACACAGTTAAATCTTTGAGAGGGTCAGGAATTGAGCAATAAAGAGAATTGGTGCTGCATTGTGAGAAATGTGGTTGCTCTCTTGGGGTCTTTCCTAAATGTGTGTGAACAAAGATTAAGCCCCTCACACACACACACCCACACACACACACACACACACACACACACATACAGCATAAATTCATTTTCTCACTTGTGACCTTTCCACACAAATCTCTGATAAATGTCTCACAGAGCATGTTGGCATGCAGATTTACTCTACAACATTATTAGATATAAGGCTTTTAAAGTGCAGGTATTATTTATGTATTTGTTGATTTATTTTCTTACCACATATAAATCTGTTCAAAATTACAATTGCAAAACAGTTCCATTAAGATGACATCATCTTGACACTTTTTTACATTTACTGAAATATTTTTGTCTACATTAAATAAAGAGAGGCAAGTTTCAATTAGCTACAAAGGTCTCATACAAGTGCAAATGAAGATAACAAAAATGCACCAAAGTAACCACGGTTACTAATTATTGGTAAACAAAGATAAATTATTATGGGATATCATTCAAACAGTATAAGAAGCTTTTCTGTCATTTTCATTGACATGACACTTTTTTTTTTTTTTTTTTGTCTGGATCTATTACTTATTTAATAATTTATTCAAAAATACATTAATGCAATTCATGCAAACAATGACTTGAATAGATTCTTTTATGCATCTTCTGTCATCATCTATCATGATCATGTTTTTAATTTCTGAATTAAAATTATTTTATTATTTTTGGAGGAGTATAAAATCATATCGGGGAGGGGACAGGACTTTGAAAAAGAATGAAATTCTTGAAAAGAAAACCTATTTGAGCACTTTGGTATGATCTTTTATTATCACTTCTTAATAATAATAATAATAATAATAATAAAGAAGCAGCTTTGATAAAATGTGAAAATGTAAGACTTTATAATTTATTTTGAAAGAATAGTTTGAAAACGTTGAGTCACGGGGCAGCCGACTACAACCTTTTTATGACTTTGAAAGTTTAGCGTGTGATACATACCAAACCAACCAACCAAAAAAATAAATTAAAAAAGTTACAAGTTAATTAATTTATGATCTTAACTTTTTACCATGAAAAATCTATTTCAAACTACTGTACTTTTACTTGATGGTTGCACCACATGACATTTTTAGACTCATTGTAACTTTAGTTAAAATGCTGTAAACTAGATCTTTCAAGTATTGCCAGTTCTTTAATTGTCATTTAACCATAATACCAAAGTTACCACAGTTTAATTGTAGTAATTAAACAGGGTGGAAAATATGGTCAGCATAGTAAGATGTCACATATCTTGCTGAACTGCTACATTTCCCACAACACACTCTAAGACACTGCTGCAAGGCCTCATGTAAATGAGTTAAGTTGGTGAAGGAGGGGTCGGCCCTGAGCGAGGCGGGTGGGACGAGACGAAGAGAGAAAGAGAGAGAACTAAGACAACAGTATCAGTTCTATTATCACATTAAAAGGGGACTAGAATGAGACACACTCCCGGCCTTGTGTCCACAGGACTGCACCTGCAGTGCCGGGTCATTGTTAGGGGCCCCGTCCTTCCCCCCTCCCTCCTCCTCCTCCTCCCTCTGGAGGGCTGCTGCTCTTTTCTCTTTCACCCTTTCTTTTCGTCATCCCTCACTCTCCTCGTCTTTTCTGCCACTGCGTAAACACAGCTGAGAGCGAGGCGCTCACGTGCTGCCCCGTGGAGCCTTCTGCCAGAGGCCTGCTCCGGCCGTACGCACACGTGCGGCTGTGAGATTATGTTTGCACTTCTGAGAGTTTGTGTGAGTTCACACATCTGAATCCGTCTGTGTGTGTTTTTACATCTGAATGTGCGAGTAAATGTTAGCGCGAGTCATTGTCTCAATATCTGTCGGCTTTTTAATGCTGATGAGTTTGCTCAGTGCTGTCTGTTTGTTTGCTCTGGAGGAAAGTGTGGCGGTTTTAACAACGCTTCTCATTGTTGGCTCGTCTGTCTTTATGGCGCAGCATTTCGGCTTTAGACACACCTGCCCATCGCTCTTATTTTGAGTTCTAATGGATCATGTCTGCATGTACATTGTGTCTGTTTTTGTGATTGATTTATATTGCCAAAATGTCAGACTCGTTTTCTCATCTTTTTCCTTTCACTGCATCAAAAATGATAATTGGCATATTTCTGTATCATGATATTTACATGAAATTTCAAGGTATTAAAAAAACATGACAGTACCATGGTAAATTTTGTTCATTATAAAGTTATTATTATTTTAAATATTTAAATTTAAATTTAAATTTATTACTGCTTCACCATTATTATTATTATTATTATTTAATATAAAAATGTTAATAAATAACCAATGTTTTTAAATATTTAAAATTAATTAAAATAAAAGATTTACATTTCAAATTAAATGTCAAATTAAAAGCCAATATTTTGACTTTAGAGTCCAATTTGTTGCCTAAATGTCCCAAAAACATAACCGTAGCATGGTAATTTTTGTTAGTGATATTATACAGATATGTAGAGTTTGATAATTTATAAATATAAAATAATTATCTATACTATTGTAATGATTTTTAATTATTTAAAAATATTGTGTGTACTGTATGTATATATATATATATATATATATGTATGTATATATGTATTTACAAACCAAAATTTATTCAGACACCTTGAACATTTCATTTCAAGATCTCAGAGTTGAACTGTGTCAGAAAAAAATAATTTTAATTATGTCAGATAACACTTAAGCAAAAAATGGTCAGGTCAAAGTGTCTGAATAATTTTTGGTTCCAAATTTTTATCAATTTTACTGGTAGTCCACTGTATGAATAATGTTTAGGTGTAATATGTCACAGTTTACTTTATTTTGCTATCCTCACTTACATAAATGAACTATAGTGTCCTGCACCCACTAGAAAAATATATAAAAAATGTCTGAATAATTTTTGGTTTGACTGTGTGTGTATATATCATTACTCCAGTCTTCAGTGTCACACGATCCTTCAGAAATCATTCTAATATGCTGAACAATGTTTGTGTACAATTGTACAAAATATTTGTGTACAGTATTTTTTTTTTTTTTTCAGGATTCTTTGATGAATAGAAAGTTCAAAAGAACAGCATTTATTTGAAATATTTTGTAACATTATAAATGTATTTACTGTCACTTTTGATCGATTTAATGCATCCTTGCTGAATAAAAGTATTCATTTCTTTAATTTCTTTAAAAAAAAAAAAATTCTTACTTTTGAACGGTAGTGTATAATGTTAAAAAAGCTTTGCATTTCAGATAAATGCTGTTTTTTTTTGTTTTGTTTTTTGTTTTTTAACTTTCTATTCATCAAGGAATCCTGAAAAAAAACTGTTTTCAGCATTGATAATAATCATAAATGTTTCTTGAGCATCAAATCATCATATTAGAATGATTTCTGAAGGATCATGTGACACTGAAGACTGGAGTAATGATGCTGAAAATTCAGATTTGCATTACAGAAATAAATTACTTTATAAAATATATTCAAACAGAAAACAGTTATTTTAAATTGTAATAATATTTCACAATATTACTGTTTTTACTGTATTTTTAATTAAATAAATGCAGCCTTGCTGAACAGCAAAACGTCTTTTAAAAACTTAAAATCTTACCGTTTCCAAACTTTTGACTGGTAGTGTGTGTATATATATATATATATATATATATATACATACATACACACACACACACACACACACACCTGGTTTTAGACCACAAAAATTTATTAGGATGGTGTAGGGCCTCCTTTTGCGGCCAGTACAGCATCAGTGTGTCTTGGGAATGACAGATACAAGTCCTGCACAGTGGCCACAAGGATTTTGAGCCATTCCTCTTCCAGAACAGTGTCCATGTCACTACGTGATGCTGCTGGATGAAAATGTTTCTGACTCATTCCTCCAACACAACCCAAAGTTGTTTAATAATATTCAGATCTGGTGACTTTGCAGGTCATGGGAGATGTTCAACTCCACATTCATGTTCATTAAACCATTCTGTCACAAGTCTTGATGTGTGTGTTGGTGCATTGGGTACAATGTTTGAACCATTAGCTGCACATGGTCCTCCAGTAGTCCTTAGCAGAGACGTTCCCATTAAGCACAGTAGGGAATGTCATGATATTGCAGCCCTAACCATCACAGTGCTTCACTTTGGGCAGCAACAGTCGGGTGTTAAGCCTCTCTGGAGCTTCTCCACACCGTAAATCCAATGGACGTGAGAAAGACAGTGAAGGTGGACTCATCAGAGAACAATACATGTATCACATTGTCCACAGCCCAAGATTTGCACTGCTGGCACCAATGAAACTAACATTTGGCATTGGCACAAGTGACCAAAGGTTTGGCTATAGCAGCCCGACCATGAATACTGACTCTGTGGAGCTCCCAACAAACAGTTTTGGTGGAAACAAGAGATTTGAAGTGCGCATTTAATTCTGACATGAGTTGGGCAGCTGTGGTTTTATGTTTTTTGAACACAATCCGGGTTAGTACCTGGACATTCCTTTCAGACAGCTTCCTCTTGCGAGACAGTCACTCATTCCTGTTGGACGTGGAGGTATGTCGACACAGCTCTCAATACACCACAAAGACTTGCTGCCCTAGTCACAGTTGAGCCAGCAAGACGCATACTAACAATTTGTTGTCTTTTTAAAATTATATAAAAAATAAGGTAATTAATTAATTATTACACTTATGTAATAGTCATCAATTTATCATTATTATTATTGTGTAATATTTGCATTTTTAACTTTAAATTTAATTGCATTTTCTTTTTTTCTTTTTTTTCTTTTTTTTCAGTTTCCTGAGTGACTGCAGGTCATTTATTCAGGTTGTTCAGGACAGGTAGGGTGTGTATTTCAGCTTTAATATGATAGATGGTGTTCCTCGCTACCAGTGGCTGGTATTCTAACCATGCAGGGCTTTTACAGCTTTACTGTGCCTTTTATTTTATTTATTTATTTATTTTTTTTAAAAGCCCTGCATCAGTCTCCTCAGGTTAAAACAAACACACACACCCACTCTCTTCACACACACACACTCCTCTCTGGCTCCAGTACCCCGTCCAGGGGGCAATAAACTCGTTATCTCCCTCTTTCAGATCCTAATCTGAAGGCTGGCCTGCACATTGCCAGGTGACCCTGGGTGGGGGCTGCCTGTGCTCCTTAAATCCCCCGCTTTCCCCTGCTTGTCAGCACCCCTCTACCTCATTCTCACCCTGAGCCCACCCCCTGCCTGAGGGCCACCCCACCACCCGCTCCAACAGCAATTAATCCATCTATTGATCACAGAGTGCGACTCAGCAAGCCTCTGAACCTGCACACCAAAGCTCTCCTGTCTCAGATATTGAACTCTTTTTTTTTTTTTTAAGTTTTTTTTTTTTGCACTTGGTTCCTCTGTCACCTCTCTCTCTCTCTCTAGAATAGCTTATGCAGGCCACTGTGGTCATTATAACGTCACACTTGGGAGCCATTTTGTCTCGGCCTTGTCAAAGGATTGTACAATGAACCAGCGCAGGCTTTTGGTATCTGTTGTAATGAATGATCTGTCATAATCAATCATAATGAGAATGTATGAGAAACACCACCTGTAGCCAATCAGGTATAAGATGGTTTCCATATCCTACCAAAATGAGAGCCACTGTAAATAAAAAAGACACGAAACACAAACATAGGTTAATAATAATGCTAATTAAAGGAGCAACTGCCAGCCAACACATGCGTTGGCGCCATCTTGCTCTGCTTTTTCATAATTTATCTCAGTCTTTTAAGAGGTATGTTTAAGTATGTAAAGATATTGTGAAAGATCCATAAGGTCTCAGAGTGACTTCCCCACCCACATTACCGCTAGTTACACCACAAAGGATAAAAAAAAAAAGTACAATAAAAGTAGTCTTTGTGCTTTGCCATAAAATAGTTTTATCTAAAGAACAAGTGAAGTCTGTTCAAAATATGATATAATTAGGCAAATTAAAGTACGATAAATTAATTACCTTTGTTTCCATTCTGGTTGTTTTGGACTGCATTGACTTTCACTGTGTGGACAAAAAAATCAGTTCAGTCTAACAAGTTTGGAACAATATAAGGGTGAGTAAATGAAGACAGAATTTAAATTTTTGGGTGAACTATTGCGTTAACATCTATTTAAGGCGTCCAGTCACAAATGAACTGTGCTAAATACAGGCGTTGTTAAAGGCACAATATTTAATTTTCACCACTAGAGGTCACTTGATGACGCCTTGATTTTGTGGAATCATGGGAGGTGTTGTCTTCATGTCTACAGCTGGTAGAAAAGAATTGAGATAGGGATCAGGCAGAAATCATGTTCATGGATGATATTATTATCGTTACTGTAATATGAAGCAGAGCAAGGCCAAGAGCTGTTCGCTCGGCAGCTGCTGTGAGACACTTGTTGCATGATAAAGTATGGTACTCGCTGTAAAACAAGAAAATGAGATTTAAACAATAAGACTTACCGTGTTGAGCTATATAATAATGATTAGATTTCTGTCGATGAATGTATCTAAGCAGTTGCTCACCTGTCTCATAAAACACATAATATATTAAAGCATCTTTGGTGTTTCCATGGTTTCTACAAAATAAAACCGTAAATCGAGGGTAGCGCGAATATGATGTCATTGATAGGCGACGCATGGACACGGTGTGTGCTGGTTAAAATTGCTTATTTCTCTGGATTTAAACATTCTTGGAAACATTTGGGATAATGTAAGTACTCAAGTCAACAAAATATATATAATTGTTCTAGTGGTTTTTGGATATTTGAATCCAAAAATCTTACATATTGTGCCTTTACGGACGAGAATAACTATGAAGCTTTAACAGTCATTCTAATTCTATGAGAATAGGCAAATACAACAACACAACTATAATAATAATGACACAGAGGAACGATAACATTGGAATTACTTTCAGAGCGATATTTTTCCAGCTGAATGATAAAAACATTGACAACCAATCAGAATCCACTTGACTTTAAAGAACTCGAGCATTTAAAGCACCAGATGACACAACTGCAGTACATGCTTATAATAAACAGAACATTATGGTGCACTGGTGTGGACGCTAATTTAGTTAGCACTATAGTTATCTTTATATAGTTGTAGTTCTTAGTGTAAACGGGCCTTAAGTGAAGTTTTATGATTCATTTATATGACATTACATCACCAAAATGTGGATTGAGTGAGCGAGTGCGCGCGTGTGTGTGTTTGCGCGTGGGCATACGCCGCTCAATCCAGCGTACCGACGGCATGAGCGGGACAGCCTGTGCTCAGTTAATACATCCCATTGCATGAGAGAGCAGCGTGTCACTGGGCCGCTTTGAGCTCTGAGGGCTTTGATCTGACTCTGCGGCCTGAACTGGGGGTGTCGAGCCTGTCGAGGGAATGATGGAGTGATAGGGCTCTCTCTCCTCCTCTCACTCCTGTCTGCTCAGGCCTGAATGCCCCTCTTCATCCTCTCTAAATGCCACATTATGGGGCACCGAAGAGTGGGATATCCTGCGCTGCGACCCTGGGGGTCGCAGGTCGAGAGGAACAGACGACAAGATGAAAGAGACTCTAATTATGCCGAAACAAAAACTACCTTGTCTCCAAACAACTATTTTTGGTGGGAAACAAGGGAATTTGAGATCAAGACATTTCTCTCTGGGCTGCGTAACACTTATCCCTATTGGCGTTCTGTCATGGGTGTATGTGATTGGCCAGGAGCTGCTTCTTATCTGATGGTGATTGGTTGAGGCCCACGGACACAGGAAGTGACAGCGTGGTTCCCACAGTCCCTTCCTGTGAGAACGGGAAAGTATGTGAAATTGGGGAGTACTGTACACACACCCACCCGCGTGTGGAAAACACTGAGTCTGTGTGTTCATGTCTGGGGGTTACGGGCCATTTGCCCCAGCACTGTTTGTTTCTTTGTGGTTCTGTGAGTATCTTGTGTGTTTGTGTGTCTGCCTCTCTGTAGGGTGGGTTCATGGGCGTCTGTTTGGGCTGGGCCAGGGCTCTGGGTGGAGTAATGTGGAGAAGGGTGAAACTCAGTTCGGGATTAGGTGAGAGGGCAAGGGAGGGCAACAACTACAGGAAATGCTCCCAGTGTGATTTTCAGTTTTAGGGAGCTGTCACATTTATGCCTAAATATATTTATTAACCTTTGAAAATAATAAGATAAAAAATATAAATATTTAAAATTAAATATAGCAATATTAGGGCTGTCAAAATTAACGCAGCATTTTTTTTTTCCCCTGTCATCCTTTGGCTGCGCTACAGTATATGATCATGCGATCATTCATTCAAGTGCTATTAAACCATTAATGTCTGTGAAGTGGCTCTCTGTGAACAAATACCCGAAACGCGCACACAGTCTGCCACTTCAGACAGCGCGCCAATGCCACATTGAGTTTTCTTTAATTGAGCCTTAAATGAATGTAGAATGTTGTGAGAAAATAGGATGTGCATCAGATCCTCGTCATGTGCGTCAGGTCTTAAAGTGACAGCAGCCTAATAAACACTTACAAAAATGAATTGTTGGATTTACTTTAAAAAAAAAAAAGAAATGTCAAGTGGTTCCACACAACTAGATTGAGTAATTTATACAAAGAGCAATTTAGTTGTATGAACAAAATAAATTCAAGTAAAGCTGAGAAAATTTCTTTGAGTAAATACAAATCATTTGAATTTGTCACTTACATAATATTAATATGTGCAGTTTACTTAATAATGTTCTGTTTATTACGTAAGGTGAACACATTTATTGACTTAATTTACCTCATTAAATAAACTATTTGCACTACAAAATGCACTTATTGAACTAACTAAAAAAAAAAAACAGGAAATAACACTTTAATCCCTAAATTTACTCTCCTAATGCAGTCCCTTGCAAAGCATGCTGGAAACTACGGATCCACTGACCAGTTAGTTATGCCAATATTAATTTGTGTGTTTCACTCAGCAATGTGAAGTTGACTGAACAAACACTTATTAAGTAAAGCTGACAATACTATTTTTTAGTAGAAACAATGCAGTTAAATCAAGTTCATGTAGTTACATGAGTTTTTTAAGTAACGTGAACAAGGGTGGTTTGAGTGAAACTAACAACAGTGAAAGTTCATTTTTTTGAGTGAACCTTCTGCTGTCTATGTCACTAATGTTAATCAAAGAACAAAAGACAAAGGGAAAATCACTCACTGCTCTTGACTGAATACATTTTGTAGCTTTAATAAGGATTAATCTATAGTCAATTTATAATTTATGCAGTGTTTGATGATTCGATTTCTAGACAATTTTTAGACCTACCTGAAAATCTTAAAGCACTGTTTACAAGGTTACATGGGTCAAAAACAATGAAAACAATAACTTTTGTGTGTGTGTGTGTGTGTGTATTTTAGCAGGGCAGGTAAAAATCTGAACCGGCTGAACTGGGCCAGTAGAAAAAACCTTAGCATTGAGCTCTGATATATTAAAGGCACAGCTAAATGTGACATTTATTACAATGGCTTTATGTGAAGATTGCATTAAGTTCACTAAAAATGGTTATATTTTTTATAGCCTATTAAATGTTAAAATTGATAGCTTTCAATTATACTGTAATGTTGAATGTCTATAATTATGGCTAAAATTGAGAGAGAAAAAAGTACTGGTAGGAGGGTTGGATCCAATTTCAGTAATAATATTTATTAACAAAAGAACAAAAATACAAGGAGCAGAACATCTAGGAACAGAGAAAACAAGAATAAAGGATACTAACAAAACAGCCATGTACGACAAGACCTGACAAAGAACATGGGAAACACTGGTGTTTAAATACACAAGATAACGAGAGACAGGTGAAGGTGGTTATTAGTCATAGAAACAAGCAAGGGTAACTGAACAAAAAACTGATGAAATGTTTTATTTTAGTATCATTTGTATACTATTATAGTTTTTGTTGATATTTTGAATTAAATTTTATTTTTTGTTTTCACTTTAATTTCAAGTTTTTTAGAAATTTTGTTTTTGTCATTTTTATTAGCTTTTTTTATCAGCTAGTTACTTGAAATAATATTAATTTAATATTTATTCATTCAAAAAGATTTAAAAGTCATATCTTCAGCTTGTCTTGCGTTTGTCCCTAAAAGGATAAAAAAGTACAGGACATCCAAAAAGATCTCTTTTAAAGTAAATAAGTAAAATGAATGGATGTCTTTCATCAGGCTTATAGAGAACTGTACTGACCATGTGTTAAATAATTTAAGTTGTAAGAAATGTGTTCCAATCGCCCCTGATCTCCCCTTCTGCTCTCGCCTTGATGGTATTCGGCACAGTCAGCATGTTAGACAGAAGCCTCGCTGTCACCTCAGAGTGTTCAAAAAGAGGTTGTAAAGCAGAAAAGAGGTAGTGTGGCTGAAAAGGAAACACATTTCATCATCACATGCTGACAAAGAGACTGAGCGGTTTTCAGTTAGAAGAGCTGGACTGTTTTCCATGAATACAGGCAAATTCTCTGTAGGGTGTCCACCTAGCAGATCTGCTTTCTCTGGAAATCAGGGGTCCATTTTTTATGGGCTTGGTGACAGTTTACTTTCAAAAGGGAACGTCTAGGTTACTGTTGTAACCCCCATTCCCTCCTTTAGGAGTTACGTCGATACTGACGTAGTGGGGTCTCGCTTGGGAGCCCAATCACCTCCAAATGGTACAAAACAAGCCAATGGGAACTGGCCAGGGAGATTTACATGCCGGGCCACACCCCCGGCATCCAGTTATAAATAGGACCGGCATACTCACTTCCATTCATATTTTTGCTGAGGAGCCGAGATAGGTACCCGGTCGTTCAGTGGTGACTCAGGGCTATGGCAAGGGAACGTAACAATAGTAACCTAGACATTCCCATTTAGGGCGTTACTCAGGGCATGCTGTTCCGAACCCCCGGGGAAGAGTGCTTTGGGACTCGATTCCCGTGTTTTTCAGCCATGACCAAAACGGCAGGAAAGCATTCCCCAGTGGACAGTGGACGCCTTCATTTCGGCCAGGTCCAACCAAAGATGTCATTCCTGGACCACCAGGGTGGACATCGTCTGACCCAGGGCCCGCGCCGTGACTTTCGCAGCCAGAGCTGCTATCGTCTTACTCGCCTTGGAGGGGAGGCGCGGACAATGCCGGCAGGTGGCAGCAGATTGCGAGAACAAGTGCACCGCAATCGCACACTCCACCATCGAGGGTAGTGAGAGTGGAGGAGGCAGAAGGCTAGTAATGTACTCCCCTTTGTTGGGTTCCTTTAGAGTGCACAGCCTCCTCAGTGCAAATAATCAAGTGCTGAGTAGATCCTAGGATTGAGCAGAGTGTTACTCCCCTCATTTGAGGGTAAAAGGTGCTAAGCTGAGTCCTGTTCTCCAGGATGCCCGTCTCTACGCTCTGGTCTGAGTTAGTTACTGCCCTATTGCAGTCACTCGTACTGGATATCTTCTCTGAAGAATGTGATTTGAGACTCTGTGATCAGACAGGTTGTTGGCCAAGACTAGGTGCTTTAACTAACCAGGTCGGCCTCACTGGTGGTATACAGGGTTAACTTTGTTCCCCTGTTCCTTCAGGCCCCCTAGCCACATTCCCCTAGAGGTACCATATTTTCTGCGGAAAAGACGTTTGGTCCCAGAAGGCTTTGAGCGGCCTTAGTAGGCCTTCTCTGGAAGGCCTCTTTGAGGCTTATAGCTTGGGCTGTTGGCCATAGGGAGTGCTGTCACTGACAGCCTATGTATGACCCGTAGGGAGGGTGGCACTTCAGTTGAAGCTGCTAGTTCTGACGTTTGTCTAGCCATTTTTTGGCATGCACTCCCCTCAAGCATGGCGGCGTGGGCATATCGTTCCCCAAATGCATTTCAAACGCAGTGTAGAGTTCCCTTATGTATGTTACCATAGTTCCCTGAGAACAGGGAACGAGACACTGCGTTACCTGCCATCTAGTTGCTCCTTTATACTTCCAGGTCACGTCTATAATGACGTCATAGGCTGTCACCGGCCAATAGGATTGGTGAGATTTGATAGTTGCATTCAGACATCAGTTCACGTGATGACGTTCCCCAAATGCATTTCAAACGCAGTGTCTCGGTCCCTGTTCTCAGGGAACCATGGTTACATACGTAACCTGAGACGTTTTTTACAAACAGTAGTTCATAAAACCGTCTGTCAGATGGGACTCATTTTCTCAGGAAAGAGAGAGAGAGAGAGAGAGAGAGAGAGAGAGAGAGAGGGGGATTATCTTAACTATTCTGAGAGGAATGTAGGACCCACTGGTTGAAATTGAATCCTTTGCTAAAGGATATTATGAGATTTATATTTGGACCATTAGTCTTAAATTCCTGTTTTTACATGTTGCAACTATTATTTATTTATTCCTTGATTTTGTAATTCTGTGTTTTGTATCTTTTTTGTAAAATGTTACATAATGGACATATAAAAAGGATATTTTGAAAGGTTCAGTCATTAGGCTATATTAAAGGTCAAAGTTTGATGACATATAGTGTGTCATATAGTATTTGACAGTTATGACATTGATACACATGTGCCTAAAGAGTAGTTTTAAATAATAACAGTTGTAGCAAGGAGGTTGCTGGAGATAATAGTTGTTAGCATTCTTGTTCATCTCAAGAGTAGTTAGTGATTTGAAATGTGCCATCTTTGCTCATGGGCACTCAGTTCTGGGCACAAATGCTTTTGAGCTAGTCACCTGAGCCATGTGATATCTTGACATGATTGGCTGATAGCACCACAAAAAGACACACAGTACCAAAACAATATCTAGCGGGAAAACTTTAACAATAACACAGTGTCCTAACCAGACACGATGTGATAAGATTCTGGCTAAATTCGATTTTGTCAGATACAACAGATCAATCACAGCCAATCAGAAGTTCATGTGAGCGCACTCAAAACTAAATGTATAAATAATCTACATAATCAAATCAATAAAAATAAAACCATGTTAACATGCAAAATGCTATTCTAACTCAAGTTAAATCATTTTAATATTATACAAAACACAATCAGTACCTGAGCTGTTAGGTTGGTTAGGACAAAAACTCAAAACAACATGAAAAAGATACCTTTTATCGCGTGTCACAACGTCTTGTCACGACCTGTTAGGGCACGTGTAAAATAATGAAATATTTGCAATGTTATTTTTTCAGAATAAACAGCTACTTTTTGATGGCTGTCAGTGCTATTTTCACTCCAGAATGGTGAAGTTAGAGTATTTACCAGCAAGGGCTAAATGACCCATTCTAACCAGCTGAACTCTCACCATTTGATTTAATTATGCCTCGTGTATCGGTTCTTGTGTTGGTTTCTTGTAGGTAAGATTTTGGCCCCCAAGGGCCTTGGCTGGTCCAGACTGGCCCAATACTGGCCCCAAACCGGCTGATGGATTTAGGTCTAATGTTGCACTCCCCTCTAGCTGATAGATAGAGGTGAGAGGGCGGCAGAGAGAAAGGGTGGAGAGATGAGAGAGAGACCTGACCACCCAGGCCTGTCTTTATGAGGGTCTACAAGGAGTTGGCTGCAGGTCGTCTCAGAGGGTTCAACTGTTCAGATTCCTCCGGGAGATTCACGATCGGACCCTGTAGGAATGCGGTCGGGCCACGTGCCAGTGCACTTTTCCAGGTAAACGAGAAGGGGTTTGTTTTTGTAGTCCTCTGCTTCTGATAAACCGTATTATGTGGGCCTGTTTAGCAAGCGTTCTCACCAGATTCCGTATTCAAGTTCCCAATGGGCACTAATAATAATTTCCTCTCGGGTTATGAAAACCCACCTGAAAGATGTTTAAACGACTGACAAGAAAAGACAACAAGCAAAGCAGACAGAAATTTAATTCTAGCTCTTTATTACTCATAGAGATTTACGGGTGATTACTTTTAAGTCTTCTTCGAAGCCATAAAACACAAAACGTTTTATGTTGGGAGGTGGACTAGGTGATATACTGGGCAGAAACATCAAACCAAAACAGGAAAAGAAGTCGGAGACTCTTAAAATAAGGAATTCTGAGATGTGGGATGTCGTAGTACAGCTGGGCCTCGGGAGTATAGGTCATCCCTCTCTCTGTTTCTCTCTTGCTCACTCTCTTTATGGTTTTCTCTTTAAAAGTATCCTAAAAGGCATGACCTAATTATTATTTTAAAGGCATAGTTCAACCAAAAATGAAAATTATCGTTTACATAAACTTTGTGCCGCAGAACAGAAAAGAAGATATTTTGAAGAATGGTTCAGTGGTGTTTGTCCATACATTGAAAGTCAGTGGGGTCTAAAACAACACTGAACATCACTGACTTTCATTGTAAGACATTTTTAAAATATCTTCTGCTGTGTTTCATGGACAAACAAGGTCTTACGAGAATGGAACAATATGATGAAATTTGTGAATTTGTTTGTAGCTGTAACGTTACTTAGTTGAAAGTGATTGGGGATTCCTTTCTAAGAAAAACATTCTGACAGAGAGGAAGTTGCCATTACTCAGGCAAACCCACGCATGCCACAGTTTCATAAATGCATGCACTTACATTCCACTTACTTGCACATTCCATCCATTTCTTTTATAAGGGAGCTCAACAGTCATCAGTGGAGCTCCTTAGGTCAGATATAGGTACTGTATGACGTATCTGGGCACTCGCTGTTCTTCTGAAAACACAGATAAGATCGACATGCACCCAAATAATCCATTTGTAATCGGATTGACGGCTCAATCGAATAAAAAAAAATTGAGCTCGACCCGAATAAAATTTAGAATCGGATTGGAAGAGGTGGTTTATTCCTTTTCTAATCTGATCCAACAGCAAAAGATTACGTTTGAAACGCTTGAAACTACTTTCTCAATCATATTCAGAAGTCTCTGGGGCACATGCGCAGTACAGTGTTGACACGCATTAAGCAGTACGCAAGTTCACGTTCACGTCTTTAGTTGTAAAGATGTATGCCAACAGGCAGTGGCGTAGCTGTATCCCTTTGTCATAATATTGGAAATCTTTCTGTTTTAAAACAAGAAGGGGAGCCAATGGATACCACACAAGAAGCAATGTGCAAACGCGCAATGCGCAAGAGTTATGCTGGTGAAAAAGTCTCAACCTCGGTCAGTATTCACTACAGAAATCGAAAGTAATAAGTGACGGAGCTGTCTGACGCTGCATTAACGGAGCATATTCTCTTAAAATGTTTTTTTAAATAAGTCTCTTATGCTCACCAAGCCTGCATTTATTTGATAAAAATGCAGCAAAAACAGTAATATTATGAAATATTATTACAATTTAAAACATTGTTTTCATGTTTTCTTTCACATGATCCTTCAAAAATCATTCTAATAGGCTGATCCGGTGCTCAAGAAAAATGTCTTATTAATATCTATGTTGAAAACAGTTTTGCTGCTTAATATTTTTGTGGACACCAAGGGACTTTTGTTTTCAGGATTTTTTGAGTAATAGAAAGTTCAAAAGAACAGTGTTTATTTGAAATAGTAATTTTCTGTCACTTTTGGTCTATTTAATGCAATTAGTGCATCACTGTGATATATATTATTTTAATATACACAGATCAGGCATAACATTATGACCAGCTTTCTAATGCTGTGTTGGCCCTCCTTTTGCTGCCAAAACAGCCCTGACCCACCGAGGCATGGACTCCACTAGACCCCTGAAGGTGTGCTGTGGTATCTGACACCAAGATGTTAGCAGCAGATCCTTAAGTCCTGTAAGTTGCGAGGCGTAGCCTCAATGGATCGGACTTATTTTTTCAGAACATCCCACAGATGCTCAATTGGATTGAGATCTGGGAAATTTGGAGGCCAAGTCAACACCTCAAACTCGTTGTTGTGCTCCTCAAACCATTCCTGAACCATTTTTACTTTGTGGCAGGGTGCATTATCCTGCTGAAAGAGGCCACAGCCACCAGGGAATACCGTTTCCATAAAACAGTGTATATGGTCTGCAACAATGTTTAGGTAGGTGGTACAGACATAGGTGGTAGATGGCAGGACCCAAGGTTTCCCAGCAGAACATTGCCCAAAGCATCACACTGTCTTCGCCGGCTTCAACCCATAGTGCATCCTGGTGCCATGTGTTCCCCAGGTAAACGACGCACACTCACCTGGCCATCCACGTGAGGTAAAAGAAAAGAATTCATCAGACCAGGCTACCTTCTTCCATTGCTCCGTGGTCCAGTTCTGATGCTCACATGCTCACTGTTGGCACTTTCACAATAATCAATGGCGTTTGCCTTCACTGACATCATTGACATGTTTTCATGAACCAAGTATGAACACCTGTATGTTTTAAATGTTGCATATTTATTACATAGGAGGTTAAATTACATATTACAATGATTGGGACAGGAAAAGTGACTAAGATGTGCTCTGAATATCCTTAGGGTTGAATTGACATCATTGAGAGACACATTTTAGCTTTTTAGCAGTCCACTATATTGAACTTGTGCTTAAAAGAAGCACAAAGAAGTGGTACTTTGACCTAAGCACTGCCAGACCACTTTTTTCTTGCCTAGACACAAATTACACATACGCAACAAACTCATATACACATACTTAACGGTTGGCAGTACCGTTTTTTTGCTGGGCAGGGTTGTAGAATCACAGTGATCAGGCATGACAAGGCATGCAGTCTTATCCCACAGCAGCATGTAGAGGAGGCTTAGTGTGTGTGTGTGTGTGTGTGTGTGTGTGTGTGTGTGTGTGTGTGTGTGTGTGTGTGTGTGTGTGTGTGTACGCAGAAAATGAGTAAGGCGAGATCTTGCCGTCTGTCGTTGGATCTGTGTGGTAAGAGATGGGAATATGTTGAATGGTGAAATCTTGACTTTGGACAGATCAGTGTGGATTTAGAGTTGCTTCCTGGCAGGATGGGCTGCAGCAGAGAAACACTCCTGACAGAATAATCGCCCTGAGGCTTAACACATATACACATCCTCACATCTCATCGCTGCAATGATAAGTTCAACACCACACACATATGCGCACACATGCATGTGCAGAGGCATACACACACATGCTAAGGAGAAAAGATGACACAGAGGTGTTGTGTATTTATATGTGTGTTTGTGTGTGTGTTCATCTATATGATCTTCACAACAAAATATCTTTGGAGTCGGTGCTAATCTCGTATGCGTTTATCCGTCCCCCTATCCTCTCTTTCTTCCATTTCTCTCTCCACACAGATTAATAAGACTCGGGCAGCCACGGCTCTGACGTATGCTAATGGGCCTAGTGCGATTCAGCAGATCATAAAACTCAGATATTCCTTCTTATATAAGGCACCCAGGCGTGAAGTGCGAGATGTTAAAGGCTTGTGTGGACTGCAGCAAAAAGAAGCCGTGAAAAAATGAACCGCATGTCACAAAGCTCTCAAAGAAATGAATCTGTCTAAATGCAGACATGCGGGGAAAAAAATGGGTTCTATGGGTTTGGGTCAAATTCCGAGCTCGGAGCCCTCTCCCAGGACAGCATGCCAAATATGCATGTTTTACACTATACCTGATTATATGTAGGTGTGAACTTTCTAAATTAAACAGCTTAAAACAGAATGTCCAACATGTTACATTTTAGAGTTTTATATTCCAAGGTTTAGATTAGTTGATGAAATGTACTGGTGAGTCTGTACTTGTACTGTAAATATCAAAATCTACATAATGCATTTATTTTATGTTATTTGCATTTTATTCCATTCAGAATCTAGGGAATCTGAATTAAACCCGAGGGAAGAGGATTAAAAGAGGAAGAGGATTAAAACATCAGTAGGTGTAAATTAAACATATGCATGCAAAAAATATATATTTTAGATTTTTATTCTCATTTAATAAAATAAACTATATCTTTTGAAACTACTGTTATTCATATCATTACTTTTGACAACCCTGCTATCTATGTGGTAGTGTAGGAAACATAATAATACAATTTACTTTTGGGTCATTGACAAATATTACTATAAAATTTAATAATAAATAAAAAGCTGTTTTCCCAATACCCTATAACTGTTATGGAATGGCTGTGTGTAATACATGGACAACCAAGAAGAACAACTTCAGAACAATCTAATGAAAATCTAATGAAAACTCTCAGGAGAAACACAACCAAACACTTGCACACGTTGCATCCAACAACAAAAACCAATAGAGACTGAAAGAAAACTCAGGACATAAATACACCTGAAAAACAAAGGGGACTAACAAGATGATTAACAAGACACAGGTGAACAAGATGATTAATGATTACAGCTCACACAGGACTGAACCAAAAACATGATAAAACACAGGAGACAGACCAAATACGTAACAGTTCGCCCCCTTCTGGGAAGCTGCGTCCTTGCGCCGTAAACAGTCCAACTGCGAAGGGAGGGCAGGGGCTCTGGAGGAGGGCGTAGACCAAAAGTAAATTTAAACGAGTCCGGGGAAGAAGAAAATATAGTCCATGAAGGAGTAGATGGTGGGAGGAGCCAGGAGCAGGAGGAGCTGGATGTTGAGCCAGAGGCCAGCCAGGGCGAGGCTCCAGGGTGGAGCTGACTTGATGGTAGGCACCCTAGGGACAACCGACGGAGATTCCACCACTGAAGATGGAGACCCAGGTGAAGATGACAGGCCGATGAGCCCACTCAAGACCGATGGCACTGGAGACTGAGGTGGAGCTGCGGCGACGAGTGTCTGAGAAGGAGCCGAATGTGCAGGCAGGACGATGTCTGAACAAGGCAGACCTGGAGGGATGAGGGAGCCATATGACCGATGGTTTCCAGTGGAGCTGATGTGTCGACAGGCCATGGTGGAGCGATTGGCCCAGAGGCTGGAGGTGGAGCCAGGGGATCCCCTAGGCTTGGTGGAGCTGGTGGCCTGAAGACACTTGGCAGAACCTCACTGCTTGTTGGAAATGCAGAGGGGCTGAAGGACACTAGTGAAGGTGGGGCTGAGGAACTGGCTGTTTGAGGAGGTGGCAAAGGGAGGTTGGGAGATCCAGTTGCAAACTGGACATCCCGGGTACACTGGAGATACAGAGGGCACTGGAGATTCGGGAAACGCTGGAGACTCAGGAAACACTAGAGATACTAGGGGTGCTGGAGATACAGGGATATTAGGTATCACCTTTCCAAACCAGTCAAAAAGGTCCTCCTCAAACAAGTCCTTTAAATCATCAAAATGTCCTCCAGAGACCATATCAGACTCACACACTGTGGCGGGAGTGTGGGCGGGGCTATCCTCTGAACCCTGAAGTCCCCTCCTGTCCTTTCATCTGGTTCAGGCTCTTACATCACGGCAGGTCAATCTCCCTGGTCTGTGGTGGGCTCAAGCAGAATTTCCATCATGTCACTCGGTGGTGGTGGATGGATGGCCTCTGGGGTGCTGGAGTGGGGCTAGTGTCCAATGGTGGGGTCCAATGGTGAAAGGTGAGTTGTTATGTACCAGAACCTACTCCACACAAGGGGACCATCCACTAGAAGATGTGCCTTGGACCGCTCACTCAAGCTGGTAATGTAGAAAACACAGAGCGAGTGGTCAGGTGCTTGAGGCACATCAAGTGGATAAAAATCCTTGGAAGAGGGGCATAGACACATTTAAATCCCATGTGTTCCTTCAGCGGATGGTCTCCCTGCTCCAAGCAGAGAAGTTGGATTACGGTAGGGCCATGGGAAAAGATCGAAAAAGAATAAAAAGGGAAAAAACACAGCCAATTATATTGCTGTATTGGTCCTATTTTTTTTTTTTTATGGAATGGCTGTGTGTATAATACACAACAAAGACCGACAGAGACTGGGAGAAAACTCAGGACTTAAATACATCTGACAAACAAAGGGAACTAACACAGACACAGGTGAACAAGATGATTAATGATTACAACTCACACAGGACTGAACCAAAAACATGATGAAACACAGGAGACAGACCATACATGTAACAATAACACCTATATACTGTATGTGAATGTAAACATTTTAATCATTGTCATTAAAAAAAAAAAAAAAAAAATCATAAATATTGAGTTTTGGGTAGGTTGTACCATATAAAATGTCATAAATGGGTCAAATTATCTGATATATTAAGAGATATATTGACCTTGAAACAGTCATGAGAGTCTACAAGTGTATCATGATATCTATGATATCACATGACTGTTTTTTTTTTTTTTTTGTTTACTTTTACTTGTTACTTTTTTTATTCATGCATATTTCTGCATGTTGGTTGCACCGCATGACTTAAAGGACAAAGTTATTTTTAACATTGTAACAAAATTGCTTCACTCATTATGTTTTTATATATGAGAAATAATTTTAAAAAATTGCAAAAAAATGTTCTTCATTGTGACAGTTCAAGATTCAAGACAGTTGACAGATGGTATCACCTTGATATTACTGACTTTGCACCAAAAAATTATAATTAATTTTAAATAATAAATTGAAAAACATATATGTATTTAAGTCAGCATATGTACGTTGTCACCATTATGTTCAGTTCTAAGACTTTCAGTTTGTTGTCATTCCTGTCTCATGTTCCCTGTTCCACTTTGCCGCCACTCATCAGTCACCATGGACACTAATGATCCTCACAGCTGTTCGTCATTTACCTCTGTGTATTTAGGTTCCTGCTTGTGTTCAGTTCTTTGTCCGGTATCGTCAGTGTTCAGTGTTTGTTGCTGCCTGTTCGCCTGTCTGTTGGAATTGTCTGTTGGAATTATACAAATAAACCTTCATATTCAATCTATTATCTTCATCTTCTTATGCCTTCCTGCGACCATACGTGACAGAATACCAGACTGAACATGGATTCTATGTTTTTCTGTGGAGTTTTTCCATCTCTCCATCTCATGCCCCTACAACGACGAAACCCTGAAGTCACTGTTTTAGATCGGGGCGAATTAACATCACCCTGTGGTCCTCGCAGAACACCACTGGACTGAGCTGGAGGGATGCTATCATCCGGTGTCTTGAGAGCGTCGCATCCCAGTCCAGAACACAGCCAGACCCAGAGCCTGAATCACCTCCATCGACTGCAGAGTACTTGTGCGAGCCCTCCGCAGATGGAGAGTTACCACCCGCCGCGATGTGTCCGCCAGAGCCCAAGACTAAGAGGACAGAAGCGACCCTTGCCCTGGAAGTGGAACTCCATCACAAGTCTGACCAGGGGCGTAAGCCCACGACATCAGCAGACAAGGGAGAAGCGACTACGGAGAATGAGGACTGGCTGATGGACTTCAGTGAGGAAGCATCTACTCCCACCCTATCTCACCCGGTACCTTCATCATCACTGTCTTCGAACTGTACTATTGACTGTATGGACTGTGTCATACTTACTGTCATTCCGTCGAGATCCTCACCTCCTCCATCACCGGGTAGCTCAGCCAGTCCTCCAGCCCAGCCGCTACCAGATGTCTACATCCCTGAGCCATCTCCGGGCAGTCCCTGTGACATCGAGCCTCAGGTCGTGCATCCACCTGCAGCGCCCGTGCGAGAGGATCCTGTGGCTGTGCCTCCCGCCTTCGACCTCTTTGCTCCATCTCGGCCTGTCGACCTGTCGATTCTGTCTTGGCTCCTCCCACTTTCAGTTCTACCGGAGACCCTCGGACTTGCAGCTCCACCGGGTTCCCTCGACCTGCTGGCTCCCCCTTGGACAGTCCTCACACCACTTCCACCACAGACTTACGGGCCATCAGTAACCCCATAACCCCACCATCACCATGGGCCACTCGATCCACAACATTGACATCAGCAAACCCACACGACGCCATACACTCTGTCTGCCATCTGCCCTGTACAGTCAAAACCGGGATTCATCTCTCCAAAGTGCCAGACGCCATTGAAAGAGCATTTGCCCACTCAAGTCGGTTACAACGACGAACTGCAGTCAGGTCGAGACCCCGATGAGGATGACGAGCATGCAGATGAGCTTCCCTGAGATGGTTTCTGACAGTTTGTGCAGCAATTCTTTAGTTATGCAAACTGATTGTTGCAGCAGCTGTCCGGGTGGCTGGTCTCAGACGATCTTGGAGGTGAAGATGCTGGATGTGGAGGTCCTGGACTGGTGTGGTTACATGTGGCCTGCGGTTGTGAAGCCGGTTGCATGTACTGCCAAATTCTCTGAAACACCTTTGGAGACGGCTTATGGTAGAGAAATTAATATTCAATTGACGGGCAACAGCTCTGGTGGACATTCCTGCAGTCAGCATGCCAATTGCACACTTCCTCAAAACTTGCAACATCTGTGGCATTGTGCTGTGTGATAAAACTGCACATTTTAGAGTGGCCAGCCTAAGACACTGTGCAATAATCATGCTGTCTAATCAACATCTTGATATGCCACACCTGTGAGGTGGATGGATTATCTCGGAAAAGGAAAAGTGCTCACTAACACAGATTTAGACAGATTTGTGAACAACATTTGCGAGAAATAGGCCTTTTGTGTCCATAGAAAAAATCTTAGATCTTTGAGTTCAGCTCATGAAAAATGGGGGCAAAAAACAAAAGTGTTGTGTTTATAATTTTATTCAGTGTATATGCACATTTACAATTTACAGTCTTTGTCTTACAGGAAAACAGAGCAGAAGTATTGATGAAAAAAAAAGCTCTGTATTAATTCCTACCCAAGCTTCCTGTTTCAAAAGGAAGTACATCAACACAGGAAAGAAAACTGTGCTCGTTGAGCCATTTAATGGTGTCTTCTCTGAGGTTTAATCTGGTTGCCCTAATAGTCTCAGTCTCACAGATACTGTTGGAGATGATGGTGTTGTGCCCCCTCCTGCTTTACAGTATCTGAATGGCCTATCTTATTGCCCCACAGTATAGTGGTGGTTTTCTGTGTGAGAGCTGCTGGGTAACTGGAGACACTGCTCTCTCTTACACTCTCTTTCTGTGTTTTTGCAGGCTTTTACAGGTGCTCTGATTAGATTTGATGGGCCATTTGAATGTGCTGAGCGCAGCCGGGCTCCTCCTGTTTCTGTCTGATAAGAAGCAGAGGTTGCTTTCAGAAGGCGGCATTTCCGCCTTCTGAAGCATTGCTTTCAGAAGGCGACATTAGCCCCACAGCGCTAATGGGCTTCGTCAGTGTAACAACAGGTGTTTATTCAGGGATGATCATTTCACTGTTGCTCTCTCATAGAGGTGTGGTATCATCTGACCTTGATTAATAAACTGAGAGATAGCGGGATGGAGATGGAGGCATAGTGATGGAGGAAGAGGGGCATAGACACATTTAAAGCTGTGCAGTTATAGGGATAGTTCACACAAAAATGAAAATTCTGTCATCGTTTACTGACCCACATGTGGTTCCAAACCTATGATTTTTTTTCTCTTGTGTGGAAGACAACAGGATAAGTTTCTTCAGAATTTCCACACTGACCAGTGACCACACTTTTGTAATCACAAGGAGGTCTAGCTCCAAAAATGACAAAAAGCAACACATACACCACCGTTCAAAATTTTGGGGTCAGAAAGTTTGTGCATTAAATTGATAAAGTGGAAAGTGAAAAAAGCAAAAAGTGTTTATTCGTACATTGTTAAAACATATTTATATTTCAAATAAATGCTGTTATTTTGAACTTTCTATTCAGCAAAGAATCCAGCAAGTGTTTTTTGCTAGTTTCAGCCCGACGCAGTTATCATTTTCATGTCCAGCGCCCACGTCGTTTAAATAGCAATGCACTCACACCCATCTGTTTGCCCATGAGCGTGCTGGTCTGAAAACGAGGTGTGTTCAGGTGCATTGTTGGCGCGTTGCTGTTTTGAGGCATCTGAAAACGACTGCGCCACCGACCAACAAAAACCTGGTCTAAAGTCAGTGGCGCAGTATTTTTTATTTATTTACTTTTTGTTATTTAAAGGGCATGTTAGTAATATGTGCCTATAGGCGGTTGCACAACGCACATACACTCTGCTTGTTACACACGCACAGGCAGCAGCACACAAACATGCCAAATATTAAAAATAAAAGGATTACAATGTAAAAGATTATTATTGTGTATATAAAGATAAAAATGCCTATATGTCATAATGAAGAGTCATTGCATGTATCCGAATGACCTATTTGCAGTAATGACGAATGAAATTGGCTAATTATTTGACCAATCGTGGCAATACAAACATGTATTTAAACTGACTCGTCAGGTTGAAGGTGTCTATATTCCGCCATGTAAATAGCGAATCCGCCATGGTGTGAGCGCACCTGGCTTTTAAAGGGAATGGGAGATGACACTCTGATTGGTTTATTGAATGTTACACCCAAAACACACCCATTACTAATTAAGAGACTAGGTACAACCTGGCGCGCCAACACTTTTTTCGTCGTTAAACTAGCAAAAGTGGATTAGGACACGCCCTAAGTTCAACATTCGCTTTAGACCGTTTGCTTAGATCGTGAAAATAGGGCCCTCGGCTTCATTTGCAGCAGTTTACAGAACGGCATGTATTACTGTATTACATGTATTATTATTATACTCAGCTACTCATCTGTGGTGATGTGTGATGCAGTAGCCCTGTCAAATCTGGCTATAACATGTCATAAAGCCTATAACACGCTCTCACACATTTATTTATTACCATTTTTGGTGGAATAAAATTTACATATGTGCTTTCAGTCCAGTTTATGTGTCTTAAACCACCTCCTGAAGTGGTTTGAGCGATCGGATTTAAATCAGTCTCGAACATGTCACCTGGTCTTTTCACGATCGGATACCTACCCGATCAGAAAAAAATGCATGAAGTGACCAAGTGTAAACAGGCCCATTAATTCCATTTGGTGACGCAAGTCGTGCTAAAATTACACACTTCAGCTTCAAGCTACTGTTAGTCCACAGAGAATCATCAAGTTTGCTATAAAAGCTTTCCATTATCTATTGCTCCTATCCTTGTAGAGATTTCTTATCCGTTTTCCTTCCAGGGAAAGACTTTTTAGCACACACACACACAAAGGCGACCTTTGCTCCCTGGTAAAGCTGCTAATAAGCTTAAATTAGTGTCTAACAACTTGGAAACATCAAGTGCTTGACTGCTCAACAATAATGACATCTGCTTCACACAATTCAATTAGTGCCACAAACACCAGCAAAAGGTCTTCAGAGATAGAGGGAAAGAGAGAAGGAGAGAACGACAACGAGAGGGAGCCTCAAGGGCCTTGTTTGTCAGTGCATTTGTGTCTGTGTGTGTGCGTGTTTGTCATTGTGTTACCTACTGGTTTGGCTGGAAACTGTCACTGTCTGTGTCTAATCGGATTGTGAGAGCACCAATGGCTAATGCAGACTGCTGCCATCAAGTTGCCCATTTAAAGCACAAATGATCTGATTGCTGGAGTTTATTAGAAAATGGAGAGGCGAGGCTTACAGTGCCCCCAGCCCCACTTTCTCTCCCTCCCTTTATCTCTCTCTTTTCCTCTCCTCCCTCTTTCTCTGGGAGAGAAGGGAAGTTATATGGCCTTTACCTATTTAGTTCCATTATCAGTACTTTAGGTTGGAGATGTTTTAATGCGATTTTGGTCCATGGATGGAAGTGCCCGATCACTTCCTCTCTGTCTGATTAAAGGCACATGCACAGATCAGGTAGCATCACCACTGCGACCTCCACACACCGATGGCGTAATGGCGTAAAAACAGAAACCACGAGCATGTAATTTTTTTAACACTAATTGATCAATCGTCAAATTCTCCTCCATAATAATCTGAAAGCTGCTAGAGGCACTAAAGGGATTTTCAAATTTTACAAAACAAAACTTTTTTTTTGACTACATAGCACTCCTAATGTTAAGATACATCAGTTTTTATAGCTTGTTAACTCAGTTTCCCAGTGAGCAGCGGAACACTTTTTGTGCACTTATTTATTACATCACCTCCCCATCACATATTTTAGTAATAATTATAAATTTGGTATCATTTGAATGTGTAAACACTCAAAATTCATCCTGTAAAAACGTTTTGAGATTGGACATTGTGTTACCATTGTAAACAATACTTTAAAACTTTTTAGCGGGCTCAAAAAAAGTGATGTCATCTTTCAATTTGGAACACAACTTGGTTAGACATATGGCTTTGACTTTTCAAATTATTTTGTAAAATATATATTTTGTAGTGGTACATTTTCTTTACATTAAACCTAAACTTCTATAACTTGTTTACACTTTCAGATATATATGAAAAAATATGTGTGTCACTTTTGCAATAATCTGCTTTGTCTTTTTTTAAAAAGAGACCAACCTTAGGTTTGTTTTTCTAAAGCATTCATGAATTACAACCATTTAAGTTCAGATCTATTCTTAAAAAGAGGGGTGACAATTAACAGGTAATTTTCATATTTTATTTATACAATGTTAGAGCATAAAGGAAATTACAGAGGATAAGATACAAAGGAATGGTCTATGATTGATTTGAACTAGGTTCACCCACTTTTTTTTTATTATTATTTGGGCTTTTGGCTTTTTTACCACCCAAAATTATTTGTAATCCAATAATTTGAAACAGCAAGCTTAAAATTTCCCTACCACCTGACAGATATCACTGAGATGTCAAGTCATGTTAAATTTGTTTGTATAGCACTTTTCACAATACAGCTTTACATGAAAATGATTCTGTTACTATGTGAATAATGCATTAGTACTTTACCATTGTAACATACTACTGAGCGATATGACAAAATGTAATGATACAATTGATCCTCCGGATTTAGATCTACTGTAGCTATACTGTATATATTGTGTTGTCTAGCAGTGTCTAGGGCACACGTATAAGTGAAATCAGCCCAAACCCAATTTGGGACCTTATGACATTCCAGCAATGCATTTTCCTACATATAACCCCTAAAAATAACCAGGATGCTAATTTTGGATCTGTAAAGAAAAGGCTACACCATTTTTTGCTCTTTTCCATAAAACTGGACAAAAAGTATAATAAATGTCAATTAAACAATCTGTTGTATTTGTAATATAATTCTATAATTGTAATATAATCTGTTATATTATACTAGGGCTGTCAATTTAACACATTCATTTAATTCATTTGTTATGGGAGAAAATAACACGTTCAAATTATTAACGCATTTAACGCACCCGCCCCAGACCTAGGCCTACGTAGTTCATCTTACATTTCATACAGTTGATTGGAGATGAACATAAAGCAGGGCAACAACTCACTGCGTGATGGAGCCTATAGAATGCAATTATATTTAAAATTCTAAATATTGGGGCAAAAATGGCCCTGTATGAGTTTTTGTCTCATATTTATATCATGATATAGTTAGGCAATATCACACAAGTGCTGTTTTTGTCCAGAATAGCACAAGTACAAATGTGATATTGTTTTTATACAACAGTTCAATAAATAAGAAGTTAATATTGTGTTATATTTTAGAAACAATATTGTCAGTTTTGCCAATGAAAATATTACCTATAATGCCAGAGCAGAACTGTTGTGCACCTCTGAGCAACACACAGCGTTACACAGCCATTTTGAGCAAATCCATTTAGGTGAACCAATGATTCAATGGCCCATTCATAAAGTGAGCCATTTACTTCATTCCTGAATGAATCACCCATTTGAATGAATCAAATTCATTAATTATTTAATGAGTTACTCATTTAGACATTTTCTGCAACCTTTCATTTATTATTTAGAGTATCATTTCATTAAAAAAAAATATATATATATTTTTATAATAATAAAAAAAAACATTAAAGGTATAGTTTATCATTTTATCATCATTTACTCAACCTCATGTCTGCTGAAGCCTAAAAGTTTATGTGTAATAAATTCTTTGTTGAATCAAATCATTTTTTTTTTTTTTTTTTTTTTTGATGCTTTTCTCATTTAACACAATAATGACTTTAAATTATCTTTTGGGGGTCATTACTTGTGATTTGATAAATTTGATTAATTAGAATAATTGATCAACACATTGTGAAATTAATTTGATTAAAAATTTTAATCACTTAACAGCCCTAATTTATACTTAACTTTTTGTCTTTTTTTGGAGCTTGACAGCCTCAGTTCGGTTTCCATTATGGGAAAGTAATAGAAAAATTATGCAATATCTTACATTAACTTAGACGCTACTATTCGTCACAGTCTGAAATCCATTTCGGGTTGATTTAAGTAAAATGTTAATAATATAATGACATATGCAACTGTCTGACCATATATAAAGCTACCACACCAACTCTGATGACACAGTGTTCAGTTGTTTAACCCCTTAGCATTCCTGTAAAATTTGCCTAAAACGCCTAAAAAAAGGCATACCCAAAGTAAATTGCATGCTGTTCTTGAACCATTTAGAGTATGGTTTTGGTCTCTTTTGAAAGGCATGTGTACTGCGGGCGGTACAGTGTTGTAGTAACGGTATAAAGTAACGGTTTTGGACATACAAGCTTTCCAGCAACAGCGACATATTGCAGAAACTGTGTACAGTTAACACGCCTAGAAACAAAATAGAAAAAAAACTGCAATTTATTTGTCTTTTGAGTTAAAACGTCTGTTCTGAGTCCTACTGTTCTATGCAGTTAGGACTTAACAACTCTCACTGACAAAAGTACATCAGTCACTGTGGAAGGACTGCACTTTGGACATGAAGAAATGTAAGCTCACTCCATCATGGCAGCTTTTGTGTGAGTGGGAGACTCTGCATGTGTGTATTTGTATGTGTGTGTATTTGTCATCCTCAGCGACCTTGGAGAGATCCTGGGACAATGAGCACCTTTATTCCCAGCAGACCGCCGCTAACACCACATCATCACGATGCCAGGTGGAGTAATGAAGTGTTTTCTTTGGAAGCGAATGAAAGACCTCAGCTATTTTTGTAATCTGTGCTGTGCCACATCATTGTGAGGAAAATGAAAAGAAATTTTAGTTTGTTTACTTGTTTTTGGAGAGTCGTTTCTTAGCAAACGTATTAAAACAGTGCGAATAAATAGCCACAAGTGTATATTTAGAGCTACTATGGATTTAGTTGGTCAGGCGCTTGCCATAATGCACCATATGTAAAACCTGTTATGTGTTGGTTGTTTTTATCCTCATCTGTCAGTTATGTGTTTACACATGTGTGCATGTTTGTATGTGTCTATATGTGTGTGTATATGCCACACTGTCCCTTTATAACTACACATCACCCCCCCCCCCCCCCCCCCCCCCCCCCCCTCACCCCGCCTCCTGATCTTTATCATCACCCTGATTTTATTTGGCAGTCTCGGCTAATCAGAGTCCAACATCTGGGCAGTTACCATAGTTACAGGACAGCCGGGGTGTGCAAGAGAATGGGAGGCGATCGACAACCGTGTCCCCAGAGAGAGATGGAGAAGGAAAGTGCAACTGATGGACAAAGAGGTTAAAAACACGTACACACACTCACATTTACCCAGCTTTACATAGACTTCTACTGCTTTTATATCAAGCTAAAAAGAAAACTTTATGGATTTTTAGAACTAAAAAACAACATTATTTACCAACCTTGGCTAACTGGAAAAACGTGCCTGTGGCAACATTTCCGCATAATGATATTACAATGCTTATTTTGTGACACTTTCGAAGTCAAATGTCCAGTAAATGGTGATAAAAGTGCATTTATTTTATCTAAAATAGATGGACGTGACTGGCAAGGTTTTTTACGTTGGTTGCTGTATGTATTGCAGCAGTTCTGAAATGAAATATCCAGTGAGTGGCGCTAAAAGGTTATTGCTAACACTAGCAAAAAAAGCAAACATGAGATAAAAACATTTTGCAAGTCTTTGCGCTCTTTTATTATGACTCGTGTTTCACAGGCCTCGTACCCGAGCGCTTTGCATCGCAAGTGCAGTGCTGTACCAGGTGAGCTATCGAGCAAGTTTACTACGCCAGAAAAAAACATAGGCCTACATATGGAGCTGATTATGTGAGGCAAACATTGAAATCTATTAGTTTACACATCATGCACTATGATAAAATGTTTTGAGCTCAGTATTGAGTAAAGAAACCACTTGAAAATATGTTGATGATCTGCCCCTGTAATCATCATTTTTGTGTTTTACTACCTCTAGTGATAATTTCAGCTGGAAACTGCAGTGATTTGTATTTACAGGTACGTTATTGTGGTTTTGCATGTTTTTTTCCAATGAGCCTATTTATTTATGATTTGATTTTCCAGTTGAGGGTGACTCCAGTGGGATGTTTTGTTAGATTTAGCTTCACTTCCGGGGACAAATTTGGTCCCAAAGTATAGCTAAGTAAACCCACACACCACACAGGATGACCTCTAACTTGTGTTACCTCATTCCCTTTGAGTCAAGCACCCCACCCATACAACACACACTCATGGGAAAGGGTGCGGTAGGTCAGGCTGCGCGTGTGTATGTGTGTTTGGTCACTAAAATGTCTGTACATATGGTCATTAAAACAGTGCAAGCTGTAGGTTTGCTTGCATGTTTTAAAATGTACAGTTGAGTGGTCTGTACAGTTGAAACACTTTAATGATCTAAAATGAACTTGAGAGAAGAAATTCAGATTTGTATTGACAATCTATGGTGTGGCCTAGTGCTTAAAGGTCTGATCTTGTAACTAAAAAGCCTAGCAATGGGGCATGAAGCAACCATTGTGCACCTGAATAAGGCACTTAAGCTCAGGTGTCTCTCTGGATAAAAACATCTGCTAGTGGTATCTTACACTACAGCTTTTTGCTCTTGTAGCAAGTGTAAAGTCCAATTTTACAGTGGTAGTTTTATGCTTTACTGTTCTGTAACACACACTGTAAACCTGAATAAGTTGGGCTAACTCAAAAAATTTGAGGTAATCAGTTGCATCAATTTTTTGAGTCATGATATTCCCAACTTTAAGTAAGCAGAACTATCAAGTTTTGAGTTTGTAGTAGTACTAACTTGAAGTACTGAGTTAGCCAACTCATTCATTTTGATAGCAATTAACATAAAAGTTTTAGTTAATTAACTTTTTTTATTTTGAGTTCTTTCTAATCAAATGAGTTATTCACTGTAAACCCCAATAAGTTGTCAGAACTCAAAAAATTTGAATGAGAAGTTTTTAAGTTAAGAAAATCAAACTTTTAAGTAAGATTTTTATTTAGTACTCATACATTTTTATTGTTCTTAACTTGAAATATTTGAGTACATTAATTTATAAATGTAACTTAAAATTATCAGGTTATCTCAACATAAATATATTGCTAGCTTTAAAAAACTAATTCAGAAAATGTCAAGTTGCTAATTTGCTAACATGTTAACAATAGCATGGTATAGCACTTACTGAATGAGTACAGCAACTTAAAACTTACCTGCTCTCAAACTAAGCCACATTGTTTGCAGTGTTAGTGTGTGTGTGTGTGTGTGTGTGTGTGTGTGTGTGTTCACTACTCACTACTCCTAATGTGTGTATACTATTTTGGATGAGAGGACAAATTCCAATTAGGTGTTGTTTGGCCTTCACATCATGTCACTTTATGATGTTATGATATTTCATTGATCCTCTAATTTTTTGCGTGTTTAGTCAGAATTCAGCAGATAATTTTAGTGGCTGGTGGGCAAAACACTTTACACTGTGAGGGTTTATGCATATATGTGGTCAACCCTAGAGAAAGAAAAAAAAGTGCTGTACTCTACTTGCAAGTAATATAATATTAATGTAATAAAAGACCACTTAAGTGAACTTTAAGAGAGTCCACTTTCATGACTATGTTTCTTAACACACTTATTAAAATAATGTCAAATTAAAATTAAAAGTTTTACTTTAAAGTCTTTTGTCGTGTTTTAAAGAAGTACACTTATTTTGATGTGTTGACTTGCATACAAAAGCAGATGTGAAGTACTTAGTTATAATTACTACTGTGGTGTTATTTGATATTACATTTAAATGCAACTTCATCATATAGTTACAAATATATTGAAGTACATGACATACATTTAAAATCGAAATTGCATTAAATTATATTTTAGTTGACAGTGTTTAAAAGACAAGTTGCATAAAAAGATGTGCTTATGTCCTACTTAAGTGGGATAAAAACTGAAGTTCAACTATGCAATTAATATAAATTTAAACTATAATATATTTTCCTTTAATTGTAAACATTATACAATTAAATGTCTGAAAACTTTACATTACAATTCACACTTAAGTATATTCTTTTAAAGTATTTCTGTAAAAAGTACTTATTAAAATTATGCTAAAGGGGCTGCTCACTAAAGTTACTTTTTGAAAAGTACTTTTTGCAAAAGAACTGCAAAGTATAGTTTTATAAAAGATTGTGTAAATAATTATAATTATCTATTGGGGAAAAAAATAAAGAATTTTGTTAAATATCGCAATATAACTTAGTAATGTTTGCCTAAAATTGTCCATACTACAATATAACATGGTGGGAATATAAATAACTGTATTGTGGCACACCACACGGTGCTCTTTCACAACAAATATACCGTCACTCTCCTGGGCCGTACCTTTAACCTCCATATCTCTTCCTCTGCGCTCACACGCACATATATACAGAGAGAGAAGAGAGAGTTAATAAGGTCCATTACACTTTGCTCCCCCAGGCAACCAAAAACCTCATTTAACCAGGTCTGTTCGGCCAAGACAGGAAGCTCAACCCCCCCTTCATAACTACATTAAACTGAGCTAACGGATGAGCCCTAGGACAGGAGACTGGGGTCCCACTATTTCACAACAAACTGCTCTAAAGCGAGAGAGGGAGAGAGAGAAACTGGAAGGTTGGGAGACAGAAAACGACCAACTGTAAAATCTAATCTCTTTTAAAAGCTGAGGACACGATCCAATTTCGGCAATTTCCATGTCGTATGTGGTCTGAGAGCAGGTAGTGTGTAAATGATGTTGTGTAGGTCCAGAGTTGTTGCTATCACTGCAGGGTGATGGAGTTACGCTATCAGAGGCGCATCTCTTTCATGGTGCCTCTCTGTCTGATTTGGGATGTTATTTATACCAATAAGCACATGAACGGGAGTCTCATTACTGCCATCAATCATGTATCCCACAGGCCTCACATTCAGACAGTGTTCAGGTCCCACTGAGAGACTAGTGTCATGTACTTTTTTTTTTTTTTTTTTTGTCCCACTTTATATTAAGTGGCCTTAACAGAAATTACAGAAATTAATTACAGGTGTAATTACATGCAGATATTTTTTTTTAAATATAAGTACAGTGTAAAACCATGTGTGTATTGTATTCAAATTATTAATTTAGATGTAAGTACATACTAGTTAAGGCCACCTAATATAAAATGGGATCTGTGTATGTATTAAGTATGTTTGAAAATAATAATAAAAAAAAAAAAGTATAGGTACTGAAAAGTATAGGTATACAGTCACATTTATTGTTGTTTGGTGAAAAATTTGCAGGTGAAACCAGTCATTTTAATAGGAATCCATGCGATTGGAAATTCTGCATAAGGAAGAAACTTTTCCCGACACAGATTTGACAGTTTTTCAGACAAATTCACCGCATTCACTAACATGTTGCTGCTTGGTTTGAAAGTAACTTCTATGTGAGTCATGCTTCATGCATCACTACACTATTGACAGTAGCAGTCAACCTTTTTTGTTTGTGAAATTTTTGTCCATACAATGGAAGTCAAAGTTTTTTTATTTCCCATATTTCAGCTCTATTTTTAGTGATATTTGACCCGTTTTTCTTCTTTCTTAAATTATCTTTATTGCTAGGAGATCATAAAAGCGAATAGCAGTCTTCTGTCACGCGAGAATAGCCTAAACAAAGGTAGCCAATCTTATTTTGAAGAACAAAATTACCATCCAATCACAATTCGTTATCGTTAACTTGCCGTTAGTGAAGGTGGGATATTAGAAACCGTAGAGGAGATCAAGTTAGATGCGAAGATGTCAGAGACTAATGAGGATCTTCAGAAAGAGTTTATCAAGGTATTATACATTATGTGAAGTATCTCATGTAAATACACAGTCAGTTATGGCTTAAAGGGATAGTTCACCCAAAAATTTTCACCAAATTATCCCATGATTTACTCACCCTCAAGCCATCCTAGGTGTATATGACTATCTTCTTTCAGATGAACACAATCGGAGATATATTTAAAAATATCCTGGCTCTGCCACGCTTTATAATAGTGTGCATCCATTCATCATAAAAGCTAGTTATTTTAGTTAATAAAGTTTTAAATATGGATATTTTTCTTACAAAAACCCATCGCTTCACTTCAGGAGGCCTTTATTATCCCCCTGGACCCGTATGGATTACTTTTATGATAGATTGATGCATTTTTTGGGGGCTTCAAAGAATAAATATATTTATATTTTTAAATATATCTACAGTTGTGTTCGTCTGAAAGAAGATAGTCATATACACTTAGGATGGCTTGAGGGTGAGTAAATCATGGGATAATATTCATTTTTGGGTGAACTATTCCTTTAAGTGTATTTAAACAGCTCAGTGAAAACCTGATATGTGCAAAGACTATAGATACAGATCCTTGAAAGGCACTTTGATATGTGTCAGTATATTAGATCCAAGCGTTTAGTCTTAAAGTGACAGTAGCCTAAAATACCTGTCTGTGTCATTAATGTTAAACAACAAAAGATGTTAAATAAATGTATACATGTTAAATAAACCTACTGTACTTGAAAGACATAGTTTATTTCATTTGTATCTGTATCATATTTATCCTATTGTTTGTAATTTGCTTCGGTTTGTGTCCCTCCCGTCCCGTCCCCTCCCATATTCCACCATGACAAATCTGGTCACCCTAACCGGAAAACAGTTTTGGTATCATCATTCTTCAAAATAGCTTCTATAAGATAAAGAGAAGGTGCAGGACTGGAACAACTGAGGTTTAATAAAAGTGTAGGAAATTGGCGAGACAGCAAAGAGGAGACAGAAGGGAGGGACAGAGGGAAGACAAGTTTAAATGGACTTGTGTTTGATGTTACTGCAACTGTAACTCACACAACAATAAAATAAAGCTGTGTTTCATTTCCACTTCCTCTTGTCTTCCTTTTAGCTCTGTCCCTTAATCAATACGTCCACAAACAAACGATCATACATCCCTCCCCTCATCTGGGTCACCATTCCTCTGCAAAGAGTCTGCGAGACAACTGCTCTTAAACCTCCTGCAACCTATCCCCTGTCTGCACATTGTTAACGGTGTGAGGTATTGTTCGGTTTCTTGTAAGCTGCTCCCTTTGGCTCAACAATGGCACATTCATGTGGCCGGGGCATCATGCACAGCTTACAAATGTCTGGAGAAAGAAAGGAGCACTTTCTTTTCTTCCACAGAGGAAGATGTCATTGTTGAGGCCATTCTTTAAACACCACAAAGCGATCAATAAGCATTCAACAGGTTACATAAAACCGGCCAACTTCCAGCCCACCACACCGACCGAAAGGAATCCTATCCCACAATGCCCTGTGTCTGTTCTCTCTCATTGTTTTTATTTCTGCCGTGTACTCATTGTTTTTCTCTTATTTCCACTTTATAGTCCAAAGATGTGTCTGGTATTTTCTGTAACATGACATGCAATTAATTAAATATATATATATATATATATATATATATAACAATTTGTTACATTTATATAGTGCTTTTCTGGGTACTCAAAGCGCTTTACATATGGAAGGGGGAATCTCCTCAACCACCACCAATGTGCAGCATCCACCTGGTGATGTGACGGCAGCCATATTGCGCAAGAACGCCCACCACACACCAGCTTATTGGTGGAGAGGAGAAATATATATATATATATATATATATATATATATATATATGGTAACACCTCATTTTAGTGTCCTTGTTACACGTTACATGTAGTTACTCTAGAAATAACTATAAATTATGCATAATTACATGCAACTAACCCTAATCCTAACCCTAGCCCTGTAGTAAGTACATTAATATTACTCATTACTTGAATGTATAATTACACTGTAACAAGGACACCTTAAAATAAATTGTAACCAAAAATAGTGTATAATATGTTGTATATGCATGTACTATTCAAACGTTTGGGTTCGGTAAGATTTTGTAATGGTTTTGAAAGATGTCTTTTATTTTCACCAAGGCAGCATAATTTTATATTAAAAAAAAAAAAAAATACAGGAAAAAAAAACCCTAATATTGTGAAATATCATTACAATTTAAAATAATTGTTTTGTTTTTAAATATATTTTAAATTGTAATTTATTCCTGTGATCAAAGCTGAATTTTCAGCATCATTACTCCAGTCTTCCGTGTCACATGATCCTTCAGAAATCATTCTAATATGACTTGATACTCAAGAAACATTTCTTGTTATTATTTACTGTCACTTTTGATCAATTTAATGCATCCTTGCTGAATAAATAAAAATATTAATTTCTTAAAAAAATAAAATAAATAATGTACTTGTTTTGGCTATACTTGTGAGGACCAAATGTCCTCATTTATATTGTGAAATACATTCACAACCCTCTAGTGAGGACATTGACTGGTCCTGTATTTTAGCCAGTATTTTAGATTTTATTTAAATCTAGTGATGTGCACGTTTCTGTGATGGGTAGATTTAGGAGTAGAGGTTGGGTTAGGTGATAGAAAATATAATTGCCTTGATATAAAATCAATGGAAGTCTATGCAATGTCCTCACTAAGATAGCAAAACAAACCTCTGTTTGTGTGTGTGTGTGTGTGTGTGTGTGTGTGTGTGTGTGTGCATCACTGTTATTGGTCCATTTGAACTGATTCAAACATATGCACTTCTGTGCACACATGACAGCAGGACCGTTAGTACAAAGCCCATGGGAATGAGAAAAGGGGTGTGTTTGTGATGGGTTACGGGACCTTTATTGACCACTCCATTCAACAAACTACACACTGTATCTGCACACGTTTAATATCCTAAAAACATCTCTCAAAAAGTAGGGGGGGTTCCTTTATTATTTTTAAAATGGCAAGAAACAATCCCTTCAGACTTTACAAATGGAGTCTGCTACCCAACACAAGCCATTCAGGATTTGTAAGAGTATATAGTAAGAGTATATGTTATTTCGTGTCTGGTATCATCGCTCAGAGTGGATATAGTGTGTGAACAATTTTGGGGTTTTGTTTAGTTCAGTTTGGTCTTGTCTGTTCTTAAAATATGACAGTACCGTTCAGGCTGGTTCACAGACCCCCAACTGTATTCTGCTGTCAGGACAGTAGTTGGCAATGTCACTTTGTAAAGAAACACTACACGCCTATATACTGAACAAGTAATACGCATGCACATGAAATCACTGTTTTCGCAAATTCTTGTTTTTGTGGTTTACACAGAGACAATAACGGGATTATTTTCAAAAACTTGCATTTTGAAACCTGTTATCAAAAGTTTGTGTTTTCAGGCACCCAAAATGCCGTTGTCGTGTAAATGAAAGGCCAAAACGCATAAAAAAGTTTTCCATTTTTAGTTGAACACGTTGTCGTGTAAACAACCCCTATGTCATAGTTATAGTCTTTTATTAAAAGAAAATTGAAGTAAAAACTAAAGTTCATTAAGTTGCCATGCATAATTAGTCCACACCTGTTCCCTGCTCTGTTAATCATCATCCTTTGTGTATTTAAGCCGCCTTTGTGTATTTCTGTCTTCCTCAGTTCTTGGTCTTGTGTTAACAGTATAGGGGCAGTCACACTACACTTTTCGTTCCATTAGCTATGTTTCCATCCACCTATTTTTATGCGCATTTTGGGATATCGCATTAAAAAACGCTAGATGGAAACGCCAAGATGCGCATAAATTCTAAAAATGCACATAAAAAACGTATGCACTCAAATAAGCATAATGTTTTCAATTTTTTTACGGGATATGAAAACATGCATGTATATAAACTATGATGGAAACAGATAAATTCCTTGATATGCATAAAGAAAAGACGTAACTTTGCGATGGGATAGCATAACTGGACCAACCAGCGGACTCGTTGCACAGCATCTGAAATGCTGTTTTGGTCATTCTGTAATGCTTAAGTCTCTTGTTAAAGTGGGTTACTGTCAAAAAAAAAAAAAAAATCCCAGTAAAATTTACGGTAAAAAAAACAGCAGCTGTGGTTGCCAGAACTTTACCGTAAAAAATACGGTAGCAAAGTAAAAAAAAACAAAAAAACAATTTACGGTAAAAAAAAAACGTATTTCATTAACTGATATAATGTTAATTTACCAACGTATTGAAGTACTAATATCTGTTTTGTACCTTTGTAATACACTGACAACACCAAACACAGTGGTGATGAGAGTCACATGATGAATTAAAGTTCATCACAAGCAGCTTTTCCACAAACTGAGAAGAACAATACTAATATATAGAAGCTGCAAACAGTGTCATTCACACAAACACTAAACTCCATCATGGTAACACACATGAAATTTTAAAAATGCAAAAAACATTCATTTAATAACATTAGATGTAACATAAAACCCTAATGTATATAACTGAAAAAACTAAGAAAAATAAGAAGAAACTGTTATTTCAACGAAAATATATCAAATGTTAAGTGTCACGGAGGGAACTGTGAGAATGTCAATTTATGGTTTTTCCACTGTAAATTATTCAGTTACTTGTTATTTTTCACTACCAAAAACTGTAAATTTAACGGTATTTTACTGTAAAATCACATGTAAAACATTTTCAGCTGGTTAAACTTAGAAACGTCTCGGTTACGACTGTAACCTTAGTTCCCTGAAGAGGGAACGAGACGTTACGTCGAGAAATTGACGCTTTGGGAACGCAACGCGTGATGTCGTCATGAAGCACGTGTGAAATCAGTCCAATGGTGTGTCGAGACGTCAGAAGCGGGTGACGTCACGGCCAGGAAGCTATAAAGCACGCTCAAACAAAGCAACGCTAGCTTAAAGTGTCTGAGGTAAGCGCTGACAGGCGTGCCGGAAGTATGGCAGGGCGACGCAACGTCTCGTTCCCTCTTCAGGGAACTAAGGTTACAGTCGTAACCGAGACGTTCCCTTTCAAGGGAACTCGCGTTGCGTCGAGAAATTGACGCTTTGGGAACGTTAATACCCACGCCGCCATAGTTACAAGGGCCTGTCTGGTGTGGCTCGTCAGTCGCCAGAGAGAACCCGGGCCCCGGGGGAGCTAAGGTCAAGTTGATAAAACCTGACGAATGTGTGCGGTGAGGACCAGCCTGCCACATCACAGACGTCGTGTAAAGAGGCTCCCGAAAGAAGGGCTTTGGAGGCCGCCATACTTCTGGTAGAGTGGGCTCGGACTGCTAGAGGTGACGGCAGTCCGGCCGACTCGTAAGCAAGTGAGATAGCCTCGACTAACCACTTACTCATCCTCTGCTTAGATGCCGGGGCCCCTTTATTGGGGGACCCGAAGAGGATAAACAATTGCTCAGTCTTACGCCACAGGGCAGCTCTGTGGACGTAAGCGTCTAGGGCCCGAACAGGGCAAAGCAAATTAAGGCGTTCCTGGTCTGACGTCCTGAAGGGAGGAGGACAGAAGGCCTGCAGTACAATGGGGCTAACCACATTAGTGGGAACTTTAGGAATGTAGCCAGGTCTGGGGTGAAGGAAGGCTTTCACCATACCAGGTCCAAATTCTAAGCACGAGGGAGCAACCGAAAGGGCCTGTAGATCTCCTATTCTTTTCAAGGAAGATATGGCGAGGAGGAACAGTGTTTTTAGGGTCAAAAACTTAACTGGAACCTCCTCAATCGGTTCAAAGGGGGCTAGGGATAGGCCTTGGAGCACCACGGCCAAATCCCATGCCGGAACCCTCATGCGTACCGCGGGCCTCAGCCTCAGGGTGCCACGGAGGAAGCGAGTAATAAGTGGGTCTCTACCAAGAGAAGAACCAGCCAAGGGTATGTGGTAAGCCGCAATGGCCGCCACATAAACCTTTAGCGTGGAGGGAGATAACCCTGCAGTGAACCGTTCCTGCAGAAATTCCAAGACCGTACCAACGGGACAGGAAACTGGATCAAACTGACGACTACTGCACCAAGAAGTGAAAAGTTTCCACTTGAGGGCGTATAGCTTCCTCGTGGAGGGAGCTCTAGATTGGAGAATGGTCCCTACAACCTCGGTTGAGAGACCGGAATCTATGAGCTGGGCCCCCTCAGAGGCCAAGCCCACAGGCTCCAGAGCTCTGGGCGGGGGTGGAAAATCGTGCCCCCTGCCTGGGACAGAAGGTCCCTCCTGACGGGAATCTCCCAGGGAGAGCCGTCCAGGAGAGATACTAGGTCCGAGAACCACACTCTGCCCGGCCAGCGCGGGAGCCGGACGTGGTCCCGGCGAACTCTTTCTAGAACTCCCGGGAGCAGAGCGATCGGGGGAAATGCGTACAGACGAAGCCTCGGCCACGTCTGTACCATAGCATCCAGTCCGAGAGGAGCTGGATGCGTGAGGGAGAACCAGAGTGGACAGTGAGAAGTCTCTCGAGACGCAAACAGATCCACCTGAGCCTGGCCGAACCTTTCCCAAATTTGGGAAAGGTTCCATTCCCCGGGCCTCAGCCCCTGCCTCGACAGGACGTCTGCTCCAACATTCTGGACCCCGGGGATATAAGCTGCCCTGAGTGACAGAAATTTCCCTTGGGACCACAGGAGGATTCGGCGCGCCAACTTGGAGAGCGGGCGTGACCGCAGACCCCCCTGATGATTTATATAGGCGACTACCGATGTGTTGTCTGACCGGACAAGAACATGGTAGCCCCTGAGATCTGAGAGAAAAGTCTTGAGGGCCAGAAAGACCGCCAGCATCTCCAGGCAGTTGATGTGCCAGGAGAGGTGGTGACCGCCCCACAGACCCTGAGTCGAGCGTCCGTCTAGGACCGCTCCCCAGCCCGTGAGGGAAGCATCTGTCGTTAGCATTTTGCGACGACAAGGAGCTCCCAGCACGGGCCCTTGGGATAGAAACCAGGACTTCTTCCAAATGGCCAGGGCACGTAGACAACGCCGCGTGACCTTGATCATGCGAAAAGGATTTCCCCTCGGGGAGAATCCCCTGGTTTTGAGCCACCACTGCAGGGGTCTCATGTGCAGCAGACCAAAAGGTATCACGTTGGATGCCGCTGCCATCAGCCCCAACAGCCTCTGAAACTGTTTTACAGTGAGTGACTGGCCTAGCTTTAACCGGCTTACGGTAGAAAGGATTGATTCGATGCGAGCAGGAGAAAGACGCGCCTGCATCGCAACAGAGTCCCAAACCACGCCCAGAAAAGTGGTTCTCTGAACTGGAGAAAGCATACTCTTCTTGGCGTTGAGCCTCAGCCCCAGGCTCTTCATGTGAGCGAGGACGACATCTCGATGCCGAGCCGCTAACTGTTGTGAATGAGCCAGAATCAACCAATCGTCTATATAATTGAGGACGCGAATGCCCTGGAGATGTAGAGGTGCAAGAGCTGCATCCATACATTTGGTGAATGTGCGGGGTGATAACGCTAGGCCGAATGGAAGAACCCGATATTGGTAAGCTTTGCCCCCAAAAGCAAACCTCAGGAACTTCCTGTGATGTGGAAGGATGGAGATGTGAAAGTATGCGTCCTTGAGGTCGATCGTAACAAACCAGTCCTCGGACCTGATTTGAGATACGATCTGCCTCAGTGTCAACATCTTGAACTTGAGTTTCATAACGGACTGGTTCAGTTGACGAAGATCTAGAATAGGACGCAGCCCGCCATCCTTCTTTGGAACAATAAAGTAACGGCTGTAGAAACCGTTCTCTGCATCGGAGGGAAGTACATAATCTATGGCTCCTTTCTCCAATAGAGTTTTTACTTCTTGCTCCAGAACCAGAGCCTGCTCGGGGCCCACCACAGTGGGTAGGACCCCCATAAACCGGGGCGGGCGAGACCCGAACTGAATGGCATAACCTTTTTCGATTGTACGCAGGACCCATTGAGAAATATTTGGCAGTAGCTTCCACGCTGTCAGATATTCTACTAAGGGAACCAGTCTCTCGAGACTGGCCTCTGGTATATCCTGAATAACCAGTTCTGTGCCCCGATGCGGCGCACCGGCAGGGGGCAACCGAACTGATCGCTCTGAGACCCTCCTCGGAGGGAGCGAACACCCCAGCACCGCTAAACTTACGGGCGGATGCTTGAGTGAATGTTCGCTGGGGGCCGCTGCGCCCTGGAACGGCAGGGTTGGCAGAACGGTCCCCTGAGGGCACCGAAGAGAAGTGAGCGCTGTGCGCTGAGGTGTAGAACACCTCTCTCCGGAGGGGACTGCCCTCAAAGCCCTGACGCTGCTGGCGTCAGGGCTTTTTCCCCGCAGCCTTCTTGGCGATAAGGACGGATCGCAGATCCATCCTACCCCTCGAAGGCTGCGGTTGAGACCGACCACCCGTCCCCCCGTGTCGCTGAGGGGGAGTACGGGTGGTAACGCTCTGCTTCTGGGCAGCACGATGTTGTTGTGAGGAGCTGGCTTTAGAAGTGTGGGGCTGCTGGTGTTGTTGAGCAGCCCCGGGGGTATGAGAGCGGCGGGGGAGGAGCTTCTGGAACGCCGCCGCTTGCTTATTAGCCTCCTGGAACCTCTCGACGACCGTATTGACGGCGTCGCCGAAGAGGCCAGGAGGCGTAAGCGGGGCGTCCAGCAGGAAATGCTTGTCCTTGTCTTTTATGGAGCTAAGGTTGAGCCATAAATGCCTCTCCGTGGCCACCAGGGCTGCCATGGCACGACCGACAGATTTGGCCGTCTCCTTGGTGGCCCGGAGAGATAAATCAGCTGCCCGACGTAGTTCATCGACTACGTCGGGAGTCATTCCCCCGCCCTCATCAATATCCCCCAGAAGTTCGGCTTGGTAGGCCTGCAGCACGCCCATAGTGTGAAGGCATGCCGCAGCCTGACCAGAGGCCTGATAAGCTTTGCCCACCAAGCTAGATGTAATCCTGACGGGCTTGGTGGGCAGTGTCGGGGCCTTTAGGGGCGATGCCGATTGTGGAGAGAGATAGCTAGCAAGCGTCTCCTCCACCTTTGGCATCGTCCCATACCCATGCTCCTTGAGCCCCACTATCGATGCATAGTGCGTGGTTTGAGCACTATGCACACGATAGGAGGCCGGTTTCTTCCAGGACCTCGACACCTCAGTGTGGAGGTCTGGGAAGAAGGGGAGACCCCGACGGGGAGGCTGCGCTCGCGAGGGCAGGAAGCGCTCATCCAATTTACTTTTAGGACGAACGTCCTGCCTCTCCGCCGGCCAGTCAATATTCAGTTTGGCCACGGCGCGAGTTATGACCTCCACCAGCTCCTCATAAGCCGGAGAGTGGGATGGCGAGTCCTCACTCTCTGCTACGTCGGTGCTCTCCACATCCAGCTCCTCGGAGCTGGACACGTTGAGCACCGGTGCTTCACCCAGTGTGGAAGGAACCGCAAAGCGTGCTTCCAGGCACTGGGAAAAAGCACTGGATCTGTCAGGTGAGGGCTGAGATAGGGCGGGGCCCGTCTCAAACCCCTCTGACAAATCCATTTGCGATCCCCAAGATCTGGATCGGCGCTGTGCCTCGGCAGCAGCGGGACCCGAACCCTGGGGAACGCGAGCCTGGGCGCCCTCATCAAGAAGCGCAAGGCGGGAGCGGAGCGTCCGCAATGGAAGGCGGTCGCAGTGCTCACAGCCAGCACCCTCGAGTGCTGACCGGGCATGCTCCGCTCCCAAGCAGGCAACACAAAGATCATGTGTATCCCCGCCCGTGATGTAACGTGGGCAGGGAGGAACACAAGATCTGAACTGCTTCTCGGCCATAATAAAGGGTAATAATGACAAACAACACCAAATAGGACATACGAGACACAGAGCGCAACTGAAGACACAGAAGCTAGCGTTGCTTTGTTTGAGCGTGCTTTATAGCTTCCTGGCCGTGACGTCACCCGCTTCTGACGTCTCGACACACCATTGGACTGATTTCACACGTGCTTCATGACGACATCACGCGTTGCGTTCCCAAAGCGTCAATTTCTCGACGCAACGCGAGTTCCCTTGAAAGGGAATGAAAGTTCACCTGGTGCCTTAAAAAATGCAAGTTAACTCAACTAAACATAAGTTAACTCAACTTGAAGATAAACTTTGTTTCAACTCAAATAGTCAAGACAAAGCATTACAACAAAGATAAATTCCTTGATATGCATAAAGAAAAGACGTAACTTTGCGATGGGATAGCATAACTGGACCAACCAGCGGACTGAGTTGTGAGTTGAAACAAAGTTTATGTTCAAGTTGAGTTAACTTATGTTTAGTTAACTCGCATTCCCTTTCAAAAGGGAACTCAACTCTGCGTTCGAAAATGCTATGAGGAACGCCTCCACATGAACCGGTGTCTGAAAATAATATCAACTCACGACAATCCTATTGGCTGGTGACAGCCTATGACGTCATCATAGCGTGACCCGGAAGTATATAAGGAGCGCCTAGAGAACCAGTCAGTATCTTTTTCGTCTTCAGGGACTGTTTTGTTTACGATATCAATATTAAGGTAAGACAATTTATGTCTGACAAACATTTAGGAAGTGTGTGCATCCATGTCCCATAGTGTTGACATCTGATCACATACATAACTTATAACGTTGTCTTTTATGAGAACAAAAGAGCATGTACAGGCAGTTCTTGTGGGTTCTGTCTGTTTGTTATTGTGAGTGTGTTTTACTTGTAAAATGCTCCACTCTCTTCTGGTCTTTTCCTCGAAAGGAGAAGGACCGGCAGCTGCACCTAATGGTTTGGGTCTTACTCTTGCTGAGGCAGAGTAGAGACTAGATCAAAGGGTTTTCAGCTGGAGCTTGTTGAAGAGTTAAAGGGGTGAAATTCCCCACGACCTTCGACGGCTGACTGGAGAGAGCTGTGTGATTATGATGATGTGTTGTCTATGACATCGTTAGATTCAGCAGCAGTTGCTCTTCTTGTTCCAAGCCAAACAAGAGAGCAGGAGATGGCTGATGAGGATGAAGATGGTGAGCCTCCTGAATCCTCAAAGCCACCCTGCCCCCGCGTATATACAGCTATTTGAGATTATAGAACACTCCTCTGGCAGACTGCAGCTGCCATTGGAGCAGGTTAAGAAAGAAACCACTCGTGGACGGTTCGTCGAATGGTTTCTTTTTTGCCATAATTCTCCAGCCACCGTAAGCTTTCCATTTCCTTCTTGATCTTCTTACTGAGATCGAGAAGGCATGGAAGGACCTGTATTCAGCTCGCATTCGAATTAACCTGCTGATGTTGATGGAGTGAGTATGGGTATGCGTCGACGCCTGAGTGCAACTATCTCATGATATAGGTAGGCTCCAATGCTCTATACGCGGCAGCAGGTCAGGCGGGTGTTGCTTACACACAATGTCTGTTTGTAAGCATATCAGTTAGACCTGCTGAAATTGGCTTGATAGGTTTCTTTATATTTAAAATCAGTTTTACTTTTACTTCAGTTTTTCCCCTGAACCCCTTGAACTATGTTCAAGCTTGAGTGATATAGTTGTAGCTTTTTATGAAAGCTCCTGTTCCCTAGGGTTCAGTACAGATTGTATCTGTTTTTGGTGAGAATTTCTGATGTAAAGTACCCACGCTGTATTTTTGAGGGTTGGATTAATAGTACTCCCTTGTTGTTCAAGGTTATTGTGCTTTAATGTGTTAGTTCTGATTCCTGCCCTACACTTTGTGAGCTCAGTAACTCTAATACTGCCACAGGCTAGCACCCGTGTGTTCTGGAGTAGTAGGCCTGACTCTGGCCTGCTTTAGAGTATGGTGACGTAGTTTGTACTCCCCTTGCTGTAAGGGTAAAAAGTGTTTTTTCTGAGTATATTGCCTGTTGGAATGTATAAGCTCAGGTTGAGTTTAATAAAGCTAGCTTGTTGTATTACAATGCTTGTTGGTAGATGTTTCAGTTAGAGTTTGCTCACTTGGAAACTAGCACTGCCACAGGTTGACATTCTGAAGTCGCAGGCCCTGTTTGGGCCTCCTTTAGAGCATGATGGCATGAGTTTGTACTCCTCTTGCTTAAAGAGTAAAATATGTTTTTACTAAGTACACTGCTTGTGGGTATGTGTGGAAGAAAATTAGCTCAGGTTGAGTTAAACTAGTTAACCTCACTGAATAGTTTGCTTCTAAGGTTTGGCTCCCTTAGAGTTTAGACTGCCCCTGGCTGATGCCCATGTTATTCTGAGGTCGCAGGTCCTGTTTGGACCTCCTTTAGAGAATGATGGTGTAAGTTAGAAGGTGTACTCAGGTTGAGCTAAACTAGTCAACCTCACTGGAAAGTTTGGTTCTCAGATTTGGCTCCCTTAGAGCATAGACACTGCCACTAGCTGACGCATGTGTCATTCTGAAGTCGCAGGTCCTGTTTGGACCTCCTCTAGAGCACAATGGCGTATGTTTGTACTCCTCTTGCTTAAAGAGTAAAAAGTGTTTTTACTGAGTACACTGCTTGTTGGAATGTGTTGAGGTAAACTGTAATATGTGGGCACTCTACAGTCTTATCTGCTAGTTAAACTCGTTTGTGGGAAAAATGTTTGTGGGAACAAGCAAGCTGTTCTAGGTGTGTGGCCCCCCCCCCCCCCCACACACACACACACATCTGGGTGTTGTGCTGCTGTGAGGTATTTCTACACAATGTAGAATTTGGTTGAACTTGAATTTGGTTACTGCCTCTTTGCAGTCACTCTTACTGGATATCTTCTCTGAAGAATGTGATTTGAGAGTCTGTGATCAGACAGGTTGTTGGCTAAGACTAGGTTTTTGTAAAAGTAGACCAGCTCGGCCTCCCTGGTGGCAATCAGGGTCGAGTACGTTCCCCTGACAAGTGACTGGCTAGGGTCCCCTCTGGCCCCCTGGCCACATTCCCTTAAAGGTACCCTCTTTCTTTGAAAAGAAGCTTGGTTCCAGAAGCATTTGAACGGCCTTGGTAGGCCTTCTGTGGAAGACCTCTTTGAGGCTTTTAGCTTGGACTGTTGGCCATAGGGAATGCTGTCACTGACAGCCTGTGTATGACCTGTAGGGAGAGTGGTTCTGGCACTTCAGTTGAAGCTGCTAGTTATGACGTTTGTCTAGCCATTTGTGGCATGCACTCCCCTCAAGCATGGCGGCGTGGGTATATCGTTCCCCATAGCGTTTTCGAACACAGAGTTCCCTTGTGAAAGGGAACGTTTCAGGTTATGTATGTAACCATGGTTCCCTGAGAACAGGGAACGAGACTCTGCATTTCCTAGCCATGCTGAACAGTCCCTTCAGACGAAAAGATACTGACTGGTTCTCTAGGTGCTCCTTATATACTTCCGGGTCACGCTATGATGACGTCATAGGCTGTCGCCGGCCAATAGGATTGTCGTGAGTTGATAATTTTTTCAGACACCGGTTCACGCGGAGGCATTTTCGAATGCAGAATCTCGTTCCCTGTTCTCAGAGAACCATGTTTACACACGTAACCTGAGACATTTTTAGGACAGCAGGTGAACTTTCATTTCTAAGTTTAACCAGCTGAAAATGTTTTACAGTGATTAGATCTATTACAGTTATTCACCGCATATAGTAAGGAAACTTTCTGTTTTTTTACCGTAGCATTTTTACAGTCTTTTACCATTAAAATCACCGTAATTTTTTACAGTGTTTGGTATAATTCCCTCCCAGAAGTGCCTCACATAATTGCGTTCACAAACACCAGGCATCTGAATGAAAGATAACATGACAGCGTTTATTGTGTTTCATCTGCGTGCTCTGAAGGGCAAGTAATTTATTATATATGAAAATGATTATATACAGTGACTTCTATTGCAGCAAAACTTCCAATTCCAAGGATATTCAGCACCAATTTATCAGGAAGTGACTATTTTGTTCTCTTCGACTCACTGGATGGAAACAGTGCTTTATTCGCAAATGTTTTATGCGATATTGCAAATATACAAGTTAAATTTGCAACTTTGGATGGAAACAGAGCCAATGACTTCCATTCATACGCATGCAAATGCATCAGACTGGAAGCACAGGCTCATGTGAAAGGTTTCGCATTTCACTGCGTTCCAAAGTTCAAGTCTGGTGAATTCTAACCTGTGAATTCGCATCACACAAAGACGTGTGACCAGTAGAAAATCGATACGTTACGGTGTGACCTCAAGTAGATTTAATATTTTTATATTTTGAATGTAGTATGTTGAATTCATGTTTATAAAAAAAGACGCAGCAAAGTGTGATGTCATATCACAACCGTTACTTTAAATGGGTGACGTCATGCATTGCCAAACTGACTTGTGGGTTCCGTTGTGTCACTTCACTCGCGTTGCTCACAGCAGAAGTTGAAAATGTCATAACTTTTCAAGCGCCAACACAGGCGTCAACCAATCAGATTGCTTTATGCAAATACCTAGCGCAGATTCTAGCCAATTGCGTTCATGCAACACCGGAAAGTAATGTGATTGGCTGTTGTCTCTATGACCAAGCTTCAGACACTGACCCTCCGTCAAGCATTGACGCCGACACCCGTGTGAATGCGGCGTCACAGTGTCTGTAGAAATTGTGTGTGCTCAAAGTCTAGTGTGAATGTAGTGAATGTACATTGCTCTAATGCTAATACTATATCTAATGCTCATTTTCTGTGTATGTGTATGTTTTTGTTTTTTTACCCATTATAATGAAAACAGTCACAGTGCAAACATTGGAAATAAAAAGTATTTATTTTTGTTTTGTTGTGTTTTGTGAAGATTTAAACGTGTTCTTGGCAGTTGTAATGTATGTTTGAAAAAATGATATTGGTAACACTATCCATAAGAATGGCTTTATCTTTATCTCAGATGTTTTTCTTTCTTATAATAGAGACACACCTCCACTTAAGGATCCAGGTGTATTTGTAGCTGTTATACCAAACACTATCCACCACTTAAAAGAGACATACTGAGAGCAAGAGTTAGGGGTCAGAAAGACAGAGGACAGGAGGCTGAAAGAGAAAGGGGGAAAGATGTAGAGATTACAGAATGAAGTGCGTAGAAAGAAAGAGAAAAGATGCAGAGTGTATTTGTACAGCAGTCACATGTCCCCTCAGGCATTGTGCTGATGAAGATGGACGTGGGGCGGGAATGAGTTGGGCTGCAGGTAATTGTGTTAGTATTTCTAGCTCGGCCAATAGGCATCAATAGATCAATTTCAGCAATCTCAACCGGTCCAGCATGACTGATCTGAGCTAAAGTTGTCTGTAAACGGAGAAAGACACTTTAGAAAGGGAGCGTCTCTGTCTGTAGGGCCGTCACTGTTTGACCGATTTACATAATGATGTTACCTATAAATGCTGCACTGCTAAAAATCTTAAAATTTTAATTTTCACAGAAATAAGCATGTAAAGTTGTTACTGTAAACCTGATAATTGGTGAACTCACATAGATGTAAAAAATTATATTGGATCAAATGAAATTTTACTGCACACTGTAAACCCAAACTCCAAAATTTACAGGTAATCAGTTACATACTTTTTTTTTTTTTTTTAAGTTAAAAAATTAAAAGTAAGCAGAACTGGCAGATTTTAATTTCTGTCAGTTTCATGAACTCAAAAGAAAAAGAAAGTTTTAAATACTCATAGAAGTTCATTTGATTGAACGAATTTGTTTCATTTGAGTTTGCCCTACTCAAACCAATTAATTATTTTGAGCGTTAGGGTTTACAGTGTAAAATAGGTACATTTTTTGAAAGTGGTATAGAAGTATGAATTACCATATAAATAATGGCAAAAATCTATATTATATTCAACAAGAAACTACATGTTTTTTAGAATAACATATTGTTTTAATGATATTTTTTGTAGTTAAAATATTTTGTAAAATAAATAAATATAATTTATAATATACTGTAAAAGGACATCAAATTTAATATTTTATGATTATTTACAGGTATGTTTCTTTTTCCTTATAGGCTATGCACATTGGAGTATGTCGCGATAATTTTTAATATAGCATTTTTTAATTTTGTAGGTTTTGTCTTAAATTTAAATTAAATTTAACAGGATTTTTTTTTTACAGTAGAAGCTAAGAAGAGACTGGTGAATAGACATGTAATATAAGAGACAGACAAGTGAAAGGCAAGGATGCAAAGTAGGTTGAGAGGGGCTGATAGAGGAGAGAGAGAGTATGTTGCGGTAAATGACAGGTTGGAGCAGGGACACTGATAACCTTGCTGGGTAAAAGCTTCCTCTCCTTCCTCTGGCGTTTCGTCAGACGTTCCAATTACATTGACAGGCCGTCCCAACATCCAGCATCTGATGTCCTCTCGATAAACGCAATTATTAATTAACCAGCACAATTAAATCTGCTGTGATGGACGGGATACAGGACAATTAGAGCAGGCAGAGCTGACTGATGTAATCACGGTTACAGTGAGTCAGCAGACACACACACACACAAGGTACATACAGGGAAATATTTGGGTGAACTGCTCGAGAAAAAAAAAAATCCACCACTTTCCTCCTCAATTCTCATTACCATACCGTAATGTTGTGTGTGTGTGTTCTGTTCTGTTTTGTTTTGTTATTGTTGTTGTGCTGTGTTAGTTTTTCCTTTGTTTTTTTTATTTATTATTATTATTATTATTTATTGCCTATTATTCTCATTTAAAAAAAATTCTCATTATTGTCAATAAAACAATGTAAAGAAAAGGAATGGTCCTACAATAGGTAATAAAGAAAGAAATAAATGAGCAATATATGTTGTATTCTGTTTTGCTTTGCTTTGTTTTGTTGTGTTTTGTTTTGTTGTTGTGCTGTATTAGTTTTTCCTTTTTGTTTTGTTTTTTGTTTGTTTTTATTTATTGCCTATTATTCTCAATTGTCATTAAACAATGTAAAGAAAAGAAATGGTCCTAAAATAGGATAAATAAATAAATAATAATAATTGCGTTTTTGTTGTTGTGTTTGTTTTTTTGTGTTCTGTTTGTTCTGTTTTGTTATTGTTTTTTGTGTTCTGTTCTGTTTTGCTTTGTTTTTTATTGTTGTGTTTGTTTTGTTTTTGTGTTCTGCTCAGTTTTGTTCTGTTTTGTTCTGTTCTGTTCTGTTCTGTTTTGCTTTGTTCTGTTTTGCTTTGCTTTGTTCTGTTCTGTTTTGTTGTGTTTTGTTTTGTTTTGTTTTGTTTTGTTTTGTTTTGTTTTGTTTTGTTGTGTTGTGTTGTGTTGTGTTGTGTTGTGTTGTGTTGTGTTGTGTTGTGTTGTGTTCTGTTTTGCTTTGTTCTGTTTTGCTTTGCTTTGGTTTTTCAGGCTTATGAAGGTGGATTGGTTTTTAGCGGGTTTCATTGCTATGGTAACTTAAACTACACGCCTAACCTGTTCCGGAGCAGGTTTTATTCTGAGTTAGAGATCGCAAACCAAAACTGGACCAATCAGCTGTGAGTAAAGTGACATGGATCTGATGCAATAAAGCCACTCCCCCTGTATCTTTTGTTGTTGTGCTGTATTAGTTTTTCCTTTTTTTTATTTATTTTTTTATTTATTGCCTATTATTCTCAATTGTCATTAAACAATGTAAAAAAAAGAAATGGTCCTAAAATAGGATAAATAAATAAATAATAATAATAATAATTGCGTTTTTGTTGTGTTTGTTTTTTTGTGTTCTGTTTGTTCTGTTTTGTTATTGTTTTTTGTGTTCTGTTTTGCTTTGTTTTGTATTGTTGTGTTTGTTTTTGTGTTCTGCTCAGATTTGTTCTGTTTTGTTCTATTCTGTTTTGTTGTTGTTCTGTTCTGTTCTGTTCTGTTCTGTTCTGTTCTGTTTTGTTGTGTTCTGTTTATCTTTGTTTTGTTGTTGTGTTCTGTTTTGGTTTGTTTTGTTGTGTTCTGTTCTGTTCTGTGGCCTGTTGCACAAAGCCGGTTTCAGTTTCTACCCACGTAAGTTCAAGATTAGTTTGAGTAAACTCTGGTTTTTCAGGCTTATGAAGGTGGATTGGTTTTTAGCGGGTTTCATTGCTATGGTAACTTAAACTACACGCCTAACCTGTTCCGAAGCAGGTTTTATTCTGAGTTAGAGATCGCAAACCAAAACTGGACCAATCAGCTGTGAGTAAAGTGACATGGATCTGATGCAATAAAGCCACTCCCCCTGTATCTTTTGTTGTTGTGCTGTATTAGTTTTTCCTTTTTTTTATTTATTTTTTTATTTATTGCCTATTATTCTCAATTGTCATTAAACAATGTAAAAAAAAGAAATGGTCCTAAAATAGGATAAATAAATAAATAATAATAATAATAATTGCGTTTTTGTTGTGTTTGTTTTTTTGTGTTCTGTTTGTTCTGTTTTGTTATTGTTTTTTGTGTTCTGTTTTGCTTTGTTTTGTATTGTTGTGTTTGTTTTGTTTTTGTGTTCTGCTCAGATTTGTTCTGTTTTGTTCTATTCTGTTTTGTTGTTGTTCTGTTCTGTTCTGTTCTGTTCTGTTTTGTTGTGTTCTGTTTATCTTTGTTTTGTTGTTGTGTTCTGTTTTGGTTTGTTCTGTTCTGTTCTGTTCTGTTCTGTTTTGTTGTGTTCTGTTTATCTTTGTTTTGTTGTTGTGTTCTGTTTTGGTTTGTTCTGTTCTGTTCTGTTCTGTTCTGTTCTGTTTTGTTGTGTTCTGTTTATCTTTGTTTTGTTGTTGTGTTCTGTTTTGGTTTGTTTTGTTGTGTTCTGTTCTGTTCTGTGGCCTGTTGCACAAAGCCGGTTTCAGTTTCTACCCACGTAAGTTCAAGATTAGTTTGAGTAAACTCTGGTTTTTCAGGCTTATGAAGGTGGATTGGTTTTTAGCGGGTTTCATTGCTATGGTAACTTAAACTACACGCCTAACCTGTTCCGGAGCAGGTTTTATTCTGAGTTAGAGATCGCAAACCAAAACTGGACCAATCAGCTGTGAGTAAAGTGACATGGATCTGATGCAATAAAGCCACTCCCCCTGTATCTTTTGCTCCAAATTAAAGCAGAAAAGAAATTTAGAGACAAAATTGCTCTTTTGCTGCTAATTATTTATTATATTTATATTATATGAATGAATTATGTATAGTTCATATAATAGTATATTTATATAATTATTTTAATTGACAATTAATATTAAACTTTGCTTTTAAATTTATATAAATATAATACATGCATCGATATATAAAGCTTTTAAACAAATTAAGCTTATGTGTATTTATTTGAGCTCTTTGTGAAACTAATATAAATTATTATATTATAAATGATTAGGCATATTTCTTTGACTTGCATGCATTGATATAGTCAGATATTTTCTTTTAGCTGCCTTCTCAAACTTTCACTGCAGCAGCAGTATTTATTCCTGCCTTGTAAATGCATTTAATTTCATGATATTTTATATAATGATCTCTAAATCTTCAGAAGAGAAGTGAATTGTGCGGCTCTCTCGCGAGATGTGAATCATAAGAGCACAAGTATAGATCTGGAACTTCTTTAAGTCTGTCTAAATATCATTTAGTAATTGCAATGTCTTCTGGTCCATATCCTTTCCTTAGGGAAGGTGTGCTAGACACTGATTAATGTAACATAAAAATACGATACTTATATATTTTGCTTTTGTATTGTAGATTGATACTTTCATAAACTTTCATAAACATAAAGGCAAATGTTGGATCACAATAATTAGGAACCAGTTTCCACAAATCCCTTCACTCGATTTGGATGATCTCTTTTATTCTGGATGGCAAGGGCAGTGACTGTAACATTGAGCGTATTTTGTAGTGTTAAAGACGTATTTATACTGATTTCATCAGGCTCAGAAAATTCTTCAAAAAGAACACAAAGAATGGCCTTCTCAGCTGCCATAGTTGCAACTCTTGCGTCATCAGAACAGGGTGTTCAACGCACCACCGTTTCCGTTTAAAAAACATTTTGCAACGTTTTTTCAGGCCATAATGCAGCCCTGAGTTGACAGAGAACGTTATACAGAGCGTTGTGCAACATCTGATCCTGATCTAAACCAGGTTGTATTTATCTGGAGTTTGTTCAACTAGCTTCATGCAACAAGCCACTGTTTTGCTCTGTTTTGTTGTGTTGTATTCTCTTTTGCTTTGTTGTGTTCTATTTTGTTGTTCAGTTTTGTTGTGTTCTGTTTTGTTTTGATGTTATGTTGTTTTGTTGTTGTGTTCTGTTTTGCTTTGTTGTGTTCTGTTTTGACGTGTTCTGTTTTGTTCTGTTTTGTTGTGTTCTGTTTTGCTTTGTTTTGTTCTGTTCTCTTTTGTTTTGTTGTTGTGTTGTTTTGTTGTGTTCTCTTTTGTTGTTTTGTTCTGTTTTGTTTTGTTGTTGTGTTACTTTTGACTACCTATCATTCTCAATTGTCATAAAAATTATGTAAAAATTAATGGTCCTAAAATAGGCAAAAAATATATATATATATATATATTATAAAAGATATAAAAACACGTCCTGGTCATTTTTCATTTTATATATATATATATATATATATATATATATATATATATATATATATATATATATATATATATATATTTAAAATCTTGAAATGAAGTGAAATTTATCCATTCATACATGCAAAATCAAGGACCCATTTATTAATCAAGTGTGTTTGTGTGGGAATGTGCTGTGATTATATAGACACTGAGCTTGGCTTGGCTGGGGGGCGATTGTCCTGGGGGATTGTGTGACATCAGATAAGGACTGTTCTCAGAACAGGGCATTATTGATACTTTTGTATTACAATAAGAATGATGGGCTTGGATGACTCAGAGGGTGAACGGGTCTGTGGAGATGTGGGTGTGTATGTTTGTGAACACTGGGGCGACCGTGCCCCCAAAACACAGCCATGACGCTGTGACTCGGATACAATCCCCATTGAGCATGACAGGTAGACCCCTGGGGATTGTGGGAAACCTCTGCAACCGAATGTTCCAACATTGCCACAGTGAACCAAACTAGCAATAATTCAAAAAAGACGTGGGAATGATTGGGAAATGCCCTCTAGGGAATGTTAAGGTGATTTTTATAGGGCCTAATGCAGGGGAAGGGGATGACAAGGTACTAAGGGATGAGTCCTCTTGGGTATTTATAGGAATGGGAAAAAGAGGAAGCGCCCATTCCCAGAATTAAATAATGTCAATTATTTGCACATGTTTAACTTTGACTGGTCCTCTGGTTTATAGGTGACACACAATTTAGAGTCTGGGAAATGAAACTGGAATTGTGTGAATGGAAATACTGCTGATTTCTCACAGACACAGATATGATGATGCACATCAGGTCAGTTTCAGACTTCAGTTATACAAACGTATATACAAATAACAACAGAGGCTGTGAAATTATTTTGTAACAGTTTACATTATAATGCATCAGGTATTATAAATTAAAAATGACCTTTACAGCATTTATTAATCTAGGCTGATTATAATAAATTAACATTTCAAGAATAAATACAACCTGAATTCCGGAAAAGTTGGGACATTTTTTTCAAATTTGAATAATATGAAAGTCTTTTAGTTTTCAGATCACATGAGCCAATATTTTATTCACTAAATGAGCTCATTTCAAATTTGATGCCTACTACAGGTCTCAAAAAAGTTGGAAAGAATTTATTTTTGAAAAGATTCAGCTGGGAGAACATCTAGCAACTAATTAAGTTAATTGATATAAGGTCTGTAACATGATTAGCTATAAAAGGGATGTCTTAGAGAGGCAGAGTCTCTTAGAAGTAAAGATGGGCAGAGGCTCTCCAATCTGTAAAAGAGTGCGTAAAAAGATTAAGGAAAACAATGTTCCTTAATGTCAAATTGCAAAGGCTTTGCAAACCTCATCTACAGTGCATAACATCATCACAAGATTCAGAGAAACTGGAGAAATCTCTGTGCGTAAGGGACAAGGCCGACGACACAGATGACACTGCATCACTCATCAGCATGACTGTGTCAATGACATTACTAAATGGGCCCAGGAATACTTTCAGAAACCACTGTCGATAAACACAATCCGCTGTGCCATCTGCAGATGCCAACTAAAGCTCTCCCATGCAAAAAGGAAGCCATATGTGAACATGGTCCAGAAGCGCCGTCATGTCCTGTGGGTCAAGGTTCATTTAAAATGAACTGTTTCAAAGTGGAAAAGTGTTCTATGGTCAGACGAGTCCAAATTTGACATTCTTGTTGGAAATCACCGTGTCCTCCAGGCTAAAGAGGAGGGAGACCTTCTAGTGTGTTATCAGCGTTTGGTTCAAAAGCCAGCATCTCTGATGGTATGGGGGTGCATAAGTGGATACGGTATAGGAAGCTTGCATGTTTTGGAAGCCACTATGAATGCTGAAAGGTATATAAAGCCTTCCAGATGACGTCTAATTCAGGGAAGGCCTTGTGTATTCCAGCAGGACAATGCAAAACTACATACTGCAGCTATTACAACAGCATGGCTTCATCGTAGAAGAGTCCAGGTGCTGAATTGGCCTGCCTGCAGTCCAGATCTTTCACCTATAGAGAACATTTGGTGCATCATTAAACGAAAAATATGTCAAAGACGACCATGAACTTTTTTTAGCAGCTGGAAACCTATATCAGGCAAGATTGGGACCAAATTCCAACAGCAAAACTCCAGAAACACATTACCTCAATGCCCAGACATCTTCAAACTGTTTTGAAAAGAAGAGGAGATGCTACACCATGGTAAACATGGTCCCAACTATTTTGAGACCTGTAGCAGGCATCAAATTTGAAATGAGCTTATTTTGTGCATAAAATTCTCCGTTTAAACATTTGTTATGTTATCTATGTTCTATTGTGAATAAAATATTGGCTCATGTGATTTGAAAGTCTTTCAGTTTTCATTTTATTCAAATTAAAAAAAAAAGTTTTGAGAGGTTTATTAACCCACCTAAGTAGGAATTCAGTACATCTTTGTATGTACTTTCATAATTACTTCTATTGTCTTTGAAATATTGTTATATACTGCTGAATGCACTGACAAGCATTTATGATGAACTACTGTCAAATATACTTTAATGTAATTTCTAGTGATATATTATTATATAATATATAATAAACTTATATATATAATGTATTTAAATAAATGTATAATTACACATTTGTAATGATGAAGTTGTGATTTACTAAAATATATTAACTTGTAATGTAATATCTAATAACACACTACAGTAGTAATTATAATATATAGTACTTTACATATCCCTCAGTATGTTAGTCAACACATCAGAATAAGTGTATGACAAATGATTGTTAACACATTATTTAAAATCTACCGTAAAGTAAAACTTTTAATTTGACATTATTACAATGCGCACTTGTGTTAGGAAACGTTTCAGGTTACGTATGTAAGCATGGTTCCCTGAGTGCTTTGGGAACGCCTCTGCGTGATTGCTTCGTGAAGCACATGTGAAATCAGTCCAATGGCGTGACGGAACATCATAGGCGGGTGACATCATGACCAGGAAACTATAAAGCACACCTGAACCAAACAGAGTTAGCTTCTAACAGTCGAAGTAAGTCAGTTACAGGCATGCTAGGAGTATGGCAACGTGACGCAGCGTCTTGTTCCCTCTCAGGGAACCATGGTTACATACGTAACCCGAGATGTTCCCTTTCAAGGGAACGAGATGAAGGCCTTGTGTATTTCAGCAGGACAATGCAAAACTATGATATAATATATTAACTTGGCTAGAAACCAAGGTTTTTTCCATATGACACAAGCACGAAGGCATTGATCATGATCTTGATCATGCGTGATCTTAATCATGCAAAATGGATTTCCCCTCAGGGAGAACCTCTTGGTTTTGAGCCACCACTGCAAAGGTCTCATGTACAGCAGGCCAGAAGGTATCATGTTGGACGCAGCTGCCATCAGACCCAACAGTCTCTGAAACTGTTTCACAGTGAGTGACTGGCCTAGCTTCAACCCGAACTGAATTCTGTACCCAAATTCTGTTGTGTGCAGGACCCATTGAGATACATTTGACAGAAGTTTCCACGCTGCCAGAAAGTCTACTAAGGGTATCAGTCTCTTGAGACTGACCTCTGGTGTGTAACCAGCTCAATGCCCTGAAACCGCGAACCAGCAGGGAACAACCGAACTGGCTGCTTTTGGTCCCTCCTCGGAGGAAGCGATCATCCCAGCGCCACTACGTTTCCAGGTGGACACCAAGATATGTGTTCACTAAGAACTGCTGCGCCCTGAAGCACACAAGGTGGCAGGGTTGACAGAACGGCCCCCTGAGGGCACCGGGGGAAGACGGGCACCGTATAATGAGGTGGAAACCGACTCGCTCCGGAGGGGACTGCCCTCAGAAGCCCGACGCCACTGGCGTCAGGACTTCTTTCCCGAAGCCTTCCTCTGGATAATGACGTCCTCAGATCTGTCTTACCCTTGGAAGCCTTGCGACTAACTTCCCCACCCTCATCAAGATCTTTAAGCAGGTCGGCTTGATAAGCTTGTAAAATGGACATTGTATGTAAACAAGCCGCCGCCTGACCTGCAGCCGAGTATGCTTTACCCACTAAAGCAGATGATGTTCTGAGTGGCTTAGTGGGTAACTTCGGGGCTTTAAGGGAAGATGCAGACTCAGAGCTTGCAAGCGTCTCTTCCACCTGAGGCATCTCCCCATAATCATGCCTTTCAGCCCTACTATATTGCTGTAATTCGAAATCTGAGGACTGAATACCCGATATAAAGCGGGTCTATTCCACGACCTCGACACCTCAGTGTGGAGCACAAGTCACAACATCCACAAGCTCCTCATAAGCCTGTGTGTGAGGTGGCGAGTCCTCAACATCACAAGCATCGATACTGACAATGTCTAATTCCTCAGAACTAGATCGTTGCAGTACCAGCGCTTCACCAGGGGCAGAAGAAACCGCAGACCATGCTTCTGCCTCCTGAAATACAGGTAAAGGCAGAGAAAGGGCGGGGCCCGTCTCTAACCCCTCTACAAGATCCATTTGCGAACCCCACGACATGAGCCTTCTGCGGGGAACCAAGTTGCGGGGAACGCAAGCCGAAACGCTTTTCTCGAAAAGCGCCCGGCAGGAGCGGAGCGTCTTGAGAGACAGCTGTTCACAATGCTCACAGCCAGCCCACTAGAGGGCTGCCTGGGCATGCTCTGCTCCCAAACAAACAACACAGAGCTTGTGTGTATCCCCACCCGTGATGTAACGAGGGCAGGGAGTAACACACGGTCTAAACTGTGCTCGCCATAAACTTTGCTCGCCATATTCTCTTTGTCTTATAATTAATAATGTGCTTCAATAACGTGAGAGACAAACAACACCAGATAAGACATACGATTTTACAGAGAGCGCTTACTGAAGACACAGAAGCTAACTCTGTTTGGTTCAGGTGTGCTTAATAGTTTCCTGGTCATGACGTCACCCGCCTATGATGTTCCGTCAGGCCATTGGACTAATTTCATATGTGCTTCACGACGCAATCACACAGAGGCGTTCCCAAAGCGCTTGACACAGTGCGAGTTCCCTTGAAAGGAAACAGTTATTAACGTGACTACTCTCTTTAAGTACACTTAAATGGACATTTATTTCATTAATATTATTTTATCTGTAATTACACTTTTAATATATATATATATATACTTTTTAAGATTTTGAAGTACACTACAAGTGCACATTAATACAGTTAAGCACATTTATTTTTCATTAGCCTAATGCATTAACTAATGTTCACAAACTGAATGGTATTGTAAAGTATTATTTTTGAACAAATACAAAATAGATAGAAAACTTACAAAACTTTACAATATAATGGTAGCAGAAGCTACAGTAAACAACACCAGAGAAAAGTATAAACTACACACATATAGTACTTAAACACACATGGTGTGACATGCTACATTGTGTTCATCAGTGGCTATTTTGTTGCAGATATGTAACATTACAAATAACATTACACACAGGAGAGATTGTCGAGGGTGATCTGATGACCTGCAGATGCATGTGATAGACTAATACGGTGTCTCTCACAACAAATGTATGCACACATACACACAAAACATAGATTCATGTGTTCACTTTACCACGTTCTGACCTATTAACCCAGGGCTAACTTACATACACACTGGAACACAGATTTGTTCACACACAATTACACCCACTAAACCCTAAAATCCCAGTTTACACACACACACATGCACATACACACACTGTGAGTGTTGGACAGACAGACTGCCTGGCTCTGAGGTTAATTGAGTTGGGTGTGTGGCCCCGTGTGGCCACGGCGTGACCCCGCTGTAGCCAAGGACGCCACTGAGCTCTTGCTTTGATACATTTGATATGGTTTAAGTGTGGAATGAAGACCTAAGACTGTTTACATTTGAACTGGATTAACGTCAGGGTGACAGTGGCTTCACTACATACAGAGAAAGAGAGAACAAGACAAGCCGTATGCTGTATGCAGCTTTACACATGGAATTGAAATCTCTCACTGATCGCCTTTGTAAGTCTATGTGTCATGATTTTGGCTGACTGGCTCATTTGATTTTTAATTAGTAGACCTAATTAAATATTTGACAATCACTTAGAAGATGTCACGTTATTTCAGCGGGCCTCTGCAGATGTTGAACGCTTTCCAGAAGAAAGAAGAAAAAAATTAACTGCTCAGAAGTTTAATTGAGATCTCTTATGTTTCATTAAGCATATTTGACTTTTAATCGCAGAGTTTTATAAACAATGTATCATCAAATATTTATATAAAATCATATCATCATATAATTTATATAATACATTAAAAATACTCTAAATTTGTATAAAGTAATAAAAAATGTGTAAAGTAAAAAATATATTACTCTTAATTTTTAACATTTTATAATTATAATAATTTAAAATAATTTAATAAAATATTTTTTTTTATTTAAAATCAATGTAAAAATACTATGATCGTTTATAAATATTTTACATTTTAAATAATAGATTAAAAATGATGTGCCCTCTCTCTTTTTTAACAGTAAAGAGAATGAGATATTTTTGTGTTAGAGTACTGAGAATTGTGGGAAGAATTTGTTAGATGCACTTATTTGAGCAAAGACATTGTTTAGATCTCTATTAAAACTCTATTCTGAAATTCTATGAGGAAAAACCTCCATTTGCTCTCCATTCAATCTCATTCCTATTTAGGAGTAATGAAGGAGAAAGAGAGCCCATTTATGATTTTTCTTGCCTATTAGTTGTTGCGTTCACATGCCTGTATCTTACTGTTTTACTGTGCGTGTGTGTGTGTGTGTGTGCATGCGTTTTTGTGACATATCAGGACACAAATTTGTATAATGACATGGATATGACATAGGTATAAGGAAAGGGTGACTTATGAGGACATTACCCCATGTCCCCATTTTTTTAAAAGGCTTATAAATCATACAGAATGAGTTTTTTTGTTTTTTTTTTTTGTTTTGAGAAAGTAAAAATGTGCACAGTTTCCTGTGATGGGTAGGTTTAAGTGTAGGGTTGGTGTAGGGCGATAGAAAATACGGTTTGTACAGTATAAAAACCATTACGCCTATGGAATGTCCCCACAATTCACAAAAACAAACACGTGTGTGTGTGTGAGTGTGTAATTGCGTTTGATCTCATCAGAAGCCTTTTTGAGCACTAGGCTGTTATTTTTTGACATTTGCATCAGCTAGACGTCTTTTTGAAATCTAGATCGTATATGTGAAATAAGTGATTAGATTACGGCTTGATTGCTTTGCCAAGGAGAAGAGCATGTCTCTAAATATCATTTCATATAAACCATGATTAGAAGAAGCCTGTATATAAAGCTCTACAAGCTCATTCACTTTTGTAAACACACCAGAAATGAACTCTGAGAAAGACGCTGTTTTATACTCAATGTTAGATCATGACAAACTGCAAACTCAAATGGTGAACATAAATCTGTGTGTGTGTGTGTGTGTGTGTGTGTGTGTGTGTGTGTGTGTGTAATCATAGGAACAGGGTGCTTGTCTCTGTTTGTGCCGTCCGAGGCTCTAATTCACTGTGTAATACTGTTTATTATGGGTATCAGTGTGCCTTTCTGCATTAGTTAAATGGGCCCCAGCACATTACTGTAATGGAGTGGCCACATGAAAACACAAAGAAACCTGATCTTCTTCTCCTCTCTCAATCCCTCATCCTTCTCTCCCTGCTCCCTCTCTCTCCTAGAGTAATGATTTGATGTTGCTAATGGCTTCCTAAATTCTCTAGGAAGGGCAAAACCGATGTCGTCTTGGGTTACATTGGCTGGCAGACTGCCAGAGAGGGTGAGAGCGAATGAGGGAGAGAGAAAGCTCAGCGACGCTCTTCTCTTTCTTCCTCGTCGTCCACACGATAATCCCTCCATTTACAAAATGAACTTATTTACAGTGATAAGAGCACCTCTTCTATTGGGATTTAATCCTAATGTTCTGTAAGGGGTCTGAGAAAAAAGTTGAAGCTGAGTTTTCAAATTTGATTCAAGAACTGATTATATGATTTGTGAGTGAAACTTTTTTTTATTTAATAAAAGTTGTACCGGCATGTCTCATCCTTCATAACCCATGCAGGGTTTATTGTGAATTTGTTAAGTGTTTGTTTGCATTTGTAAGTTGTTTTGGACAAAAGTGTCTGCTAAATTAATAAATGCTAAGTAAACATTTAATAGTGACAAACAAAAGCAATGTAAAATAAGCTTTGTAGTTATTATTTAGTTATTAAAGCAATGTACACTATCGTTCAAAAGTTTTGGGTTGGTAAAAATTTTTGTTTTTGAAAGTCTCACTGGGCTGCATTTATTTGATCAAAATACAGTAAAAACAGTCAAATTGTGAGATATTATTACAATTTAAAATAGATCCCTATTTAGTTGTCTTATCATTTCTGTTTCTTGTGCTTCATTTCAGTTTAGTTCTGTTTCCTTGGTTACTTATTAGATCCTTTTTTGTTTCTAAACACATTAGTTTCACCTGTGTCTAGTTTGGTTTCCTTTGTTCTTATCTTCTATATATAGCCCATTTGTTTTCAGTTGTGTTATTAGGTTCTCGTTTTTGGCTATAGCGTGTATCCTTTTTTATTATCCTACAAATATCCATGTTCACTAAAGGTGGGGTAAGCCATATTTCAAAAACTGTTTGGAAGTTAGTCGGACCGGCACCAAAAACATACTTGTAGCCAGTCATCATTAGGGGGCGTATGACGGTCGAGGAGACAGAACGAGCAAGAGGGAGATTTGAAGAAAGACTGCAGAAAGAGAGATGAGACACAATACAAAAGAGCTCAAAAGAATATCACTGCAATGAAGGTTTATGACTGGGCAAGCGCTTTAGGACCCGCGTTAATATTAAAAAAGTGGGAAGGCCTGAAAAAAGATGCGGGGGCTGCTTTGATTCCGCTTCACATGTGAGTAACACTGGGTTTGAGTGTCATTGAGTGTCTGGAGCTGCTGTGCTGTTGGCGACTAACAACAAACTCTTGTTTGTATTTACTCTTGTGTACTGTACGTTCATTTTTTTGTGCTTTCTTGTCATTTGTTTATCATCTGCATTTTATTTTTCGTGAAGCATTATTTTGTTGCACGTCAGCTGTGATAAACAGACATCCACTCTCACATTGCTTGTGTAACCGTGGCCAGATAGTGAGAGTTGTGCAGGTAAACCACTGCACACTGACGACCGCTAGAGAATGCGGTGTTTAGCGTCATTGCGCACTCGCCTCGCCTGCCAGCAGCGAACGGGGTTTGAGAACAACTCAGAGCAGGTTGGTTAGTATTGGAGGGTGCGTTTTGGAGGCGGAGCAATGAAGACAGGGGTGGGTTTGTTTAGGTTGATTTTAAATATCAGCAATGTCCAACAGCATTTTTGAAATATTGCTTTCCCCAACTTGAAAGACTATTTGTATTTATTTTGTATATTGTATTTGTAGTCGTGCATGTTGAAAAGGCACACTACAGTTCGTGACAGTAGAACCGACCCTCAAATGAGTAAAAATATGGACTGTTACTTACAAAATGGTTACACACTAAAGGAGTTTGTAGAGGTCATCCTGGAGCTCCTCAGTGAGGCTCGGTGGGGTGATGAGATCCTTAAACAGCTTTTCTGGAGCAGAATAGACGACATTCTAGGACAGATGCTGCTGTTGAGGGAGGATCACCATCCCTTCATTGAGTTTGTGGAGTATGCCTTGAAAGTTTGTGGATACTCCCTCACTGTAGTAGTCATGGAGGATGGCCAGAGAGATTCTCCACCCTGGACCCAAAGACAACTCCCATGCCCGCCAAAGACCCACAGCCCGAGCCAGCGCCTGCCACAGACCACAAGCTTAAACCCCCTCCATAACCTGAGTCAGAGCCAGCCACAGTGTCCACCCCAGAGCCGGTTGCCGCACACGAGGCTGGAGCCAATCGCCAGGTCAATCAATGAGTCAGCATCGGTGAGACAGTTTATAGACGAGTCAGTTGAGGAGCACTGGCACATCTGTTTCTACTCAGAGCCAGCTCCCACCCCTGAAAGCGCTCCTAACCTGCTGGATGACCCTGTGCCTCCCTGCTTCTTCCCACCCATTGTCTCTGTATCCACTGTCCAGTCCCCTGGACTCTTATACTCAGCTAGTGCCTCATAGCCCCCTGGCTCCGCCTGCATCACTGACTTCATCGATCTCGTCAGCTCTGCCTCAGGCAACTTCACCACTACGCTATGAGGTAGATCCACTGGATTCACCTCGATCTTCCAGGTCCATTGCTCCACCTGTCAGCTCTTCAGCTCCACCTGTGCTCTGCGCTCCCTCAGCTCCGCAATGGTCCGCCATCACTCAGGCTCCACCAGGCTCCCTCGTCCCTCTGATTCCACCTTAGTCTCTCATCGTCCTGGTTTTGCCACAGACTTCCCGGTCTCTAGCTGCGGCTTTTACCCCTTCGGCTCCTTTCTTCCAGCTCCATATTGGTCCTAACTCTTTCCCTTCATGGCTCAACCTTTACTTATACCTCCTCCATCTCCACCATGGGGTTCCCCGCAGCAAGTTACTCCAGCTCCCTGTCCCTCACCAGCTCCTTGCCCACCTCCTCCACTGTTGGACATTTTATTACGGTGTGAGGACGTACGTTCCAGGGGGGGGGGGGGGGGGGGGGATGTAATGTCAGGATTATTTTTGGTTTAGTTGTCTTATTGTTTCTACACAGCAAAACATCCAGTGTTAAATTAACACTTCAAGTGTCACCCGGTGTTTATATAATCCAGTGTGGCGATGTTAATTTAACACTAACAGTGTTCATTTAACACTGGAGGTTTTACTGTGTATGTTTCTGTTTCTGTCATTTGTTTCTATAGTTATGTATATGTTTCACCTGTGTCTAGTTTGGTTTGCTTTGTTCTTACCTTGTTTTTTGTGTTCAGTTGTGTTTGTCAGTTCTTGTTTTTAGCTATAGTGTGTATGCTTTGTTATTCTCCTATGAATCTCCTGAGTATTCTTCTTGTTCATTAAAGACTATTTGTATGTATTACCTGAGTCGTGTAGGTTGGAAATAAAAGTATTAATTTTAATTAAAAATCTATGACTTGGTTTTAATAAAATAATATAAACATCCAAAAAACATGTAAACCTCAAAGAGAACTGAAACATGAATGTATATTGGACTAAAAATCCCAAACACAGTGGCTTCTGATTTGAACTCAAGATCCAAATCAGTCGGTATCGTGAACAAATCAGTCAGATCAGTTTAGTGAACAAGATCAATTTTGAACTGAATCAACTCTCATGAACACATTAATGGTTTTTGAATGACTTCACACTGTTTTTTTGTTTTGTTTTGTTTTGTTTTGTTTTTTTTCACACAAAGATCTCATGATCTCAGAAGATTTGAATTATGACAGTCCTAGTTCTCATTCACTTTCATTATATTAAAAGAGCAGCTTTTCTTTTGCAGAGAAATGAAAGGGTTTGGATTGACATTAAGTTGAGTAAATTCATTTTGGATAAAGTATTGCTTTAAGGCATGTTTAATTTATGCTGCTGACTACAAACGTCAGAAAACTTAACAAACAGTCCGTGTACGATCTGCAACAAACACAAACGAAGCATGAAAAAATGAAACCGTGGCAACTTGTCATCTGAGCAAGTTGAGTAAGTGCATTGAGATCGGATGCCTTGAGGTGTGACTGCTTTGCCTTGTGTCTAACAGACAGAAAGAGACAGTGAGAGAGAAAGGTCTCTGATGTGTGCAGCATAATGCCGTTTATTGTTGTGATTAGTATTAGCTCTCTGATTCAACCCTGATGAAAGCAGCGGGCACTGCGCCAGCAAATATGAACATGAAATGAACAAGAGAGACTGATATGTGTGTGTATGTGTGTTTGTACCCTGATTTGCAAAGGGAGTGAGTGTGTGTGCGTTTGGTAAATGGCAGTCTGATCACATGATGGCCTATGGCAGCCCCTAACAAACCGTGTAGGCGCCAGCGGGAGGGGGGGAAGTGGGGCACTCGAGGATTGGGGGGGGGGGTGCTGACTCGGGTCACATGACAAATAAAGTTTGAAGCCAAACTCCTTCACTTCAAACAATAGAGTATTAATGTTGATGACACATGATCTGAGCAGAGGCAATGGACGCGTGTTCGCTTGCGTTTGTGTGAGCGTGTCTGCGTACTTTTGTGTGTCGAAAGGCCTTGGTCCAGTGGAGACGGACCAGTCTGGCGTCTGCATGTCATGCTTACACACACACACACACACACACACACAGGCCTACGTATATTGCATGCTGTACGTAGGTGTATAGGAACATTGCAATGCATGCATGACCGTGTCAGCGTTACTTTGCATTGCTCTGTCTTCTGTCTGTAAATGGATCAGTGACATGACCTGCATATTTTTGTGTCCAAGTGCATTATTTCCTTTTAAACTAATTTGATAAATTCATGATATATCACATATTCTATAAAACCTATTTAGTTTGAATTCATTTTTAGTACATTTAAATAATACTTATTATTAAACCCCCAAAATGTCAGGTGATGCAACTGTCCAAACAAATGAACAGACTAAGAAAACTACTTAAAATGATGTCTTAAAAATAATAAAAAAATAATAAAAACACTTTCCATGTCAAGTGGTACAATTACAGTATAGACACTTGTACCGCCTGACATAAAAATTCAAAAAGTGAATTTAAATGCTTTGAAATGTTATTTAACATATTGTTCATTGTTCAGAAATATGCATTACATCAAAAAACACATTTTTTGAAGCTTTGTCAATGACCCACATACAGGTTTACCATTCACCACTGGTGTGTTAAGACAATTTCCCAATTGTTTTTCAGCATGACAAAGATAAAAAAAAGAAGCACAAACAACCGTAATTGCACAATAATACAGAGGAAACAAAATCCAGTGCATACTGATCACCACATCAAGATCATTTTCAATTAATCCATTAGACACATATATTATGATATTAGTGAGCTGGAATGTTTTGTCACTATATGTAGCAGAATTGATATCGTATTTAGCAGTGAAATAGCTTTCAGTTCACACATTTGAGCTATTTAGTCCACAGATGATTTAGGAAGATATAGTTGATGTGCCCCATGATTGTGAAACACAATTTGAGACCTTTAGACGTTGCCGCCGTATCATTCTGATTGAGCAAGCAACAGTAAGAAAGAAAGCAACTCGTTTTCTTAAACCTTGGCATTAACATGCTAATGCTGTAAATGCTTGTTCACATGGTTGTGTAACATGTAAATGAGGATGCTAATAAGTTCATGGCAAACTAAAACAAAACTGTGTGTTGTAGAAAAGCTGTAAGAGCTCAGAGCAGAAAGTTGACTTGATTAGAATGTGGATCAAAACATCTATTTTTATATTAAGTTCTTTTCGGGGCCATGACTTTTCACTTTTGGTCTGTTATGTAGCTCTAAATATTAAAAATATGCCAGTGAATTATAATTGATCTAAAACCATTTGTTTAAATATAGAGTTGTGGTCAAAAGTTTACATACACCTTACAGAATCTGCAAAATGTTAATTATTTTGACAAAATAAGAGGGATCATATAAAATGCATGTTATTTTTTATTTAGTACTGTCCTGATAAAGATATTTGGTAACACTTTAGAATACTGATCCTTCATTAATGAATAACTACACAGGAACAAATGAGTAATGCATTATTAACACTCTAGTAACTACTATTAGCTAACAAGAAACTCTGATTAATGAATTAGTAAGTAATAGTGCGCAATAGTAATTAGTAAGTAACAGTTCAGCTGAGCACTGTTACTTACTAATTACTTACTTATAGAACTCTCTGCCCTGTAGGAGCCAATAGTCTCATGGGTTATGCTTCGGGCAGCACAAGTTTGAATCTTGGCTAGAGGTTCTTTCTGATCCCGTCTCTCTTTCTCTCTCTCACTTCACTTCCTGACCCCTCTCCATACTATCTAATAAAGGCATACATCTTAATAAATGACTGTCCTATCTTTGTTAGCTAACCTGATCATGTATCTTACTGGCAAATTACTGTAGCTAATTCAGGTATTTGCTAATTCTGTGAAGCAGTTACTTACGCATCATCCTGCATATTTAAAGTAGCTCATCTAAGAGATTGTATAATGGGCAAAAACTATGAGCACTCCAATTATTTTTTTCCTTATAAGGACAGTATGGCAATAGAGAGAAAGTAAGATAGGGAAGAACAGAGCAGTCTTTTGCACTGTGTGCTGCTGGATCTTGCAGGCTTGGCTGTGCTGTCATGTCCAATGTTCTTAGTCCATTAATCAGATGGAGGGTGTGAGCTTGTGTCCCAGTGTTTACATAGCAATAGAGTGATCACTGCCCCCCGGCCACACACAGAGGAGGCTGAGGACGCACTGTGAAATGGGCCTGACATTGGTGTGTGTGCCTGTATGTGATACTTCAATTGGACACCAGAAGGAATAATGGCAGGCTGTGTGTGTAAATGGGAATCAGTAAGAGGTGAAAGAGTTTATTAATGAATAACGTCCCTATCTTTGGTCTGCTTACAGGACATTCAAAACTGTCAGGCAACTGCCATTTGCCTCATTGCATCATGCTACCGAGCTTCTTCAAATTTACAACTACACATTTATTTATGCAACCACCTCAATCTAAACATTCATCCACATTATTAACAGCCAGAAAATTTGCACCATGCAAGTTGTTTCCATCATCATCAAGTTGTTTAATTCAATAGAAGCATATTCACCTACACTCTAAAAAATGCTGGGTTGTTTCAACCCAAATTTGGGTCTAATATTGACAAACTCAGCCATTGTGTTACATTTTTTAATTACATTTTTAACCCAGCGGTTGGGTTTGTCCATATTTGACCCAAAAGTGTAATCATGTTAATTATAATGCAAGAAACAACGGATGCAATCGAGAGCATTCATATCAACCAGTCACAGTCCTAATCCAGGGGAGTCCATTCCATTCCAGGTGTGTCGGAGCAGGTTTAAGATAAACTCTGCAGGAAAGTGACCCTCCAGAAGCAGGATTGGACACCCCTGTCCTAGCCATAAACTTATTCCTAAAATGCAATAAATGATTGATAAGGCTGTTGTTCCAGACCCTAACCCGAGCCCTAAGACTTACCCTACCCTACAATCAGGGGACAATAATTATGAATAGTATGTCCACTTGTGTAAATAATGTAAATCTTACATCCCCAACACCACCTTTATTTCTATTATGTAATATGTTTAACTTTCCACAAAGTAATTAAGTAGTCCAGTGGGGAACTTAAGTTGAGTCTTATGCTTGAGCTCATCTAATGAGGCATTCACATTGACAGTGGTTTAATCACTGAAGAAGGCAAGCTGATCTACTGTTGGATGCTAGTAAGTGTTTCTGCTGTGTCCAACTGTATTACGTGGGGCATCATGTGAGCATTGCTGTCTCTCATTGGTACTATCCAGATCATTCTTTTTAAAAGTGATCCATCTGCAATGGTCATTCACTACATTTACATGTGCACCAATAATGCGATTATTTCTCATAATCAGAGTAAGGTCTTAATCGCAGTAAAATGTTTACATGACACGAGCAGAATCTTCACTCCAGTTTACATTGAATTTTCATTACTCTGATTATTCGCTAGTAAGTATGGTTATACCATACAGTATAGGCATACAGTATATATGTTACCCAAAATACATTTTTATGGACGTACTGGATATTATTCGGCGCCATAATGAACATCGCAATGCCGGGTTTGCCTACGCTGCCGTCACGTTCTTCGCACCGTCTGGATGAAGATATGGAGCAGAGAAGATATGTGCAGCGAGCTGTGGTGACAATAGTTTAGCAATTTGGAGAAAAATCCAAACAAATCCATTAGAAAAATGTAAACATTCTTTAAGTACCGGGGCCTGATACCTGGTGATAAATTCTTTTGAGAAATACTTGGGATGAAGCGCGACAGGAAAGAGGTGGTAGTTCATTGTGAAAATGACGTAATACATGCAACAGTGCACTGCATCCTCTTTCCAACAAATCAAAGTATGTCAACCGAGCACCAATTTTCATTAACTGAGAATCTTTCTTAACCGACAGAAACCATGAGGATCAAATATAATGGTTCAGGTTTGAATTCTTGACAATTCTTTGCAGCACAAACATCCTCATGTACCTAATTTCAAATTACATATTGATGAATTTGGATGTGCAGCCCATTTCTCTTAGTATTCTGTGTACCATGGTGCTTTACTACTTTTTTTCCATTGTGACTTTCCGCATGGGATTGAGTGAATGAGTCAATGTAAACACACTCATTGCTCGTGTCACCTCAGTTTAACAACTCCCATCAAAAAAGAATAACTTCCAGTCGCTTAAATTGGTCACTCAAAATCTTTAGCAGGGCGAATTCAGTTAAATTTGCCAGATATGTCTAGGATTACATTAACATAAACTCATAATATAGACAACTAGTCAGCTTCAATGAACCATGGTTTTATTGAAGGATTTCTGTCCTGTGCTCAGTGATTATGTATCAGCATAGTCGTCATTGGGTAGAATCCGTTGACCAGTATGTGCTCTTATTGTGTGAATGAAGAGTTTTAAACAAGAGGGAAATAAGAACTAGCTCAAGTGGAAATGAATCAACAAGGCCAGTCTTACTCAGCAGATCCTGTAGCCTCCACTGTTCATCTCTTTCTTTCTGTCCCTCTCTTCTCTCTGTCACTTCTCTCTCCCCACTTGCCTACATTCCTTACAGTTTTGTTCTCCTGCCAAGGAAAGTAATCAAAAGGCCTTCTACTTTTTCTTTGTACTTCTGTATGTCTGTCTTTCTCCCTCTCTCTTCATACTCGACCTCTAACTGCTTATCCACTGTGTAACCCGTGGCATTATGCACGCTCCTCAACAACCTCTGCGGCCTGTGATGTCATGGCTGAAGTCGGGGCAGTTGGGAGGTGACCCCAGGGCAGCTTTGCTCGTGGCTCCCAGAGCTTGTGTGGTGGGAGGGTTGAGAGTAGTAAAATGATCTTATTTCCCCTTGTTTGGACAGCCTATCTCCCTCCATGGTTGTGTACAGATTTTGTTATGCTTTTCTAGACTGTGCTCCAAAGCAAGTTAAAACTGTCCCTCTTTTTCATAATTTAATGGCCTCAATGTCTTACCTTTCATCTTGGCTTTGAGCACTCTGATATGCTTGCTCAGGGTGGTCTAAAGGTGGTGCATAGGCGACCATTAACATCCTGGCCTATAAACTCATAAACAGCATCTATATGGTTAGGAGAGTATCACCTGCATGAATAACAGAAATGTGCAGTTTTAGGTATTTTGTGGATAAGACAGTATCACACTTACAGACACCCATGCAAACCTCCTATCTCCACATATCACACCCCAAATGCACACTTCATACCATAACCCCAACCCTCCAATTGCCTATCATTTCAGATAGTACTTTGATAGAGGCCCAAGCACAACTTATAACACTCCAGACCCGCGATAAAGCCCTGTCGTGCTGCTAACGTGTCGTGCTGACGAGGACAAACTCTTATCAGTGACGATGTTCGTGTTGGAGATTAAGATGGCATCAAACTGATGCCAATCTTTATGCACTCTACAAGTAATTTTAATGCACAAACGCATGTATCCATGGACACAGGCATCTACAGGTATTTGGCTTCATTTGTGCACACTCGTTTATTGAGGAAAATGATCTGCTTGGTGTACATTTCTCTCCGGAATCAGAGATTAGATGTTGAAAGCAATCAGAATGAGAGAGAGAAAGCATAAGGATGAGCAAGAAAGAGAAAAAAGAGAGGTGGTGTTGAGACACACCGTTTGACTCATCATGTAGTTTCTTTGGAGACTGTCATTTCCGACCATTTCACAGATGCATATCAAATTCTGCAATCTGCTTCACAGAGATAAGGCCCACTAGATGCTGGAGTTGCAACATCCCACTGAGCGAATGAGAGAGCAGACAGGTTTTCATAGTGATTTCCCTCTAAGATAGAGCCTTTCCAGCACCCTCAGCATCACTGATTAGTGCTCTAATCTCACAGAGACTGGCGTCTGCCAGCCCGGCAAGCTTATGCACATGGCCCTATGTAAGAGTCATAACCATGCTCTTTCTCTGGAGGGACATGCAGCCATGAATGTCGCCTCGCTGAAAGCCAAAAGTGAAGACTCCCATCTGGAAACTTTTTGTAAAAGTGCTCCATTATTAAAGGAGGCGACTGCAGTGTTTATTTAATGGGGCCATTGCAGGTCAGGCTCATTAAAGGTCTGTGAGTTAGATGAGAACTTTTTTAGTTAGTTTTTTGTTTGTTTTTGATAAATCGGTGAAGATGATCTTGGAAGCTGAATGCATAGATTGCAAGGATGAATTCTGTAGTGGTGCTGCTACTCAGGACATAGGGGTCTCGGGAACAGCACAGATACTAGACACAACAAAAGAAGAAGTGTGGAAAAACAATGCTGTTTGTTTTGTCTGGAGAGGTTTTAACCTGTGCTGCCTCACTCTTCTGCATGGCTGAAGAGCCAAAGTTTTCTTAAATGAGGCCCAGCTAGAAGGCCTCGCAGCTCCAAGGCAAACTCAATTTGTCAGTTCTCCATGCATTTACTCAGCAATAGTCCAAATCGATCTACCCTGCCAAATGATCCTACTCCAAAAAAACAGTTCTTCAAACAAAAGCTTTCGTCCATTCCTTCTTAATGTCCATGGTGAATTGGTGAAAGAAAGCTTTCGGGGGTCTCTTTTTTTTTTTTTTTGGCTGATCCCTGATCCCACTAAACTCTCTCGGGGACAGACACCATGTCCCATACCTCTCTATCCCCTCAGCCCCAACTTTAGTAATGTGCCAGGCTGGCCTAGATTCACCCTCTCTAGTTACCTGATGGTGAAAGCACATGGTGTGCGGATGGGGATGGGCCTTCCAGACTAACACTCCCCTGAGCCTCTTCTGGCATTAGCACTTGCCCCCTTTGCTCTATCAATGGAAGGCTGGATGAATGTGCCTGTTTGTGCACAGACAGTGGGGATGAATTTGTCTGCCTCAGAAAAGAACAGGAAGGCCTGAATGTTGTCTGTCCCACAAGGATGCATTGAATGCAAGAGTGTCTCAAGTGGGACATATGAATACTGCTGAAGCTGCTAAATGTTACCTCTCACAGGTGAGAGTGGCCTCATTGCTAGCCTCAATATTGGTCCTTTCAGGAGAAATGAAAATGAGCTCTTGCTTTGCTTTGCTTTGCTTTATAAGGGTGCTTTCAACCCCCAAGTTTCATAGATGAGAGTTGCTTTGTTGACTATATGTAAACATTAATAGCTGCAATGCTAACACTTGTTGACAAGCATTAATGTTAGCACTCAAAGAAAGGCTTGTGTCTTTTAGAGTTGACTATCTTCAGTAATTAGCTCCATTGCTCATCTAATTTGTGTATATATTAAAAATAATTTTATCTGATTTATCCTCATTATGGATAATCGTACACCTGAAAATATGCTACCTCTGGATAGCATCTTTTATCCTCCGTAACTTAATTGAAAAACATCTTTATTGACATTTGAAAAATTGTTAAGATTTTGTTTCCTTATACACCATCTTCTGAGCACTGGCAATGAAACGCCTCTGGGGTCAGAAATCAGATAGGAATATCTAACATCCGACTTTGAATGAAACACAGCATTAAGCCTAGTGAACAATTTTGTCCACTATACAATTAATTATTATCAGAGTGCATTCACCCACTCTGGTTTGTTCTGTAATAAACACAACATAAACTATAATGTTTTATAAAGAGGGATTCTGAGCATAAAAATAACTGAAACTTTACATTTCTTCTGTGTTAGCTTAAGAACACAAATGCTAACTCAACAGCAAAAAAACTCTAGGAAAGTATTGGTATGTTCGTGAAACAAACATTTGTGTTGACTTTTGTTTGACAGTGAGTTCAACTGATTATGAGCACATAAATCAAACATGACAAACCAATCATGAGGTTTACTGTATCACCATAACATCCAAGAAACCACAAAGCTGACAAAATTGTAGATGTGTAATTTGTTATAAAGATGTTTATGCAACATCCCAAGACCATCTCAGTGTCCAATTTCAGCTGCATACAGTAATTAAATCAGTGTCTGAATTGTTTGCTTGTTTTTCCAAAAATAGTCAGTTACGTGATTTTTACTACATTATTATTGACTCAACAAGTAGCTTTTTTTCCAAAAAAAAAAAAGGAAAGAAAGAAAGAAATGTGATGCTAGTTATCTCACAGCTTCTGTATTAGCCCCCTTCCAGTTCTGGCTTTCTTGGTAGAGAAAGGATACAATACTCCTGTCCCAGGTGGGCACGCCGACCCATTTTCTCACAAGAGTACAGTGAGGACCAGGACCGCACCCTCTCACTTTAGACTTTATTTACAGTCAAGCACAGGCCTGTACTGTATGGGGTTTTCACTTAGCATGGGCAGAAACGAAAACCTTCTGGATAGTGTCTGTTTATTTATATTGTGATTTTTTTTTTTTTCTTTCTTTTTTTTTTCTACCAGGGTTCAAAATTAACACCTAGGGTACAAGGTTTAATTCAAATTGCAGGAACGATAGTGTGATTGTCAAGGGTAGCTGCAGGCAGATATACGGGGAAGACAAAGATAATCCAAAACGTAGTATATTAAGTGAATACACAGGAGAACAGGTAGCACACTGACACACTGACATTAACAATACCGGACAACTAACTGAAGACAGGAAGAAACTTCAATACACAATGTAAATGACAAACAGCTGTGAGGTTGATTAGTGTCCATGGTAAATGATGAGTGGCGGGAACTGAGAACACAGAAGCACATGACAACCAAAAGAAACGGGACGAGACGGTGACTGTGAGAGTGATGTAAATGATTTTGATGTAAATGATGCGAGAGATGTAGGCTACTGTGGACGTGTATATATATAGATATATATATATATATATATATATATATATATAAACAATCTGAATTCCGGAAATGTTAGGACGTTTTTTAAATTTGAATAAAATGAAAACTAAAAGACTCACATCACATGAGCCAATATTTTATTCACAATAGAACATAACAAATGTTTAAACTGAGAAATTTTACAATTTTATGCACAAAATGAGCTCATTTCAAATTTCATGCCTGCTACAGGTCTCAAAATAGTTGGAACGGGGGCATGTTTACCATGGTGTAGCATCTCCTCTTCTTTTCAAAACAGCTTGAAGACGTCTGGGCATCGAGGTTATGAGATTCTGGAGTTTTGGTGTTGGAATTTGGTCCCATTCTTGCCTGATATAGGTTTCCAGTTGCTGAAGAGTTTGTGGTTGTCTTTCGTTTAATGATGCACCAAATGTTCTCTATAGGTGAAAGATCTGGACAGCAGGCAGGCCAATTCAGCACCTGGACTCTTCTACGACAAAGCCATGCTGTTGTAATAGCTGCAGTATGTGGTTTTGCATTGTCCTGCTGAAATACACAAGGCCTTCCCTGAAATAGATGTCGTCTGCCCATACTATATGCACTTATGCACCCCCATACCATCAGAGATGCTGGCTTTTGAACTGAATGCTGATGACATGCTGGAAGGTCTCCCTCCTCTTTAGCCCGGAGGACATGGCATGCGTGATTTCCAACAAGAATGTCAAATTTGGACTCGTCTGACCATAGAACACTTTTCCACTTCGAAACAGTCCATTTTAAATGAGCCTTGGCCCACAGGACACGACTGCGCTTCTGGACCATGTTTGCATATGGCTTCCTTTTTGCATGGTAGAGCTTTAGTTGGCATCTGCAGATGGCACAGCGGATTGTGTTTACTGACAGTGGTTTCTGGAAGTATTCCTGGGCCCATTTAATAATGTCATTGACACAATCATATTCACAGTGATATAGTGTCATCTGAGGGCCTGAAGACCACGGGCATCCAATAAAGGTCTTCGGCCTTGTCCCTTACGCACAGAGATTTCTCCAGTTTCTCTGAATCTTTTGATGATGTTATGCACTGTAGATGATGAGATTTGCAAAGCCTTTGCAATTTGAAGTTTAGGAACGTTGTTTATAAAGTATTCCACACGCACTCTTTCACAGCTCTGCACATCTTTACTTCTGACAGACTCTGCCTCTCTAAGACATCCCTTTTACAGCTAATCATGTTACAGACCTGATATCAATTAACTTAATTAATTGCTAGATGTTCTCCCAGCTGAATCTTTTCAAAATTTTCAGCCATTTGTTCCCCCTGTGCCAACTTTTTTGAGACCTGTAGCAGGCATCAAATTTGAAATGAGCTCATTTAGTGGATAAAAGTGTAAAATGTATTTATTTAAACATTTGTTGTGTTATCTATGTTCTATTGTGAATAAAACATTGGCTCATGTGATTTGAAAGTCTGGTAACACTTTATTTTAGGGTCTTTTAACTAGTTGCTTACTAGCATGCATATTACTAGAATATTGGCTGTATATTAGTACTTATTAAGCAGATATTAATGCCTTATTCTGCATGACCTTATTCTACATTCTTAATCCTACCCAGTACCTAAACTTAACAACTACCTTACTTACTATTAATAAGCAGTAAATTGGGAGTTTATTGAGGCAAAAGTCGTAGTTAATAGTTTATGTGTTCCCTATACTAAAGTGTTAGCGAAAGTCTTTTAGTTTTCATTTTATTCAAATTTTAAAAAACGTCCCAACATTTCCGGAATTCGGGTGAAATATTAAAGGTACACATTGTAACTTTTGGCCCTCTTGTGGTTAAAAAACAAATTGCATACATTTTTCATAAGAGCATTGTTTTGGTTGTGCTTCAGCCCTGCGTCACTGTGCAGATGAATATGACCCTTCACAATAGATTATGCTTTATATTTTATGTGTTACATAGGCTATGACAATTTATCTGTTCAATAAAATATCCTACTCACCTGTTGAGTAACAAAAAAACGCCATCTCAGGATCACTTTTACATTTCAAATCCCTCAGTTCTCGGCATCTCTGAAAAAGCCAACCAATGTTGATTCTTGTTTTATTACGAACTCTTTCGTTTTCTCTTTTTGCCAAGAGACTCTCCTCTGTTTGTTGTTTGTTTAAAACGTGTGATTCCCCGGAGGTTAAAGATTTAGCTGCTCCATGTCAACCTTTCTTGCTCTTTGTGACAACTAACCTATGCCACTCCCACACCATACATGTGTCAAATTAGCTGGAGCTGTTTATGGATATGATGAGACGTGCACGGACGAGTGACGTATGTACACAATTTCCTGCAGAATCCATCCCATTCGGTCTAAAAAAAAAAAAAAAAAATTTATTAAAAAAACACACTTAAAATAGGTTTATTATAGTAAATCTGGGTAAGACAAAAACACATTGTGGAAGAAGGATTGATGATGTACTCATCATTAAAATGTTGTTAATTTTGAACAAATAAAAAAGTTAAGTGTACCTTTAAATGTTAATTTTCGACCTTGTCCACAACACTGGACAATCCAGCAGTAGAACCTTATATCATATGCCTTAAAGCTTCAAGCTAGATATTTACAGTGATTATGGACTTTTAAACCATTTTACACTAACACAAGAGTTTCATGGGAATTGTGGGCTTCACAAAACCTTCAGAATACTCACAGCCAATATGAAAACCACAAAAAGCAATAAAGGTTGCCCTTAACCACGAGTATTTATGTGAAACCCGTTCTCTCTATTCCTTTTTATCTTTTTCACTTCTCTTTACATGAGATGTTTTCTTCCACTCTTTGTATCTCTGAGCTGTACAGTGTAGTGAAACACAGTACAGATGTATTGTCTTTGCAAAGCAGACACGCACAACCAAGTGTGACAAGCAGTCAGCCGTGGACCTTTTTAAAAAGAAAAAAAATTCTCTCTTCCTTTTACACCATTTTGACAGGTATATAATACAATATAAGTATTTCCTGCTTAATGTTTTCATTTCCTGTTGTGTGTGTGTGTGTGTGTGTGTGTGTGTGTGTGTGTCTGTGTGTGTGTGTGTGTGTGTGTGTGTGTGTGTGTGTGTGTGTGTGTGTGTGTGTGTGAGGAATGTGATCCACAGAGCTCAAGACAAGCAGTATTGAGTTTGGGTTTTTGGTCATAATGTTGTTTGGTTTAAGCGTACTTTACGTACAGTGTAAATCAATGAAGAGAAAGTGAGAAAGATAAAAGAAAAAACATGAGCCAGAGTGAAAGACCCAAATAGAAACGGAAATAAAGTGACATCCTGATACCTGCATCTGGTTTGTTCCTGGAAAACATTTCTTAGAAGCAATCACAGATTCTCTGATCTCGGCTGATGATCTATGCTATGGAAATTTTATGTTTGTACATAAATGAATCATTTATTGCTGCTTTTAGTGATGTTTGTTAAATCAAGCATCACTATTGCTCATTCATGGATTTGAACAAACCCCTAACCATTAGTAATTTTGATCTAAAGTATGATTGATACCTCACATCATGCTGATTGAAGAAAGATGTGCTGTGTAAGTAATCAGACTTACAATTTTTGCCTGGCAGATGATAAAACAAAACAAAAAAACATTAAACCTGATTTACATCTGAAGACCAAAATTTTACAGACACTTGGTGGTAGACTACCACCCAGAACACCCTAACAACCACCCAAAATGCCTTAGCAACCACTTAGCAATGCCTTGGCAACAACAGTTTAGCATTGTGTCAGAGACTTTTTGTATGGACTAATCAGGAGTGAAGGTTAGTGTATTAGTCCAAAAATCCACCAATGAAAATGCTTCAGTTTTGCTTTTACAGATCTTATTATCAGCTTAACAAATTGAGTACATTCAAAAGTAAACATTAATTTCTGAGTTTAGCATTTGATTTGTTCTCATTTTCTGGTTGATTATGATTTCACTTTTTTTACTTTAGTTAGTGTGTAATGTTGCTGTTTGAGCATAAACAACATCTGCAAAGTTACGACGCTCAAAGTTCAATGCAAAGGGAGATATTTTCATTTACAGACATTTTAAGGACTTCAACAAACTGCTGGTAGGGACTTCAACGAGCTTCTTCCCGGGTTAGTGACATCACTGCCCTGAGAACACGTAACAAAGGGGGTGAGATCGTGTTGGGCTGCTTTAGAGAAGAGGAAGAGTTGTTGTAATAGAGTGTTGTTGCCATGCCGTCATTTTACGCAGGACTGCTTCACAAACGAGGGTCAATTCAACGCTGGATTTGCACAAAAGATTAACATGACGACACATGCTAGTCTATGAGTTGAATCGACTCCACAGCAACTACATAAATTTATCCACTAACCATTCAGAAACGTCCAGTTTCATTCTAAAAGTTGTAACTTTTGAACAATGTAAGGCTGAACTCCTTTACTGACAATCCTCATTTTGGCTGCGTGAGATTCTCCAGCTTTGTTGTTGTTGAGCAACCGAAGCGCAAGCTATTAAAGCTCCGCCCCTTTTGGAAAGCAGGCCGGGAGCAGCGGCTCATTTGCACTTAAAGGAACACACACAAAAACAGCGTGTTTTTTCTCACATCCAAATAGGGGCAAATTTGACAAGCTATAATAAATTATCTGTGGGGTATTTTGAGCTCAAACTTCACAGACACATTCTGGGGACAACAGAGACTTATATTACATCTTGTAAAAGGAGCATTATAGGTCCCCTTTAAAGTTGGCATTAAATTAATATTCACTGTATATATATTCCATCTATTTTTCGATTCATTCATCCATACATACATTTCATTTTGTAAAATTTGTTTTAGATTTTAAATCCAAATGTAATAACTGAATCTTCCGGTGAAATGACAGGCTTTTCTATGGTGGTGTGTTCTCCAATAATGTAGTCTGCTTAAACACCGGCCCAGTCGACTGCAAGCTCACGTTAAGCCCACGACACACTAAGCCAACTTCAAAGAACTAGTGGCGATGAAAGTTGACTGTGTTGTTGCCTCCCGTCGGCTGCTAAAAAGATGCACTTGAACACACCAAAAGGACTAAAGGCGACTGTCAGCACATGTGTTCGTTGACATTGCCCGATGGCCGACCATCGGCTTTGTGTCCCGGCCTGTGGATCTGCCTCCATCCGAGTCCCGTAACGTTACGGTCATTGTGATTTTACCAAGTAAGACATGTTCCTGGATGAACATATTTTGTTGATCCTGGAACAACATTCCTGTCTGAAAAATTAGTCCTAACCCTAAAGGCTGATTTATACTTCTGCGTCGAGTGTACGCCGTAGCCTACGTGCACCTCTTCAAAAATTGTAACAACGCGTCAATTCTACGCGGACCACAAACGCTGTGATTGGTCTGCTAGAACCCCTCCCTCAGATAAAAAAACTGCCGTTGAGTAAGCGGAGAAGAGCAAGCGTTTTGAACTTCCATAGAAATGAAAAAACTCCGTTTCAGGGGACACGCGCCGTCAAACTGCAACAAAAGTCATTGCCTATTTGCCATCACTGCTGAAGCTTCTCAGACAACATACTTAACAAGCTGCTTCTTCGGCTTTTGCCTTGATACTCAACATGACCGCAGACACTGCCTACTAGCAGTCTGCATGTTGCACTTCAACGCGGACAACGACACAAAAGCATAAATGAAAATAGGTCAACGCATAGCCTACGGCGCAGAGGCTCCAGCGCAGGTCCGACGCAGAAGTATCAGCCTTAGCCCTACCCCTAAACCTAACCCTACCCATAACTAACCCTTAAAATCAGAAGGAAATGATAGGGGAATAACACTGCTGTAGAAGCACCTAACCCTGGTTGTAAGCCTAAACTTGACATAAACTGTAAACTTGTCCCTCAAATCTGTTTGGTTGATTGGAACGTTGCTCCAACAAAGATGTTGATCCAGGAATATGTTGCACTTGGTGAAATCCCATTCACCATACCTCACAAATACGGAAGAAAATGATCTACTTCCATTACTTCACTTCAATGACAGCAGCTCTCAAGCTGCACACTAAACTCTACACATTTTTGTAAAATCTGATGATCATGTTCTCCGGCGTGATTTGAGTAGATCCAAAAAGAGCATCAAAGCAGTTCAGAATTTTAAATAAATCTACCTAATATTATGTCATAATATTTCTTTGTTATTTCCATATTTAAATTAGATTATCATTTGAATCACAAATTAGTGGTCTCAGACTTTTGGACCCCAACGTATGTATTTTTATGTGCATGCGTGTTTATGAATGTGTCTCTTGGGGGAGAAACAATGGAAGAACACATGCTGTAACCGCCGTACCCTCCTACATACTTTTCTCAGGCTATTGAACATGGTTACTGTTACTCCACCCCTTGCTTGGCATTTCATTACCAAGGGACCATATTTCTATGAATTTATGTCAGACCTGAAAGAGGAAGTGCAGCTAATAATATCTGTCTAATGCAATGTGTGATTTGCGTGCGTGTGTTTGTGTAGGTGAACGTGTGCAACCTGGGATGCCCCACCATCATCAGCAAGAGCTTTGTGGCCTTTGCAGTGGTTTCAACAGAGAACCCAAGAGTGAAAAGTTTGTCCTTCCTCTTTCTTTCTCTTTCTGTCTATCTATCTCTAGTGTCTATCTGTAATAAAACGCAGTGGAGGCCGGGGTCACTTCACTGTTTGTGTTTTTAAATTTGGTTAAATCTAGTAAATTTGGGTAAATCTAAAGCAAATATGCTTGGTGCCGTCACATGAGTGGTCTCAGATCAAGGACAGGCGTTTTATTCTGGAGACAATGAAAGCGCCTTAGGAATGAGCGAAATTCCTTTGCCCTTCATAGGATATGACTCCTTATTTCCTTGGCGGGGTGCAGAAATAGTGACCAAAAAAGAGAGACGGAGAAAATGAGAAAGAACAAAAGAGAAAGGGAGGGCACGCCGTGTTTAGTTGAAGCATGTTTGTATGAGGTCAAGCGTCTGACCTCTCGCATTGCTAGAGACCTGCGGTTGAACCGCTCTCCTCGCTTCTTTACGCTTTCATCTTTAGCTCTATAACTCGAGTCTGTGTGCGCACGGCCCCCGCCACCTTTTGATTCCTTTAATTCAATTTAATACATAAACAAATACATGAAGGGAGTGAGGGAGTGAGGGAGGGCAGGAGAGCGAGATGAAGGGAGAGGATGAGAGGATGAAAAGAAGAGGAGACTCGTCTTGATTGTAGCTCATAAAGCTCTGGAGACGAGAGGCCACCATGCTGTTTCTAAAGCCTTAGTCATAAGTCTCCGTGCTTTCATTCTGCCATACTATATAATCGTGCCGCTAAAAGATCCGACTTCTTTTTAGTCATAATTTAGGCATCTTAATTTAGAAGTAAAATATTGTTGTTTTTGTAGAATACTCTTCATGGACGTAGATCTTACCTTGCCTCCATGTGTCACGTTAATCTTATGGTATATTGTCCCATGATGCTTTGCATCCATTAGTATTCAAAGACGCTGTCTGCATCTGAGATCCCATACTCTCTAAATAGGTACTTATTTCAAAGTAATTTGTGATGTTCTATATAGTATGAATGTGTGTAGAATTAATGTAATCTGGATGTACTGTACTACATCCGCCATGTTGTCATGTGACCTATCGCTTCACTGGCATTCACAAATCCTCTCCCGTGAAGTATCCATTGGATGCACACTCGAAATATCGCCAAAAATAGTAGGTCATTAAGGTACTGTTTGCCTACTGTTTGATGAATACTGTGGATTCTTACATATTACTCTTTACTGTTTTTTGCCTACTGTATGGTAGGGAAGTATGCATATTCGGACGCAGCCAAAGGCTATGTTCAAAATAGCATGTTAGCATATTAATCTTAAAGAGATAGTTCACCCAAAAATGAAAATTCTGTCATTAATTGCTCACCCTCATGTCGTTCCACACCCATAAGACCTTAAGAATTAAGATATTTTTTGATGAAATCCGATGGCTCAGTGAGGCCTCTATGCCAGCAAGTTCATTTACACTTTCAGTCCCCAGAAAGCTACTAAAAACATATTTAAAACAGTTCATGTGAGTTCAGTGGTTCTACCTTAATATTATAAAGCGACGAGAATACTTTTTGTGCACCAAAAAAACAAAATAATGACTTTTCAACAAAATCTAGTGATGGCCGATTTCAAAACACTGTTTAGAATCTTTTGTTTCGATTTAAAGTCACATGATTTCAGCAGTTTGGCAGTTTGACACGCGATCCGAATCACTGATTCGAAACAAAAGATCCTAGATGTTTATGTCTTCAGTCGAAAAGAAATTAAGGTTTTTGAGGAAAACATTCCAGGATTTTTCCCTATATAGTGGATTTCAATGGCTACCAACGTGTTGAAGGTCCAAATGTCAGTTTCAGTGCAGCTTTAAAGCACTCTACACGATCCTAGATGAGGAATAAGGGTCCTATCTAGCAAAACGATTATTCATTTTCTAAGAAAATAAATATATATATATACTTTTTAACTACAAATGCTCGTCTTGCGATGTACTGCTCTGCGATGCACCACGCATTACATAATCACGTTGGAAAGGTCACGTGTGACATAGGTGGAGGTACCGTTCCAGTGTCTACAAAGCAAAGTCAAACGCCCTTTACAGAGAAAGGTCAAACAATGAAGTTGGATGATAACATGAAAATGAGATGGAGTTTTTCGTCCTACCGCAATACTTCTGCCTACGTCACGTGTGACCTTTCCAACGTGATTAAGTAATGTGCAAGATTTTTTTTTTTTTTTTAAGAAAATGACAGATAGTTTCAAAAACCTTAATTTCTTTTCGACTGAAGAAAGAAAGACATAAACATCTTTGATGACATGGGAGTGAGTAAATTATCAGGAAATTTGAATTCTGAAGTGATCTTTGAAGAATTACCATAACACTATTTTTTTCTTATATCTAGTAATTTATTAAAATTACAATAAAAATGCAATTTATACATACATTGTATGTCAGGTGGTGTGACCAATATGCACCATAAGAAACCAACATGAATACAAAGAGTACATTGACATATTTTTAAACTGTATTTTTAAAATATTTTTTAAGTTTTCTTTTTCATGGACACCATTCTACTTCATAGACCCTCAAGCAACTCTTATTGCATTATTCCTACTCTTCCACTTGCTATTTTTGAAAAATTGCACTCAGTGTGTCTATACATATTCATTAAGTAGGAAGCTACAATTTCATTCTGAACATGGCCACACCCACACATACATAAGAACAGACCACTTACACCATATGAAAACACACATGTGGGGACAGAGAGGACAAGGACACACGTGGAACCGCGCGAGCACATCACGGTGCCTCGGTCTCTATGCTGAATAAAGCTTCTCTTTTTCCCTCTCCCGTCTCTCTGACGTGGCCCAATCCCATTATTATTTTGGGGAAGACAGCTAGTTCCCTCAGGAGTGCCCTGTTTGAGACCGTTGGATGTTTCAGGCTCTGGGAGCCTGTCCAAAGAGAACAACAACACGCACACACACACACACACACACACACACACATACACACAAATACCTCTACACACACAAACAGAAAAGCCCAGTGGCATCTATAACTGGCAAACACACAGCAGGAATGCAGCTGAACAGTTACAGTCATGGACTATTGCTACAAACACTACAAACACAGGTTTTTCATCAGTGAGGCGGCATATTGTGGACGTTATTAAAGAATTGCAAGAGATTATCAGCTCACTTTATATATATATCTTGTCAGTTTACTCATTTTTAATGCCCCCTTTTTAATGAGTGTTTTTAGTACCTTTTTGGGACATACAGCAAGATTATGCCACAATAAAGGTAATGGTAATTGGTAAAGTTTAATAGCTCAGGTTGTTTGGTCTTTAAAAAATATTTGGTAATACTTTATTTTAAGGTGACGTAGTTACATGTTACTACATGTCCTTACTGTAGTAATAACAGTAAAATATGCATAATTACAAGTAACTAACCCTAAACCTAACCCTAACAATAACTAAATACCCTAACCAAGTACATGCAGTTAATTAATATTACTCTGTACTTATTTGAGTAAGTACAATGTAACAGCGTCATCTTAAAATAAAGTGTAACCAAATATTTGATATTTTGTAAGAAATGTTTTAGTTCATATTGAAATTTCTGAAGTTAAAATTCATCCAGTGTTGTTTTGGACCCCATTAATACTGTATGGACAAAAATACCTGAAATATTCTTCAAAATATCTTCTTTGTGTTCTACAGAAGAAAGTCATATAGGGTAAATATAGAGTAAATGACAAATTTGTGATTCATGTATACCCTATAAATAACATTTATTATATGGAATTATATGGTAGGGTAAATTCAGGGTGATTGGGACACTTTTTGCCATTGAGATGACTTGGAAAAGGTGCCCCAATCAACCTAAATTCACCTTATAATATTTATTATATGGTATAATATGGTAAATGAAACTCGAACATGTTTACTGGACACGCAAGAACAAATAAGGTTTGTTCTCACGTGTCGAGCAAGTACGGTTGAGCTTCCATTTACCATATTTGATGTGCTCCATGAATGTGTTCAGAATAAAAGCCTAAATTAAATCTGCTTTCAATTTATATGGGTAACTTTTACAATGTTTTCATGAACTTTTTGAAGCGTGAAAGTTTTGGTGGAGTTGACTTTTAATAGAGGGACAGAAATCTCTCAGGTTTCATTAAAAATATCTTCATTTGTGGGTTTGGAACGACCTGAGTAAATGAAGACAGAATTTACATTTTTGGGTGAACTATCCCTTTAAGAAAACCTTTAGTGATTTCCTTTCAGCAAGCGTACAGAAGATGAATCACGCACACTGATGCCTCAGTAGCTGTGTTTCCATCAAAAGGTGCGAATTTAACTCATGCGCAAAATGGGAATATCGCATAAAACATTTGCGAATAAAGCGTTTCCATCCAGTGAGTCCATCCAAGAGAAAAAAAATCATCACTTCCTGATGAACTGGCGCTAAATATAAATATATAAATATAAGCCACTGTATATAATAATTTTCATATATAATAAATTACTCAGAGCGTGCAGAAGAAATGCAATAAACACATGATGCAGTCATATAAGGCAATTTTGGAAGGTAATTATACCAAAACACTTTGATGACAGACTTTGCTCAGACATTTCAGAGCAACCATGCGCATTGAGGAATTTATTCTGTAAATATGTTTCCATCATAGTTTTTGCTCATGTTTTCTTATCAGATAAACAAACAAACAAGCGCATACGTTTTTTCACATATATTTTACATTTTTGCTCATCGTTGCGTTTCCATCCAGCAGTTTTTTATGCGATATCCAAAAATGGATGGAAACATAGCTGTTAGAATAGAATAGAAAAGAAAACAAAAGAAAACAAAAGAGGGGTGCGTGATTATTTGGATGGGGGATGGGCATCTGCACTTGTGCAAGAGTCGGTGTTGACCTGAAGTCGGCCCTCCTCAGCATGGTCTGTGCTGTTGTTGGGTCTCTCTCATTAACTGTTGGCTTTGCTGATGGTTTCCTCAGTCTCCGCACTGGGTTAAATAGCTTGAAAATGAGACCAGGTTAAGAGCTGTTTCCTGCAAGCCTCAGCTGCAAACACATCTGTGGGAGAAGGCTCCAAACTGCCCCCCACGTGTTTGTTCATGGACTGGACTGATTGCCTTTCCTTCCTCTTCTCCCTCTCTCTCTTTTTTTTTTCTCTCTATTTCTCTCTCTCCCACCAAAAAACTTGCTGTCCTTTTGCTTACTTTTCCTTTGGCTCCAGAAAGACAAGCCAGAAGCGAGGGGGTTGAGTAGGTCAGTTGAAAAGAAGGACACGGGGACAACAAATTCGTCCATCTAAATGCATTCTACAGTATGTCTCTGTGCATTTGCATGTGATCGGAACCCCCTGCTCGACCAGTGGTTGGAGCCTGTTGTCTGGGTCAAACCGAGGCACCCCGGGGGGGCTTATATGCCATAGAGGTCTCCTTCTTCCCCAGTCGCAGTTGTAGGAAACAACCCCAGACGTACTGCAGTTCAGGCACTTAGCATGTGCATCTGATATCGCTTACCTTCTAGAACTCAGCAATGCCTAGGTGAAATTCCCTCTGACACTTAGTATATGGAACAGCAGCTTATCAGAGCGCTTGGGTGTATTTGTGTTTGGCCTTGTGCATGTTTTGGCATTCGCATGCATTTCTCATATTAAACTGTAGTAAATGCAGGGAAATACGATGCCCTGGAATCGGAAACATGAATGATCAAACCAGCCTGTAGCCGCAGAAACGTCTCCATTCGGGTGAAGAGTGACTGTGCTTTCACAATAACGTTAGCAAGGAAGTACTCGGGGAAAAAGATGAAGTATTAAAACTTTATTTCCTTTATTTGTGTAATGGAAAATGATAAAAACGTACAGCTCAGCAACATTGCCTTGGCTAGGATAGGTCAGTGTTTTTTATCAATAACAATCAAATAATATTTATAATATAACAATGTGTTCTGAGGAAAGCGAAATAAGAGATAAAGGGTGAAAATAAATTATCATAATAACAATAACGATAATAACAATTAACCTTTATAAACATTTATTTGCTTGTATGTCGTATCCATAGAGTCCATTCAGAGGGAATCATGCCCAAGGGGGGTGTATTCCAGCATGTTAGGGGGGATAAACTTAGTGGTCTTCTCTTTCTGTCTCTCTCTTTCTCTGACTCATCATGTATGCAGAGAGTCAGAATGAGTTCTTTACTAGAGAGTTTCTGAGGTGGCTGTTCTCAAAGGAACTGCCACACAGTGATTCTGCAAAGACATATCCTCTCTTTCAGGACAGTACCAAAGTGACTCAGTAAAACGTAACGAAAGGCTAAAAGCAAAGACAGCTCTCTCTCCCTCTGCTCTGTCTGTGAGGGTCCTCAGCGTCTAGAAGGGAGAGGTGCTTTTTAAACCGTCCTCTATACAAGTCGACGTGGTTGTTGATGAGATGGCACCTTCCCCGGCAGTGTCCGACCAGGAGCTAAACCGACACGAACCCCTTCGCGTCCCTCGCCTGTGGAAGATTTCTTGACGGGAGGGGAGGGGGTGCATTGAGATTTTCGGTATAAAGGAGCTGACGTGAGGCCCCTGTCAAGGGGATGCGATGGAGTGTGGGTCTTCAGTGAGGTTCGGCCCAGGCGGGTGAGCGGCTGGAATGATGAGGGTGGCTGAATGTGGGGTGAATGGGAGTCGGCGTGGGCAGCATGTGTCCAGAATGGCTAAACGGTGGCAGGTGGCCCATGTGTGGCATGTGGCTTGCCAGAGCACTGGCGCTGCCAAATGGAGAGGTCTTGTCCTGCATGCACTTGGAGAGCTCCTCGAAACCCTCGCCAGATCGTTTATTCCTCTTGGACTTGCTAGACATCTTGCGGTTGCGTGTTTGGATGCCCTCTTTCTTCATGGTCAGTGGCCTATTGACCTATAAGAAACGAGATAGGGCAGGTTAATGTTGAGCACAAAGGAAGTAAAAACAAAAGGATAGGAGGTCTCAAAGTACATCTAAGTTTTTAAACACAAAAAAAGTTATAAGTTAGTTAAAAGGACGCTTGAGAAAAGAAACCGCATTAGCTTGAGGAAACAGCAGATCGCATGAAGATCATTAGAATTAGAATTATCATTCTGTCTGTTTTTACAAAATATATAACTGTTTTTTAATGTCATGTAAATGTTCCCAGAAATGTCTTCTAAAAATTCATTGTAGCCTATTAAAGACTTGTATGCTATATAAACATTTATTTATATTTATTAGATGTAATATTTTTCACAAATGAAACATCAAAGGGTTTAATGTAGTCTATATGATGCTTTTAGGGTTGAATTTCAAACGAAAACTAGACTTCGAAAAAAGCGATTCAGCAGCTCAGCTGTCACGCAATTTCGTTTTTTCTCTTTCCTCCTTTGTTTCGCTTGTTTCATTAAGGTGAAATGTATTTATTCGTCTGCTAAATAGATCGCAGCCAAGCTTAACATTAAAAAGGCTAGTTTCAGACAACTCCGAATTGATAGCCTATAACTGACGCCGTATCTTGAATGGCAGACCCGCCCTGTCGTCCCTCCTGGGAATAACGCCCTCCTTTGAAACAAAGCTGGATTAATCTAAAAAGAAAACGGTCAACGGGCTCTGTCTGACAGGGAAAGCCGGCTTTGCGTCCCCGGTCTCACTCTCACCCTCTCTTCAATCGATACAAGCTGTCCGCCCACTTGAGCACTTTGCTGTCACTTTCAGTGTTTGCGACTCTTAATACTCACGTTGTGGAGTTTGTAGTAGAGCCCGCAGGCGTTGCACACCGGGTCACCGTTCCCGTTGCGCCGCCACAGAGTGGTCGTGGTTGTCTGGCAGTTCGCGCAGCAGGTGCCGGCACGCCTCGCAGCAGACTGTAGGCAAGAAAAAAAAAGAAAAAAAAAAACAAACAGAATATTCAAAACTGGGTACTAAATTAAAACATCCATTATCCATAACGACATTTTTTTTAAACAATCTCATGGGCATCTAAAAAGGCTGTAGCTACTTTAAAACGAATAATTCCGTTTCTACATCCCCAATAGATGAGCCTGATGATTAGGCTAGCCTTTGTGAAGTTGCTCGACAACCGTCAAAAGCCTAAAATAGGCTAATGCATTGGTGGAAACTTTAATAATAATAATAATAATAGCCTAATAAATGTAGCTATTTATTTTATTTTTTTTTTCCAGTAACATCGTTGCTTTGTTTTATTTTTATTGACATATTTTTTTCCCTTCCCTTCCCTTTCCTTTTTTTTTTACACTGAATGCAATCGTTGAATGGTCTGAATTAACTCATTTCTGCATTTCTATTCTACGCACTGAAATCAAACAGGGATTACATAGGCTTTAGGATGGAGTAGGCTAAATACCTTCATGATAAGAATCTGATCTGGTGACGAATATTATGACTCACCAGATCCATCCTATGTGTACTCGGCATCAGAAAGCATTTCAAAACTATTCCGCAATGATGCGGCCTGAACATATGAAATCTCTTACAAGAAGTCGCCTCCGTGTTTGAACTAATTAAATACAGCCTATTCTGTGCATTAAACACGCTAAATTGAATTTTCCAATTTGTGCCATGACTGTACTTTTTTTTTTCTGACCTGTATCTAATAAATCCTGCCATATTTCAGTAAATACACTAGACAGATCATTAATTTATATCGTTTCGATACACTGCTCGCCTTGTTGCCACGAATCAAACGCTTTAGTGGGCGGGGCGACTGCAAAGCCGGGTCATCAATCCTCTGTTCGCTTTTTGTCCATTACGGATCAATTTTTCACACTTAATGAGAAACATCTATAGACATACAACGCAATTCCCCCGCAGTCCAACGCATATAGCATTTGCAGTTTGTGTTCATTAGCGATTTACATAATACGTTTTTTGTAAAAGGAAGCTCCGAATAAAAAAAAAACGCCGCTCTGAATAAAATTAAACAAAACGCAGACGACAACAAAAACACGCACATTCCAATACTTCAACTCAGAGCCAGTCGAGCATGACAAACAAGAGAGCAAAGAGTATAAATCCATTTATTTTCCAATCCCCGCCCCAGCCCCTTCACACATAGTGCTCTGATAATCGCTTTACAGTAGATGTCATTCGGGCCTGCCGGGGCCAGAGAAAATTCAGCCGGGTTTGTTGAAGACGGAAACACCCGGGAGCCTGGCTTCCTTATCGGGCCCGGGCAGATATCCGGATAGGAAACAACTGGATGGCCTTTGAACAGCGCTCTGAAAACACTTCAGCCCAAAATGCAAAAGCATGGGCCAGCACACTGACTCCATGGAAAACCCTGTGGCCTTATTTTCACCATGAGAACATATAGTGAAACTAAAGAAAAAAAAAACTCAAATGTTGGACCAGTTAGCCTATGTTACACCTACTACTGCTAAAAATAACAATGATCATCCTAATTGGGAATTGCAGCTGCAATCCATATTTCAATCCCACTTTGAATGTCACTCTATTTGTTATTCGCTACAAGGCTTATTTTTCTCTAGCTGAATATGTAAGTGTCTCTTTTACAACACTGGAAATAAGATTCCCTCTGAGATGCTTATATTTACACTCCGATGGTCACTTAGTCAAGTGAAAATTGAATTATATCACATGGCTGATAGAAAAAAAATGGTCTCACTCAATTTAACAGCTTGTTGTGTCTCTAAATGAATCTCTATGATAATATTACGAAAGACTGCAAAAATGACTCGATAACAGCGTAAAGAGACAGAGGTAGAGATATAGAGTTTCATCCGCTAAACGATAAAATAAGATTATGTGAATAGAAAAATGTATCTAGTTTGGGAAAATATCCTCCCTGTTTTCTTGAAAAGTCATCTGTTTTCGTAAAATCTTGATGTTGGAAAAACTGTCACCCCTGCCCAGCGAGATATGTTTTATTATTTAAATAAAAGCATAGAGCAGCCTTCTTTTACAGGCTGCCCCTAACCATGGAAAAAATAGTACATTAATAACCAAAGCATAATCAAGTTTGACTTTTCACACATCATGCTTAATGATTTCGCAATTCTAGAAACTTTAGTTTTGCCCTTTATCAATCATCTCAATGCAAAAGCTCATTAAGATAAAACAAAATCAAAAATCGAATAAACAAAAATCTGCTTTTAAACATCTCATCTCATCTCATCGAGATTAAACAAGATAATTCTGCTGGCAGCGATTCTAAAATGGAACCAGAATCAAAAGCCAGCCACACGAAACAAATCCAATGACATGTGGCTTCCTAAACACCACCAGAAAAAGTAGAACTAGATCAAACTGCTAGATCTAAATAGATGCGCTCAAGCAACAGGTTTCTCTTAGTGTGGAGTGGTGATAATTGTACCGGCATGGGCATTGGTATCAGTGACAGTATCAGAACTAGAAGCAATAATGATAGCGGGAACAATGGCAATAGTAGCAGTATTGTAACAGGCAGAGTAGGGGATCACCAGGGGGTGAGGGTGACAAACAATTCCAGGAAGATTATAGGGAAAATATAACTTTCCTGTAATTGTGCTCAGGCTTTCTGCTCCGTGCTCCTATTTAGCCCTCTTTCTCACGTGTGTAAGGAACTGAAAGAGTTCTGGAGGGCTCATCTACTCACCAGTCTGCGCTTTGGCTTGATAAGGGGTCGGTTCTGGCCGTTCATCTTGTGGTAAAGCCCGCACGCGTTGCAGAGGTAGTGGCCCGTTCCGTCCCGCCGCCACAGCGGGGTGGAGGTGGCTCCACAGTTCACACATTCACGCCCCTCTGTGCAGAATTCAAGTGGAGGGAAAGCAAAGGGAAATTTATATAATTAAGAAGTTCACACTACATCTACAATACAGGAACACAGGGTCACGGAAAGGCACGGTCTGGGCAGAAAAAAACAACTCCCAAGTTAATTAGCCAACATCTAACATGACATTCACATCGGAATCTTTCATCTGAGCTGGACGCATTACATAATTGATATCGGAATTTGTGAATGTACATGTTTGTGGATGAAATCACTTTTTTTTTTTTTACGCTGCATGACTATGTGGAAAATGGGCAGTACATCCAGGTTCTACTCTTAAATGACCTACAGACCAACCTTTTCATTTCACAGAAGGAACCCTGATTATCAGTCTATCTTCAAGACACCTTAAGAGGAAACTGATTAAAATGTAAGTTGATTCCATATACGTTCTCACTCCTGTTTATCAGCCAGCTGTCAAGGCTTGTCCTATTCTCAGGTGTCATATCACAGTAAAGCACCCTAACCTGCTGGAAAGGGCCCTGCGCTTTAATTCATATGCTCTTCCTACTCACTCCCCTGAGCACCTCTCTATTATTCACATTATAATGTGAGATAGTCGCTGTCCCACCCTGACCAGAGAAAAGAATCCGTCCGGACAATGGACGCTCTTTTGAAGTGTATGTGATGTTGTAATTCAGTCATTTCAGCCCTTTTCTGTTCAGGCTTGACATGGTTAGAAGTATCACTTGCATTTTGAATGTACTAAAACTTGGTGCTGGGGGTGTTAGGTGAAAACAGCCCATCGAATGGAGGAGTAAATAGAGCTTAACCTAAATCTGAGATGTATATCAGTGAGTTTCTAACACTTTTTTTTTTTCTTTAAGGATTTCACTTATTCATATTTGCCTTTCACAGTCTCCTTTCATATCTTCTGAATTTTAAAACATTTTTTTTTTTCTTTCAATGCCCAATCATGTTTGTAGGATTCATTTAACTGTTTTCAGCGAATCTCTTTAGCTAAAAAAAAAAAAAAAAAAAAAAAAAAAGTACTATGCAGTTCAAAATGGTAGCATTCACCAATGCACACTCAACCCTAAAAACTATATATTGCAATATTTTCCACCCAAGACATTTTCTACATTAATAGGTTGGCTAAATAAATCAATTTCTGTGTTATGAAGGCTAATATTATTCATATATATGCATTCATTTATGTAGCATCTTCTATTTCCATATTGTTATTCCTATTTTAATGTAATATCCAATAATGTGTGTAATATAATGTAACTGTAAAGTATTACGAATAGTCCAAATTAAAGTTATTTGATAGCAGTGCGTCAGGCCGAGGTCGTGCATAAATAAGCACACAAACAGCAGGGTCCTGTCGCCTGTGAAGGCCTGTCCCGCCGGGGTTTTGTTAGTATTGGGGTCGTAGGAGAGCGGAGGGGGGTGTATGTCGTGATTTGTTCAGCTGAAGGTATACAGGATATGACTGGAGCCAGCGCGTCGTGACTCCTGTACGTTTTAAGCGCAATAAAGGCTACATTTAAAGGTAAACATAGCGTGAGGCAACACGCAGCCCGCCAAATGAAATCATTAATCTTAAGACCTAACAAGTAGGGGGGAAAAATCGAATGTCATGGATAAAAGTTTGTGTGTCATTTAATAGGTTAATTAATGGCAACAGTTCTGCAACCTCGCCAAAAGCTCTATTTTCACTTTTTTTTTTTTCTTAAACATTTTTATCCCTTTTCATTAAAGCTCCACTAATATAGCATTGATTGGTATTTTTATTATCTTAGTCATTTGTTGGCTGGATCCCTTACATTTTTGTTTCTTCAGCTTTATAATTTCTTCATCATTAAGTAAATTCAGTGTGTTTGAAAAATGCAATACACCAAACACAGGTTGTAACTTTTTTTTCTTCTTCCTTCCTTCCTTTTTTTTTTTTTTTTTAAATGTACATTTTTTTAAATGTAAACAACCCACTAAAATATAGATTTTTTTTTTTTTTTTTTTTTTTTACAAAATGTTTTCGCTAAACAGCTGGTTTTGTTTAATAGTTTATGTATGAAAACTTTTAAAGGGAATGCCACCTTGGAGTGGTGATGTATTTTGATGTAGCATTTTAAGAGCTGCTGAAACTTGTCGCGTGTCATAATTTAAAAACTGCGTAGAGTTGCCTAGAGGGAGATTCCTAAAATGGCGGCCGAACTCATCTAATTAGACAAAAACAAAATGAGTAAAGTCCAAATCAGACTAAAACTTTGTGTCTAGGGAAAAAATATCTGAGAAATAAAAGCTGTGATAATGGAAAATTGAAATGTCCAGGCCATGTATGTGGCTAAATAAAATTATTTTTAAATATCACAAAAAATACATAGGCTATAGGCCTGTTTATATATATAGAGAGAGAGAGAGAGAGAGAGAGAGAGAGAGAGAGAGAGAGAGAGAGAGAGAAAGAGAGAGAGAGAGAGAGAGGCCTATATGATAATTAATGTAAAAAAAATGCCTTTTTAAAATGCTCTCTAACCCAACGTGTCTCTAAACGTATACTCTTCACTTCATTATCGAGTCAAGAGCTAATGAAACTCACCTGAGCACGATCGCGTCTTGCTTTTACATTTAGGTGTGAAGCTCGAAGCGGATCCACTGAGGAGAGTACCAGGATGAAACAGACCGCCGCCGTACTCGTGTGGCGTGGGCAGAGAGTACGTTGGGTAGGTCGGGATGGGATGATGCGTGGACGGTGTCTGAGCGCTCATAGCCAGGCTTCCCCGAAGAGGACTACAGCCCTCCATTTTCATCCCATCAGCGATGACTTGATACTTGATGGACTCCTTTTCGTCCATTCTAGCAGTGGTGGAGGTCGGGGAAGAAGGACCGGGGTCTGGTGAGACGTCTTTCGGTGGGGTTGGGGGGAAATTGTAAAGGGGATGCGGACTGGAGTGGGTTGCGGATGTTAGGGAGGAGACGGGAGCGGTGCTGGAGCTGCTGCTGCACGGATAACCGGCGCTGGCGGGGTGCAGGCCGGGCTTGCTGAAGTGACTGACCGCCCAGGCGTTGTGGTGGGCTGCGGAGAGCGCTGCCTTCCCGCTGTCCAGCCAGGGAATACCGGGACTGTGTATGAGGTGTGGTCGGCAGACCTGACTTCCCGTGAGACGAGCTGAGAAATATAAGACAGAGAACCAAACATAAAAACTCGATTCGAAATGAAAATTGCGAGCAAATGTACATCTCTACGCTGTTTTGTCGAAACAAACAAAATGTCTAATGTTCAACTTCACCTGTTGACTCCGTACTCGAACAATTCAAACTTGACATTGAGATAAATAAAATTGTAGTGAATATCAATTATTTACAAAATCGCATTTGCCGAGTCACCCTTTAGTCCAGTGCTTGCTTGCTAGAACTTAAAAGACGTTTTTCTTCGTCTCGACATGATTTTCTAAATAAAAACGCACTTAGGCTAGTCCTAAGAAACAGACGTAAAATCTCCTCACAAAAGCGACACACGACAACTTTTTAACGAAGCAACACTACCGCTTGTTCTTCGCACAAATTAGACACTTGAACTAAGGAGTTCTTTAGGAATTTTTCGTTTTGATTTGGCATCCGGGAAATGCCTTGATCCCCCTCTCTCTCCCTGATACGAACTTCCCTTTCCTCATCAAGTCATTCGCTGGACTTGCTTTTCTTTTTCTTCTTATCTTTACATTTCAACACGCACCTCTTGGAGATGACAGTTCGCACCGCAGAGAAGAAATCCGATATCTTACATTTTAAACACATATTTGTCATCCTTTTGCTCGGCTAATTGGTAACTGTCATGCACACAAGCATAAAGTTTGTGCAAAACAACAACAAAAAATAAATAATTAAAAAAACATTAAGCTTACATTAGCATGTGTTTGGTTAAGCATCGAGAATTCTCAGGCATGGGACAGTCGCGTATTTAGGCCCCACTATGATTCGCCACAAAGTGAGAGTAAAAGCCATCGAAATCTTTCGATTTTACACTGCACACACAACACAGTTGTACTAAAGCTACACTAGTAGCCTATATATAAGCAACTGACACAAAATGTCCACAATGTCAAGTTTGTTTACTAAACCTTTCTTTAAGCACAAGAGTACAACCAACAAAAAAAAAACCAAAAAAAAAAAAAAAAAAACACATAAACAAGTGATCTCTTTCGCCATAAATATGGGCAACATTTGACACTGAACTGTTACACATTTAAATATAAATAATAAATTATTTAGCAATAACAGTAAAAGCATTATTTCAAGCAGCTTCATAAATAAATTCACATTCAGTAGGCTAGTAACCAATTAAATCAACAAACAGTGTTATGTAATTTATATGACGTATTTTCGTTCATTAATGTAAAGTGTGACTGAAATATGTCTCGGTAATTACATAATGAAATATGCGCAAGATATATAGCTATATTAGGCTGTATTACTGTTACACATTTTGTCATTAAAATATTACATGTAGCCTACTTCATGCGAGAGGAATTTGACATAATCAAGAATCCTACCATGCGCTTGTCCGTATGATACTCTGGCCCGAGAATTGGAGTAGTAGGGGTTCCCCTGCGAGTCCAAGTGATTCAAGAACACATCCACCTCGTCCGGGGGTAGAAGAGGGGCCATGGGCTCCATGTAATTGTGTGTAAGCCCGTGATGATGTGAATCTGGGTGCTGGCCGTTGAGTACCGCATGATGATGGGCCATCCATCGAGACTGATCGGCCGCAACCTCCATGTCTAAAGTGTCCGCGCTTAGAAAACGTTTTGAAAAGTTTTCTAGATGCCTACTGAAAACCCTTTGGACACTAAGAGACCCAGGAACGCAACTATGGTCCTTTAGATTATTAAAATAGCTTACTGCTTCAGCTGGTGATGCTCTATTCACCTTCTACACATGCCCTTATTTTTGGAGAAGATGTCCTACTTCTTTGCTTTCAACAATGCTCAGGAACACCTGCAAGAAAACAAACAGATGCATCTTATTTTAACGTTTTTGCAATTTTAAGGTTAAATACGTTGCAAGACAGATCTAAATTTACTTTATCGAAGTAAGCTATGCGTTGCAATTTGTAAAATAAGCATTACAGGCTCAGCTGTTCGCAATTTCAAAGAACTATCGGTAAGTACTTACGGAGAGAAGTAGCATTTCAGCACTACAATCCTCAGTTTATTTTTTCCGTGTTAGTCCTGTACAAAGAATGTTAATCCTCAAAGATGTCTGTTGACATTCGTAATTCGCCACTGGTTTAAATTGTCCACAACCCAATCGTTAAACTCTCCCTAAAACTCTGCGTCTGTCTGAAGCGGAGAGAAGTCTCATTAATGAATTGTGCCTGTGTACTGTCGGAACTGGCGCCAGTAGATTCCATATCTTACGAACATGGGCGGGGTCACGGGCTGGAAGGGATCGCTCTGTTAACCAATAGCAGATCGCGTTGACTGCCATTGGCTCTAACATCTTGCTTTCCAAACTGCCACGGCGACTATCGGCCTAGTGCTCCACATTCAGAGAGCTGAGAGACTCATCATTCAGCGGAGCAATTTATTGAGTTCTTTTTTACCTTTCTTAGAGCTTCAGATAATGATGTAATAATGTTGTCTTTTTACTCAAAGACTAACAGAAGGACCTGCAAATAAGAATGTAAAGTTGAAGTCTTGTATACGTCCTCAGAACGTTTATCTAAACAAAGAATTGTATTTTTTTTAATCGAATTATAATATTACATTCGTTAGACTAATTTTGTTTAAGCCTAAATTAATTTTTTTTTTAAAGTGCCAACCAGCAATTATACTTTAATTGATAAATAAAAATGATTTATTGCAGTTATCATAAACTTTTGTTAAAGATTTTATGAATGTGATTAGGACCTGTTGCCTGACCAATAACATTGTAACGTTGCTTAAAACAACAAAACCTGTAACAGTCAAGTGTCACATGCGATATGCCTAATGCAAACAAACACAATTCCTGGCACCTCAGGCATTAATTGGGGAGGAGTATTTTATGGTCTCTAAATTGGGGGCTATTGTTCTTGCGCGTCTAATTGTTTTAAATGAGTTGTTACCACATTCTTCTTGTGAAAACAGTCTTTGTATGCTGTTTCGAGCGATCAAACGTCACTTTACATATTAATAGCCGGCCCGTCTCTCGGTGGTGCCGACAGGTCGCATGGGCAGGTCCAAATAGAGCCAATTGGTGGCCATTAGGGCAGCTTCGTTGATTCTTACTTACAATTATCTCGTGGCAAAACAAGCAGCAGGCTCGCCCACCGCAGGCAGAAAGACAGAACGTCGCCAATTAGCTTGATAAGCGTTTATATAGACCTCATTTGCACCTTGGGTTTAATAAATTGTTGCAGCTCTCAATCCTCAACGTAAAATTTGCTTCCACGCGTTTTAAATTTGTTTTAAAAAATTGCATACTAATTTCGTGCAGTGGAAGCTCCAATTTAAATGATCTAATATAAATAAACACTCCTTTGACATATAAAATATGTTACAGGCCTATACAGCAACGTGCTCCTCGATAGCTGCTTCTAGCTCTGTGGCCTCTAACTGCTTGTAGCAACGCTTAGTGTATATTAATTATTCAACTTGTCTGGTTGGCTCAATCAAAGATAACACGAGATAGACTTGGGTGCTCTGGCTCATTCATCATCTATCGAGAAAGACACTATTGTGGTCGTTTAGTTTTCTTAATAAATTAAAAGCTCAGGTCTACACAAAGAATCAGTTGTAAAAATGAGAAATTGAGTTTTAACCGATTTTGTATTTTAAAATGGTGGGGTGTCTCTCTGACAATATGCCTATATATCTGTATTATTATTTAAAGCAGGAGTTTTAGTCTGCGTGCTCTCCTGAAAATTGAAAGCCAATAATTGGTGCTCAGAGCCCCTGCCGGCCGCCACTCTGACGCCATGACTTGATGTCACAGTATCTCGGTAAAGAAAAAAAAAAAAAAAAAAAAAAAGATCTTGACGGGCTGCAAAGACTTTTCCACAGCTATCTACAATGTAATGCATTAAGGACAAATTCTAGCGGTTGTGTCTTTTCATATGTTTTCATCTAAGCATATAACCATCATAAGAGGATGAGGTTTTTTTTTTTTTTTTTAAGAGGTCCGACTGAAAAGCAAATAATCAGTTTGGACACAAATGCTACATTGAGTACTTAAACCACAGAACTTCTGTCAACGTTGGATGCATAGCCTAAAGATGCTCAAACAGGCTATTTGGCGTTATTGTGTGACAATATCAGATGCTTAAATCCCTTTTTAACAGACCGGATTCCTGCCAGGGGCCCTACACAACACAAAGAGCCCTGGCAGCCTGAAGCCAACAAATTAGAATGTACAGGAAAATATGACGCTTGGTTTTGCTGTGTAATGATGCATTTTATACACAGTCTTACGTAAAAAGGTGCAATAGCAGATTATTCACTCAGACATAAGTGGAAGCTAATATAAAGCTTTAAATACATTGTCAAAACTGCTTTATCACAAATTTTCTCACAGATTTTGTGTAAAAGCGCAGTGGTATATAAAAGCCATACTTTATTAATCCAGCTCTGACCCACCTCAGCCCTCAGTATAATGGACAAATAAAATACTCAATATCTGATATACAAATATTAAAATATTTTCATAACATTTATTCTATTGTAATTTCGGTGTAAATTCATTTCTGTGGCTATGTGCAGCATTAAACCGTTTTAGTGGTATATATGCCACACTAAGCCTGCAGCTTTAGTGCCGCATTTGTAGTGTAAATATGGCAATATACATTTATTATTTTGTGTGTGTGTGTGTGTGTGTGTGTGTGTGTGTGTGTCCCATCACAACCAGTTTTTGGCGCTAATCACGGCTCTTGGTTCAGCTCACCTAGGGCTAAATATTCTTTAAAGAATACCTGAACTAAATACCTGTGGTAATCCAGGTGCTCTCGATGTTAGAACAAAAGAGACTGTCCTTTTAGGGACTTAACATTTAAGGCTGGGGGTGTTACTAAAGAGATTGACCCACCTGAGGACTCTAACTCAGTGGGCACTCTTCTTTAAATGTGTGTGCAGATTCAGACTTTATTTCTTATGTAACACAAGTTGTGTCGTCTAACACGTGTGAATGTGACGACGGCAATGACATCACGTTTGTGATGTCACGTCACTTTGCTTTAAATGAATTGCATCAAAAATAAAGGAGAGCGGTGGAAAACAAGCTCCGCGAAAATGGAGGCAATCATTCCCTTAATTAACAGGTGCCGTGAAATGGCTTTGCCCGGTCGTTCCCTCACGGCGCATTTATCATTCTCCGTGGGGTTAAAAGAGGGCAGGAGGGGGCAGAGAGCGGCGCAGAAGGGTTTGTGAAGATAAGCAGGCACTGGGATATAGGGGGAATGACACAGACCAGCTGAAGCGGTATTGTCCTTTACTCACGGGTAATTAGATTGTGACAGGGCACTCGGGGGCAGACACAAGCACAGGCAAAGTCACAAGCCTCCTGTCCTCTGCTGAAGCATGGATAACAGGGTTTGAAAGCAAAGCGTCTCACCCCCTTTTCATTTCAACCAACAATCCACATTATTTGAGGCAAAGTCTCATATTTGTGCGTGCGTTAGCAGTATTAGGCTAAACGACCCTTCCAGTCGCGTTTATACTAACGTGCTGTTTTATGCGACATACTGGGTAAAGTTCTTCTTCTGAGTGACGGCATTTGTTAGTCGGAAAATGATCCTGTGGCAGTCATAGCTCTGAAGGGCGATGACAGCGCGTCCGCCCTTCTTTTGTGCTTGACAGCTCTTGGAGTCAATGATTTAAATAAACAGCACAGGTGGGCTAATGCAGGCGTCCTTGGGGAATTCCAGAGAAAGCTAATTCCTCAACTCACTCATACCACATTCGCTTTCACAATTATAATCATTCAAATGCCACTTTGAGATGTTGGCGAAAAATGACTTTATACGATTTTCGTAACTTGTGCTGTGTTTTTGCCTTTGTTAGATTTGTTAAATAACAAAATCGTATCAACACCAGCATACATTTCCACATGAATCTCTTAAATGTGCATTATTTCCTATAATTCGTAAACTGTTTATTTGTTTCCCTAATAAGTACATTTTGTAAATATAATGTAAATATATGGAATTGCATTTTGGTTCGTTTAATTGGTATGTTTAATTTGTATTTTTAACATGTTTACAAAGAGGACGGCATAAGCATGTCCCTTTCCATACATTTGAAATAAGAAAGTAATCATATTCTAAATAGTATAATATTATATTAATATTATTAGCACTTGCGACTATATCTCTGAGCTATACGTGTAACACTCTTTGTCGTTTCTTATAACCCAAAATGCCTGCAGTAGTAAGATTTAGTAACGCAATATGGCCTAATAACAATATGTAATTTTTGTATTTATATATATTATTTATTTGTATTATTATTGTTATTATTATTAGCCTATTATTATTATCCAGCCATACAAAATGCATAATTCATTTTATTGTGTTTTTTTTGTTTTATTAAACCATTTAAAACTGCAATCAAATTAAAATAAACTCTATTGATTTTTAGATTATGCATGATAATTATTGGACTAACAGTTGGACTAACAGTACCTCACTAAAACGCGTGAATAATCTCTTCGTATTATTCCGCTTCACGCTCGCTGTGTCGAATGATATCGTCTACGCAAAACGCATCTTACCAGTGTTTACGATTAGGCTCTCTTCTCTTGACATTTCGCAGAGAAATGTGTCCTGGGGCCAATTCCGTGTAGCACCGTCTTTGAGGGAAGAGTATCGGTGATTCCTTGTGCTTTGCGAAGCGCTGAAGGTCCGGGCACAGTCTCCTCTAGCTGGCGATGCCAACCTTCCCTGGCAGTCAAGCGTCTTTCCAGAATTCATCCGCTGAGGATCTTTCTTCAGTGACTTACGGTGTGGTATAGTGTCTGACACCTCGTACTCTATCTTGTCTTACTCCCGTTCTCTCTCTCTCTCTCTGGAAACAGCTAAACTTGAGGCACAAAGTGGGGCTGCTGCAACGTAGCCGTGCGTCAGCCAATCTGGTCTTCCGGGTCGTGCTTTGATGGTTAAAGGCTGTGCTGAAACTGTTATGTGTGGTGTTCTCACTCGTCTAATTATAAAAACAAGACCCAGTTGCTAAAAGGACTGCGCCCAGGTCTTAAATTTTGACCTTCACATTAGCAAACAATGCAATGTACAAATCCTTTGAGAAGATTTGCACCTAAGACTGTCGCTCTTACTTGGTTTGGCATATGCTACTATCACTTTTGCTTTTTTTTTTTTTTTTTTTGAGATTGAGAAGATATATTTTACGATTGCCAGGAATAAGGAATAATTATAAAAAGCTAACCCCGCCATAGATAACTGGTATAGTGTGCGTGATTTGCACATTAAGTATTGCCCTTCTCATCTGATCACTGCAGATGTGTTTGCGTGAGTGTTGTGAATATGTAAATCTTTATTTTTTAATATGAGAAGCCTTTAGGCTTCCCATCTTAATGAATTCTATTCCTTCTTGATCTTGTCTATAATATGTTGCGACGTTGCGGTCGACCTTGCCTTCCCCCAACCCGGCCAGTTTTAACTCTCTCTCTCTCTCTCTGTCTCTCTCTCTCTCTCACACACATAACACCAACTTTTAAAACATGCAAAGCCTCGATAAATCTCTGGCACAAGACCCTGTGCTCGCGTGCAGCGGCTCATGGCAGGGCAGGTGCAGCTCCAGCCTCTCGCGCCTGGGTTCCCCCAAGAGTGCACGAGCACAATGACAGCGCGAGAGGAGTGAACTCTGACAGAATTAATTGCATTATATAGAATGATCAAAATAACAATGTCCAATGCCAGCTATTGTTTTGTTTTCATTCAAAAGACTACGAAAGATGAAGGATTCAAAGTCAGTCAAATAAGGGACTAGTCCTGTTGGTTTCTCCCATGATGCTGAAAAGGAGGGCCTATACGATTAGCCTATGATAAAAATCAAAATTCTACGAAATCCTTGGTTCTCCCTTTGTCTTGCACTTATCAATAAGGATGGAATAACAGATTTAAAGAAAGACAAGTATTTGGCTACTCAGAGTTTCCGGCAGTGAAACGTTCTTTTTGGACAAGAATAATCGTTTTGTTTCGTGTTTATCAGTTCCTTTTTGAGTGCTTCAGTTATCAGTTTTATCATTGTTTGAGGATAATGTCATGACATGAGTTGGCATGTCTTTTCGTAGCCAACTTAATCATATCTTATTATTACAAGTAGTCTGACAAGCGAATATCCCTGATATACACACTTAAAAAAATTGACTGGAGGAAACATCTCTAGATGTTCTGGTAACTTAAGAGGTTTACTTTGCACCGCTAAATATTAGTTTTTGCCCGCCTCATGAAACTTTTGTGTGGGGACAAACAAACCTTGATTTAAATTCTTTATCAAAAGTTAAAGGTCTAAATGACAAGTAATGAATTCACTCTTAAAAATAAAGGTTCTTTATTGGCATCGATGGTTCCATGAAGAATCTATGGAACCTTTCCATTGGACAAAAGGTTCTTTAGGTTCTTTAGATTATAAAAATGTTCCTCACAACAGTTCCTCTTTAAAGAACTTTTAAGTAAAAGGTTCTTTGGGGAACCAAAAATGGTTCTTCTATAGCATCACTTTAAAACAAAAAAAAAACTCTTTTGGAACCTTTTTAAGAAGATAATCCTGCCGATTTAATAATGTTAACTAAAAATCAAAGAAAACTAATGATCAAAAACAGTAAAAGAATTAGCCTATATTGTTGCGACTATCTAAAAATATTTTAAACATCATTATAATTGTTATTTATTGTTATAAAAACAAAAAAAAAGAATAACGCATATTTATTCTAAAGAAATAAATGGATTTAGTGTGTGCGGATTTATGAAAGATCTTATTAATGCGTCTATTATCATGGTAAAGCGTTAAGAGCAGTAGGTGCCTGGCTTACAGGAGCTTTGCAATCTGACCAGAAGAAGATGCTCACTCACGATGCGAGCGAGATAAGCGCTTATCAGTCTGGAGCTTGCATCTCCAGCGCATTAAAAAAAAAAAAAAAAACTACTTTAGACTAATAAAGGCGACTGCTAAGCTCGCCTGCTCCTTTCCAGCAGTGCACACTGTGGCAGACACGGTGACATTTCCATTTCACGTTGTCCATCAAAGGCGCAGCAGAGCCGTGCATGTCTCTGAGTCTGAGTTGTCACTGCGTCAAAGTGTGCTCGTGAATCACACTGATTCCGAAAAAAACTGTTTATGTTTAAGTTTAAGTTCTTATGCTTATTTTTATGTAGCTATGCTAAATAGTAAAAGGCGTCAATTCTTAAGCAAAATAATGCATTTATTCCACACTCAGTTTTTTTTTTTTTTTGAAGACTTGTAAAATATAAAGCTTTATTATTATTATTATTATATGTTATAGTTTGTTTGTATTTTTAATAGTCTTAACATTTTATATATATATTATTCTCATCATTTTTATTACTTTTTTAAAGGGCTCTAAAGTTATTATTTATATATGCATGCATCAGATGCCAGGGCCCTCTCCTTCCGATTATTACCGGGGGTAATATTTCATCGGCGTGAGGCAATCTTTGTTCTTTGTGAAGATAATAAATGGCCTAATCGTTATCAGCTTACCGCTGGAGGTGTCAGGACCGAGCGAGGCTGGAAACAGGGTCCAAAGTGGCGCTGAATAAATTGGTGTTTCTTATCTCTCTCCCCCAGATTATCGCCGCCTTTTCAAACCGCCACAACAAATACATTCAATGCATCTAATGCATCATTTGAGGGGGAAGATCGCAGGGGTGATAGAGACAGATAGGCTACCCGAAGGAGAAATATTTACACATTTAACGTGTTCGGGCCAATATTAGCTGGGGTTTTGAGCGAGTTTATTGGACGAGCAAAGGTACACACGCTTAACATATCAATGCAGCCATTATCATTCATATTGTAGCGCTACTGTTGATAGGTATCTGCGTGATTATTCTGTCTTGTCATTAGATCTGTTACGTGTTGAATTAGTTGTGAAATTAGCTCGTTTCATCCAAACACTTGTTTTGCCTTCTTTATCCAGTGGATATCAGCAGTATCGTTACCCACCTTTTCAGCACGTCTTTCTTATGGGAAATAAAATCGATAGTCCTATAAATTAATTGAAAGGCAGACAGCTGAAAACACTTGGCACTGGCTATATCGCTTTGCAATAGCCTACTGTGTAAATTACTAATTACAAAAACCAATAAGAGGCGGTTTCTTCTTATAGATTTAAATGAACAATTCTATGCTACTCGTATAAAGAGCGAAGTCTACATGCATGTCACTACATTTGCCATTTAAACTATTTCTAGGCCTAGTTTTTTAGTCAAAAATCGTTTCGGTTTTAGTCGAAATAACTATCTTCAGTAGACTCGCAGAAGCAGGCTATAGTGTTTAGTGTTCTGTAATTGAATATCAGTCCGTCCATTAGGCTTTAAAACAGCGGTGATCTCGTTTCATCACTAATGAACGCCTACAAGTTAATTCCATTAAAACGTGTGTCCTGAAAGTGTAGACGTCATAATGATTTTTCATAATGAATTTCATTTAAAATTTCTCCGCGCTGACAGAAGACACTAAAAACTACAACTGCAAATGAAAAATAAAAAAGTAAATACAAAGTGGTGCCAAAGTGAATTTAATTGATTTTCTAACGAAGAAAATAAAGTTGAAATTTTGAGAACACATTCAACATTATTATAGTAAAAAAAAAAAAAAACATTATTGTTAAGTAGGAATGGAAACGTTGTTATAATTATGAAACAATTTTTACAGTGTACTTTACACATTAAAAAAAAAAAAAAAGTTATATAATTATAGCCTACTTAATTATACTAGAGCCTTTCCAAATGCCTATAGCTATTTTATTATTATTATTATTAGCCTATTGTTATTATTAAATCTGATACCAGTTTTTCTATTCCATTGTAAGTACCTGTGTTTAGAGACTCTATAGGCTGTTTTGTTTTATTAAATGAACAACTGTGCAGTTAATTCATGTGAATACTTAAGTGATTATTTCTAGTTTGGAGAAGACACGGAGCGCCGTTTCACTGATAGGCCCATTCTGCGCACAAAAATAGACTTCTATGCTTAACCGTGCTCGAAGTGAATTTTGTTATTTTGGAGAAAAGAGACAGGTTTCCATTTACAATCGAGAGGGGAACGTTGTGCATGTGAGTGACACTTATGACAAAAAGCGCCTTTTTCCAATATATACAAACTCCCCTTTTAATAAGGCGGCATCTTCACCGGGCGCGAGCTCTCTGATGGTCTCCACGGCAACTCAGATAACGGAGCAGCAGTTTTCCATATCTGCACCAGAGTCTATTATACCCTAGGATTAGCTCGTTTTCCGAAAAGGTCAAACACAAAGTCATGAAACCTGGTATTTTCACCCTTCTTGCGAGTCCCTGCATATTCATTCGCTCCTCTGTCATCTAATTTCATCAGGATAATGGATTTTCTTCTGAGTTATGTGAGAACTGAGTAAAAAAAAACTGTCTACATCAACCGTTTTGTGTTGGCAAATTACAAGTAGCTCGAAATGAACGGAATGACTGATTATGGGCGTTTTGCTCTGTGATATAGTGACCTCTGGTGGTCAGAGCGCACTGTATTCAGATCCCACACTCCCACAATGGTTTTGAGAGGGACTGAATTCGAATTATGTGGGGTTTAGGCTTGAATGTTAAAAAAAAGTTAAAAACGTGTCTTATATATGTAGTATGCAACGTTTCACTGCTACAAAAGTTAGATTACAAGTTAAAGTGAGCTAAATACGCTCGCGAAAAGAATTCGCGCTCGCCTGAGGAGTAACCATAGCAACAGAACCCCATCGGACAGCACATCGACAAAACAAAAGTACTGCCGTTGTTTATCACTTTATTATATATTCACATCTATCATAACACATCTATCACAAAAAACAAACAAACTTTGACTTATTTTTGTGTGTTAGCCAAATGTTAAAAAAGCCATATCAAATATTCAAAGGGCGCCAAAAAACAACAACATGGGTCGCGCGAAACAAAAACCGCGAATATTACTGACAGAAATTTCTTTACGAAACTGAATCTTATTAAATAGCACACTACAGAGAGAGTAATATAGTGAAAACCAGGATGGAATTCAACCACAAAGGGGAAACTTTAGCTTAGAGTGTAACCATAATAACGTGTAGCCTACAGTTTGTAAATAAAACACAGAATGAAAGAGAGAGATATATAAAGAGGGAGAGCGCGAGGCAAATTTCACGGATGGAATGTCCCAGGTGGGAATCCCAATAGCTGCAGAGGAAGTGTGCTGAGTTTTGGCAGGAAGAGGGAGCTGGGAGGGGTGGTCCTGACTAAGGAGGGGGGGAGTTTCCTGATATTCCTCTTAACTGGCTCCAACTCGTGGGTTCTCTTCCCTTCCCTAAACCGTCCACTCTCCATAATGCATGTCCAACTCACTCTCACCCCAGCGGTCCTGTCTGCACTCTGCCCTAAAACATCGTCTTTTCAAAATCACTCCCTACAATCTCCCAGCATTGTTCTCTTTCCAGTGATCTATGTTCAGCTGCGACTACTTATTTACTCTTATCATGCCCTCTTTATAGCACTATACTGTACTGATTTTGTCATTGTGTACCTTTTAAAAATGTATGTACACTCCCACCGAAAAGAAAAATTGCAGTCAATAACTCAATTATTTCTCATTTGAGATAATAATAATCAGAAAACATCTCAACAATGTTACAAAATGTCCTAATTTGCAAGTCATACAAATCAGAAGTGAGATTTTAATATGAACATAGGCTGCATGATTCAGTATGACTATAAAATAATAATAATTTTAGCATCATTTTTATTACTAAATAAAAATAAGAAACAAAATAAGAAATATTGCTGTTGAAATAAAAAATGATGATTGTAATAATCAATCGGAGCACTTGCAGAGATGTGATGGTATAAAAATGTGAGTGAACTCAACTTAACATAAGTTAACTCAACTTGAAGATAACCTTTGTTTCAACTCACAAATAGTCGAGATAATGGATTACTTATAAATTAAACTTATAAGTTTTATTTTTTAAAACTTGTCATGACAGTTGGAGTTAAAGAGAAGAAATAAGTTCAGATAACTTAAAGGTACTGTACTGTTTTACAGTGCAACATTTTCTGCGAACATTTGATAATTGCATTAAGCCGGAGCGCTATTATTGGTTTTATTACGATTAATTGTGCTGCCCTAGTATAAACTTTCTTGTCAAATTTTTATAGTTCTTTTTTTTTTTTTTTTTTTCTAAATCTGTCAGCTGTTGTCTCATGTGTATATCTTTATTTGTCCTCAGCAATTTTAGGAGAAACATCTAAAAGAAAGCCGATACTGCCTCTTGCATGACTGTTGTCCCCTAGACCGATACTGATGAAAAAGCTGGTAAAATTCTTTATTTTATGATTTAGAACATATTTTCAGGTATAAAACCAGAGGTTGAGCTTGTGTAAAGGTGATGAATACTTTTTGAGCACTTTCTCATTGAGAATGGGCAACAAGTTTTGATCTAAAGTATCCAGATAGAAATGTGTTGCCCATTCTCAATGGGAAAGTGCCCAAGCAACATCAGTCGCCAACATTACCCAGGAACATTGCTCAAAAAGTTGCTCCGGGTATCATCACCTTAAGTTTTTCTTCTCGCTGAAGAGCTTTGGGTGGTCTTGGGCTGTGCAGGTGGAACTGAGCTTCAGATGTTAGAGGACAGCATGTCCGGCGGTCAGACACAGAGTTTGGTGGAGGGGTAAATAAAGAGTGATACGGGAAGCAGCCAGGACAGGAGGTCACTTCCTATCTGTCAAACAACTCCAAACCTCAGGCTTCATCATGTTCCAGTGGACAGCACACCTGGCCTCACCTTCACGTTCCGCTCTGACAGGTAGAGGGCAAATAGTTAATACTGTGGGGCAGGGTACAAAAAAGTGGAAGAAGATAAAGAGGAAGAGAGTATATGAAGGGTCGACATGGAAAGATGTCTTGAAGTGTCTGGGGAGGTGAGAAGGAAAAGTCTTTTTGTCTCTGCTGAGCTCAGCAGACTATCTAAGTTTCCTATCAGCAGTAGAGTAGGCGGAAAAGACTGCCCTGGAAAACAGAGGGTTAGACTTGCGGCCAATGGGAAGTGACCTTGCCCTTCCAGTCAGTCCAAGTTTGTGTGACTATTTGTGTGTGATGGTTTATGCACACAGATGGTTGTGAAGACACGTATCGACTGTGTGCGTGTGTTGTGTCCTGAAGTGGTTAGACTATTGTATGTGTATTTTGACAGGGAGCTGGGTTGAAACTACATTTGGAGTCGTGCTGAGGCAAAGAATAACACACACACACTCATGAAAAAACATTAGACGGGGATCTTACACAGGCATGCTTCCTCCAAAGATGAATCAGGGGGCTGACTCCTTCTTAGAGCCTGGAGTGAAGGTGCTTTGAAGGGATGCCATGTGGCAGAGATCAGGGGGTCTTAGCTGGAGCTCTGGACACAAATGAGGTGGAGAGCAGTAGGATTAGACTATGATCAACACAGATCTATTATGAAACTAAACACTGTTATTACATATGTATAAAAATGTATGTCACACAGACATATTGTATATTAAAAAACAAGTCTATATTCACAGTAGACCTAGTAATAAGTTCCTAAGTCTCTTAAAATATCAAATAATTTGACCTTTTTATGATAAGACAAGCTTACTTCAGGTTGTAAAACATTATATATATATATATATATATATATATATATATATATATATATACGAGTGCAAAGAGTTTTTATCCCGAATAAGTACAAATGTGATATTGTTTTTATACAACAGTTATAAGAAGTTAATATTGTGTTGTATTTTAGATACAGCATTGTCTGTTTTTGCTCAGTTTTGCCAACAAAAATATTACCTATAAAGCCAGAGCATGACTGTTGTGCGTCTCTGAAGCACACAGCGGTGTTTCGTTTCTGAATGAATCTGCGTTTTGAGCGAATCAATCGAGTGAACCAATGATTCAATGGCCTGTTCATATAGAGAGCCATACTTCATTCCTGAATGAATCAGCTGTTTGAACAAATCAAATGAATTAATGACTCAATGACTTACTCATTAAAACATTTACTGCCACCTACAGGCAGTTTTAGTTTCTTATTTAGAATATCATTTCATAAAATAAAAAAATATATATATTTCCAAATTAAAAAAAAAAAAAAAAAAAAAACATTAAAGGTATTTTATCATCATTTACTCACCCTCATGGCAGCGAAGCCTTATGTGTAATAAATTCTTTGTTGAATCAAATATATATATATATATATATTTCTCATTTAACACAATAACAACTTCAAATTATCTTATGGGGGTAATTTCTCAGCCAAATTTGATGTGTGATTAATTTTCAATTAATTAGATGAAATATTTTAATTAGAAATAGTGTAATTAATTAGCCCTAGTGTGTGTGTGTGTATAATATATATATATATGTATATATATATATATATATATATACATATATATATTATAATAATAACCTTAATAATATAATAATCTATTAAGGTGTAAGGGCAATATGTTAAAAGTAAAAAATTAAAATTTAAAAAAAGTTTTAAAAGTTTTTAAAACCAAATGAAACCAACATAAATACATGAATAATTTGGCACATGTGTTTTAGACTATATATTTTAAATACTTTTGCCCTTTATCATGGACACTTTTTTTTGTCATTGATCCAGATGTTCAGAAAGAAGACAAATTGGTGTATGATTTCTTTTGAAACAGTTTTCAAAAACTTTTGCTAGTAAATTTTACAAATAATTACAAAGAAACAGCAAGGAACACGCTGAATTAAACATGAAAGTTTGAAGCAGATAGACTAAAATACTATTTTCTTGTATTTATTCTATTTGTGTGTGTGTGTGTGTAAAACTTACTCAGATAACCTTTATTTACAACTTTATAAAAACATCATTTTTACATCGTATAGCCTGATGCTGATATTTCTGATTTCAAACCATTGTTCATAGTTAATGTGGTGCTTTTTTTGCAATCTATTGCTCTACCATTCAGACAATTTCAACGTATGAATGTCCAACTCGTTTTTGAAGCCACTGTATAGATTGTTCCCTGCTGAACATAAAGAGACAGGCACGCACACTTGCGCACAGGCAGCATTACTCTTTTCTATTTCCCTCTTTCTTCCGCCTGCCCCCACCTTCTTTTAGAAAGAATGTGTCTCTCGGCACCCAGGACCCAATCCTGCGTTTGAAGTATCACCGTCAGAGCTCTCCTTCCATCTTTCCGTCTCCCTTCGTGCCTCTTCCCTCCCCTCCCCTGTCGGGTCTGTCTATCTGTCAGCCGGACTCATCTCCACCCCCTGCAGCTGTGAGCGGGAAACAGACCGGTCCTTTGTGTCCCTCTGTTCCTGCCGTCCCTCGTCTTTTACCGCCGTGATCACACCTGCCACCTGCGCAGGGCACCACTCACCTTTCATCCTGCTCTCTGCTCTTTTTCTCTTACTAAAGCTCTGTCAGTGTGGAATGACCGCCGGACAGGGCAGTGCCTAGCTTCTCTCACATACTCTATTGTTGAGCACTTTTCTAAACCGGCAGGCGCTGTGGTCATGAGAGGACCAAGTTTGGCTAAGCCACTTGAAGCCGTGCATTACACTGATTTTACCATTGGTAAGGGGTGTTTAAACCACAAAATCAATGCAAAACCGTAAGTGTCTTAGTGCTTTTATCATATTGCTATTGCTGCCATTATATAAAAGGCACCGAAATTGAGTTACTTTAAAAGAGTTATTAAATAAATACATATATTAAATACTTTATATATTATATAATATGTATAAAATATAAATCTATGTATATTAAAATATACTTAATTGTATGTATTATTACATACATACACACACACACACACACATTTATATATGTACCGTTTAAAAGTTTGGCGATCGGTACGATTTTTAAATGTTTTTAAAAGAAGTCTCTTAAGCCCTGGGTATAAAGAGTATGCATGGGACGTCAACGTTGGCTGTTGCGACTGCGGTTACACCCACTGAGTGGCAAAAAGACTGAGTGGCAGCATTGGTTTTCAGCGTGAATACCGCGAAAAACACACAAAACATCTAAAATAGGAAAGAGCTTTGCGATTGACTGTACAAATAGATTTGACAAGAATGTTTTTCATGTTTTTAAATAAACACTGAAAAAAACTATACAAATTTTAGGGCTGGACGATATGACGATATATATAACATTGATATAAGTTATCACCCGGATTTAGACATAGCTTTATTGTATTTATATAAAGTGTTCACAAGAAAATTTGCTTTATGTATTTCCCCGGCGTCAAAATAATAAATGTCAGGAAACATGATTTCTGGCTGCATGTCAATATCCATGGATCACTGGACCTTTGGTGAGTTGTAAGGAACAGTAATCCAGTACAACCTTTAGTTTAAACTGATATTCGTCTGTTGTACTCGTGTTTTTGCAGTTTCCCCTATTAAATCCAGTTATGCAGCAGGTTCTTTTGCCACTCAGTCCAGCTGAAGGGGCGTGTTCTGGCAGGAAAGTGATGTCAATGCATACCCTCTATACTTTGTTTTTTTGCCACCTTGTGGATAAACTAAAATTTAAAAAAAATTAAATGCACATGTGCAACCTGTGCGTACAAGTAAGTGCGGTTACAAAAATCCAGCTCTTCTGATGATGAAATTCGCATCACGCGTACTGTACGCTGACCCTCGCGTAAAACGTGAACTATACTTTGGGCTTTATGCTCACCAAGGCTGCATTTATTTGATAAAAATACAGTAAAAAAAACAGTAATATTGTGAAATATTACTATAATTTAAAATAACTGTTCTGTTTAAATATTTATTTCTGTGATCAAAGCTAAATTTTCATCATTACTCCATTCTTCAGTGTCACATGTCAATGCTGATTTAATGCTAAAGAAACATGACTGATTATTATCATTGTTGAAAATAGTGATTAATAATTTTATGGAAACCCTGATACCATGATTTGTCCCAGGATTCTTTGATGAATTTCAAAAGAACAGAATTTATTTGAAATAGAAATTTTTTGTAACATTATTAATGTCTTTGCTATCACTTTCGATTATTTTATTTCATCCTTGCTGAATAAAAGTATTAATGTCTTTTTTTTTTTAAATATATAACTGAACACAAACTTTCGAAAACAGTAAATTACATTAATTCATCTGAATTAAAAAAAAATCTTATAGCAACTTTGAACTTATATATACTGTAGCTCAGCCAAACAGAATTTATAGTCAAATCCATGTTTTAAAAATGTCATTAAAAGTCAGAATGGAAAAGTGTATTTTTGGAGGATGTTTAGGGAAAAAAAGAGAGAGAGACATAGAGAATGCTGCAGCTGGACTTCGTCTTTCTTTATTAAAGAAAAAAGATGGGATGAAAGAGAGATGAAAGTGCGTTTGAGATAAAAGTTGTTGTGAGGGGAGGATTGGGCCTCAGGCCTCAGGTCCACTCCATGTGGGGATGTTTAGAGGTCATATATTCACCTGTGGAGGGGTGTCTATTTCCTGTTAAACTACTGGAGGTCTTTGTTTCTCATTTGTTTCAAGCTGAATGGTTGTAAGGTTTATGAGATTGTGCAGCTAGAAAATGATGAAAAGATGGAAAATGATTCATTAATTGAAATGGTTAATTGGAACGTTGAAACAACATGAAATGCAACCAATGTTACTTCTGTAATGTTATATATTTATGACTTGATTTCTGGGAATTGAGTGGATTGAGTAAAGTTACTATATCAGTTAGGGGAAAACAATGCTAAATGCAAATAACTGTTCATACTTAGAAAAAAAATAGGCTTATCAATTTTTAAAAGAGTAGAAACCTGGTTACACTTTATTTTGAGGTGTCTTTGTTACAGTCTAATAATACAATTATTATTATAACACAATATATCATTACTATAGTAAATACATGTATGTGTAACAAGGACACTGTAAAATAAAGTGTTCCTGAAAATCCCACATTTTTGTTGATGCCAAATGCAGTCCATTCAAACTAAACAATATTTTGCAGCAAATTCATATGTCACATGGTAGAGGCAAGCCAATTAAATTAAATGTTAATGAAAAATATTTAAAAGATTGTATTATAGATGATTAAGGTAAACAGGTGTTTTCAAGTCATTTCTGTTACAATATGGAGAGTTGTATTAACCAATCAGCAACCAGGACCAGCATGCTTTATATCCGTTTCATAATTACGTAAATAACAGTTGTTCTATGCGAGAGGATGCAGTTAATAAGCTGAATATTTTTTTTGCTGGCCCAAGTCAGGTGCCACAATGTAACCTTTCAAAAACACCCCTTTCATGTAGTTGCACAGCTTGAGGTTTTCTGACAGAGAGAGAGAGAGAGAGAGAGAGAGTGTGTGTGTGTGTGTGTTTGTGTGTGTTTGGTTGCATGTGTGCGTGTCATGGAGTGCGGACAGTGAGGGCGGTGTCTCTGTCACCGTGGTGATTTATGAGCGTGCTCAGTTGCAGGCTGCACAGTGCAGGATATTGTTCTCTGACACTGACGGGTCTCTCTGCGGGCTGTCAGGACGTGTGCGCGTGTGCGTGCGCAGGGGCTGCAGGTGAGCCCGGCCTGGCACAATCAATCAACGGCGGGTCAGCGCGGTCCTGGGGCCCGAGACCACCTCACACTCGCCTCTATTGTCGGCTCTCTATCGCTAATGAACACCGGCCAAGTTGGACTCTTTGTTCGGTTCTGGAGGCTTCTTGAGCTTTCTGCCTGGGCTTTGAGAAACTGTCATTGAACTCTTTAGCTCCCACCCTCCACCTCCCCCACACCCTCACATACACCTCAGCTTTCATTGTGCACCACATCAGGATACAGTACTGCTGCTGGATTCCGGTTTCAAACAGAATTTAAGCTCCGGTCTGGTCAACAGCTAAACCGCAGCTTTGGCAGGAGCTGTACTGTATGTTCTAGATGAAGCTGATGGAGCGGCATCACCCGTAACGACCCTCTCTCGTTCACCAATCAGCTCGCGCTGGAAATCTAGACAAACCTCAACGCGTATGCATGTGTGGGCTTATTAATGTCAAATATCTGACATTTGGCTCAGTGTCAAACTCAAGCTGAAATGAAAAGTTGTTTCTTTAAGGAATAAGTTATGAGAGGCTGTGCTATTTTGTGAATATAATGAATGGAACGCTGTAGTGACCTATCAGCATCCAGGATCCAAATTATGCTGGTTTTATTTTATGTGAGTTTTATAGTAAACATTATAAAATTCAACTTATAGTTTGACATCTAAAGACAAATTGGTCAACTGGTGGTTGCTAGGGTGTTGCTTTAGGTGGTTACTTACTGGCCCAAGTCAGAAATAACCCACTGATATTATGGTCTGTTGATATGGCTTAAATATCTTTGTCAGTGAAAGTATATGGGATTTTTAAAAAAAAAAATATAATTTACATTCCTTAAAACTGCAGTCTGTAAGTTTTGCCTCTTTGTCGCCATCTCTGTTTGAAACCTGCAGTTGCAGTTCTTTGCGGAATTATCATCTTTACGTGGGTTGTGGATTGGCACCGGGTGTGCCTCATACAACCTGAAAAGTGAAGCTGCGGGCTCTTTGATCGCCCTTCTGGTGGCTGGATGCAGTACAGGTCATAAACCCTACCCTCTCCATGTAAAACGAATGGCACTTGAGTCAAAATAAAAAAATAAATTACACTTCCAATAAATTTTTCCGAAAGATGGTTTTGGTCATTTAAGGTAGTTGTTATTACGCTGATATATGTTCAGTTGTTCGTTTTTGTGATAAGTTTGATTTTAGCTAGCAATTTGATGTTATAGAAACAGGGCGTGTCCTTATGATTGACAGTTGTAATTGACAGCTTCTTTGAGGACTGTCAGAGCTTCGGCGGGAGATTGAAGATATATAACTAACTATTAATTTTCATTTTCTGTGTTATTTCACACAGACAAAATTAGTTGTTCAGCAGTAAACTGTACTAACTGACCAGGATCTGACGGATCACTGAGTTGTGGGCTTTATAAGCTAATTAATAAATGTTATTAGCTAAGATAACACGCCTAACGTTAGCCATGACAGGAAAAAGAAGGTGATCGTTATCTGGCAGTTACTAATTACTTTTATGGGTATAAAATAATAATTAGCAGGACAAAACTAATGATAGCCTACTCTAATTAGTTAAAGAGCACTGTCTACAGCAGTCGATCTCCTGTAACGTTAGTTCAACTTAATTTAAAATGGCAGGACCGTTTCTGACATTTTAGAGTTGTTTCTAGTGGCATATTATTGAGTTTATCTACTGAATTTGCTGTTTCAAAAATATTATTGCTCTAGAAACAGAATATTATTTTACAGGTAGAATTTTCAATTGTGTATAATTAATATATTTAAAATACATCAATTACGATATGTTGTTTTGACCTAATTATCACTAGTAATTTATTTGAAAATGAACAACGTTCAAATAAATGTAAATTCCTCTTTGCCAGATGTAATTAAGCTATTGTTTAAGCCAAATTAAATTTAAAAATATAATAAACAACAGATAATAAAACAAATAGGTGATCTGATTTTGATGACGTAGACGTCTGGGCGGAAGTTTGATGCCGCGACTCCGCCTCCACCGACGGTTCCTTCTGCGCATGCCCAGGCTCCAAACTGACGTTTTTGCGTAACATGTCAACGCCAATCATAGTACGTTTTACGTTCGGTTAATTACAATGGAAAGAAGCGGCGTCGCGTCGTCCATCTTTTTTTACAGTCTATGATCTGTCTATGTCTATGGCTTCTCAGCGCGGATGAATCTAATGTTTGCTGTCAGTCACCACATCGGTGTGGATACTGTATGTCAGAATCACAGATTCTACGTCTTGGAAGTATGACCAAAATAAGAATTTTCACCAGAAAATGAACAAGTAAGTAACATGTCTGCCACTTTTGTTCTGACCAACTGAGAAAAAAAGCAATAAATCTCGCTACCAATGGTGATTAAATCTAATGATCGCTTAGCTCAGATCACGTCAAACCATGCATATTATTATTATTATTGTTATACTTTGTTCTCAAATTGTTAATGTTAACAACATCAGCACTGCGTGACTGTGTATTTAGTGTGTATTAACATTATAACTGTATTTTTTCAGATTCTGTACAGTCTAATCTATATATAACGTTAATTTGTCATACCATAAAATCCCATCAAAATGATAAGTTTAATTATTGCAGCTGCTGTGAGAAAAGGCTATAAATGATCCGTCGCCTGCAGCATCCTCACATGATATAGCCTACTATCTGGGACTCCTTCTTTATGTAAACAGACGTGACGTAATGACGCAAAGACGAACGGCTGCATGTAAATTTCCTGTGGTACCACCCGAATTAGAAAACATTATTACAAGCTTACCGTTGTGAATCGAGCTAGATAAAGATAAGGAGATAGTTAGTTTTGAACACTGGCTGGTTATGTACTTGCTCAAAAATTGATTTTGGATCATTTTTAACCAAAAAAAGTTACGGACAGCAGCTTTAAAAAAGTGTTAGCCTATCAAAAAGCCACACAAAACAAATAAATAAAAATACATACATTACCAATCAAAAATTTGGGATCAGTAAGATTTCTTTATTGTTTTTTAAAGCAGTCTCTTCTGCTCACCAAGGCTGCATTATTTAATAAAAAATACATTAAAAACTGTAATATTGTGAAATATTATTTCGATATAAAATAACTGTTCCCTTTTGAAAGGGAACTCTACACTGCGTTTGGGGAACGTCATCACGTGAATCAGTGTCTGAATGCAACTATCAAATCTCACCAATCCTATTGGCTGGTGACAGCCTATGACGTCATTATAGATGTGACCCGGAAGTATAAAGGAGCGCCTAGAGAAGCAGTCAGTATCTCATCGTCTTCAGGAACTGTTTTGTCTGTTTGCGATTATTTCAAACCTGGTAAGAATTTACTATGTCTGACAAACGTTTTAGAAAGTGTGTGGATCCATGTCCCAGGTTTTTGGCACCCGGTTACACACACGATATGTGTGTTTTCTGTCTGGGAGAAGAGCATGCACGGACAGTGCTTGAGGGCGCTGTCTGTGCAAATTGTGAGCATCTACCTATCAGGACACTCCGCTCTCGTTTGGCCCTCTTCTCGAGGGGAGAAGGGCCGGCATTTGTGCCTGGTGGTTCTAGTCCCGCTCATGCTGAGGCAGAACGGCGGTTGAAATCATGGGGCTCTCAGGTGCAGCTCGCTGAGGAGTTTGAGAGAGGTGTAAAACCCCTGGTGGCTGACAAGGGTGAGCTGGATGATGATGATGTGCTGTCTTTGACATCATTGGATCCAGCAGCGAGTGCTCTTAGACGCACATTGACGGCTTGATGAGCGGTTCCTTTCTGACCATAACACAACAGCCCCCGTGAGCCTTCCATTCCTTCCTGATCTTCACGTTGAGATCGAGAAGGCATGGAAGAACCCATACTCGGCTCGTATTTATCGGCATCAGCGTGCCAATTTCGCTGATGTTGAGGGATTAAGCCAGCATGGTTATGTGTCGATGCCCCCTATTGATGAGACGTTTGCAAACTACCTCATCACAGGGCGGGCCCCGACACTGAAAGCTCCGGTCCTGCCTTCCAAGCCCCTTAAAGTGACCTCTCGCTTGAATGGCAGGGTATACGCGGCAGCGGGTCAGGCTGGTGCGGCCTTACACACTATGGCGGTGTTACAGGCCTACCAGGCTGATTTGCTTAAGGATCTAGATCATGGGCAGGGTTTGTCCCCTGAGGCGGTAGAAGAGCTGCGCTGCACTACAGAGCTGGCTCTCCGGGCCACCAAGCAAACTGCTGCATCGGTGGGAAGATCAATGGCAGCAATGGTGGCCACGGAGAGGCACCTGTGGTTGAACATGGCTGACATCGGGGAGAAAGAAAAGGGCTTTCTCCTCGATGTGCCGGTTTCACCCTCTGAACTTTTCGGTACCTCCATCGAGGTGGTGGTGGGGAAGTTCAGAGAGGCGAAGGCACGCTATGCAGCGTTTAAAACCTGCATACCACTCAGATCTGATTCTCTGGCCCAGACAGACAAGAGGTCCTGGCCCATCCCAGAGAAGACGGGACTCTAGGAAGAAGAAGCAGGATCTCAGGGAGGTGATCAATTACAGACGCCAGCAGCGTCGCTAGTTGATTCCCTCTCTGTAAGGGTAGTTTCTTCTACCCTTTCCTCTCTTCTTCCACCTCCTGTGTTCTTATGAGAATTTTTTTAAACACACTCAGGCGCTTCTTACAGTCAGGCTGAGGGTGGGCCCATGATGAATATGTCTCTGATGGCTCGCCTTCTGGCTTGATAGTGAAGATGGCTCTTTTAGGCTTAAAAGTACCGTGAATTCCATCCCTTTTGTGATGATAGTCTCTGGTCTTCCAGCCACAGGAAGGTAAGCTTGGTCTATATTTATGTTATATAATATTGTGACTGTAGTTCCCATTAGGTTGGTTTCTTTGTGTTGGCTTTATGGCCACCTTGTTCAGCCACGATTTGGTAGAGTAGCTTTCTCCTCTGGTTAGCTGGAGTTTGTTTAGAGATTGGCACTCTTTACTTCAGGATAGATCTAATGTTTGCGTCGGCCTTCGGGCCGCCTGACATTTTTTGACTGGGTGTGTTTGTTGCTCCTCTGAGCTCTTGTTTTGAGTTAATTCAGAGTTGTCTCCTCTTTATTGAGAATTTAGAGTTAGAGTATTAGCCCCAGGCAGATCTATGCTTTATGGCCTCTTAAGCTCGCAGCTTTAGCTGGCCTAGGCTAGAACTAGGGTAGGTGATACACAGTATTTTTTTTTTACCTCTTTTTTTATTACTAACCCTGTAAGGTTGTGTAGTTTCCTAGTACGGCCTCCTCTTTTTAGAGTTGTCAGGCATAAGCCCATTACCCCTTTGGTGTAGGTGCAAAGATAGATAGCGGCTAAGGTAGCAGACTATTGCTAAGTCTCCCTGGTGCCGTTGTCTCAGGTGGAGGCCCCTATTTCACTATGTGAATAAGGAATGCTAGTGTTGCTGTGGCCCCACTTTTCTAGAAGCTTTTCATTCTATACGTTGTTTTCCTTTTCCCCTGAACCCCTTGAACTTTTATTCAAGCCTGAGTGAACAGTGTTAGCTTTCTTTAGCTCTTGTTCCCTAGGGTTCAGCGCAGATGTGTCTGTCGTTAGGTGAAAAGTGCTCACCCTTGAAGTTTAAATGTTTCAGGGTGGTATGAATGAAAAGTGAAGCATTCCCCTGTTTCTCAGGGTTGTTAATGTTCTAGTTCTAGTTTGCCCTGCACAATGTGAGCTCTTAACTCTATCGCCGCCATAGGTTAGCACCTGTTTTCTGGAGTAGTAGGCTTTGTGATAGCCTCCTTCAGAGCATGGTGACTAGGTTGTACTCCCCTTTATTTTTAGGGTAAGAAAAACTGTGTTTTTTACTGAGTATTTGGCCTGTTGGTGTGCATAACTGGACACTGCCACAATTTAAGATTGTGTTGTTGGAGTAGTTGGCTTTGTTTGCGCCTCCTTCAAGCACAATATCTTGTTGTAGTACAAGTTTTGTTGGTAGATGTTTAGTCAAGAGTTTCTGCTCACTCAGTTTACTAGACACTGCCACAAGTTTATGCCTGTGTTATTTGAAGTAGTAGGCCATCCTTTTGCCTCCTTCAGAGCATGGTGCCCTTTCTGTAGAGGTAGAAATTTTCTTACTAGTGCATTGCCTGTTGGAATGTGTAGATTTAAGCTCAGGTTGAGTTAAGCTAGAGAACCTCACTTGAAAGTTTGGTTTCAGAATGCGCTCCCTTAGAGCTTGTTTTTTGGGTACATTGCCTGTTGGAATGTGTTACATTTATTCAGGCTCTGGTTGAGCCAGATAGTTAACCTCTCTGATAGTTGGGTTCTAGTTATGGCTCCCTTGGAGCTGGGAAACTGCCACTAGCTGACGCCACGTGTCTTTCTGAGTCGTAGGCCTCCTTCTAGAGCATGATTGTGTGGTTTTGAACTCCTCTTTCTTAAAGAGGTAAAGTTATTTTACTGAGTACTTTGCTGGATGGTATGTTTGGGTTGTTTGACACTGCCACTGGCTGGCGCCTGTGTTTTTCTGCAATGTTAGGTCGTGTTTGGACCTTTTTCAGAGCATAGAGAGCGTAATTGTACTCCTCTTACTAGGAGGGTTTTTAGTGTTTTTTAACTAAGTACATTGCCTGTTGGAATGTGTTGTATACAACATTTGTACTCCTCTTGCTTTAAGAGTAGAAGTTCTTTTACTGAGTACATTACAGGGTGGTATGTTGGTATTCCGCCACTGGCTGACGCTACATGTCTTTCTGAGCCGTAGGCCTCATTTGGGCCTCCTTCAAGAACATGATGGAATAAGTAAAAGGGGTTTTACTGAGTTCATTGCTTGGTGGAATGGTGGCTTAGGTTGAGTTAAATTTTTAACCTCACTGGAGGGTTTGGTTATCATGTTTAGCTCCCTAGAGCTTGGAACACTGCCACAAGCTGATGCTACGTGTCTTTCTGAAAGTTGTAGGCCCTTCTTTGGGCCTCCTGCAGAGCTTGATGACGTATGTTTGTACTCCTCTTGCTTAAAGAGTAAAAAGTGTTTTTACTGAGTACACTGCTTGTCGGATTGTGTTAAGGTTGACTGTTATGTGGACACTCTACAGTCTTATCTGCTGTTTGACTCCATGTTGAGTTCCATGTTTGTGGGATCTTGCTTATTAGCAAGTGAGCTGTTCTAGGTGTGTGGCCTTTATTGGCCACCCCTGAAGCTTTCCCTCACCACTTCTGGTTGTTCTCTAGCAGATTTAGCATATAGTTCACATGTTGGCCTTTTGCAAGGCTGCTGTGATGTATTTCTGCCTTTTTTGTAGAATTTGTATCATGTTGCAGGCCCTTTTTCAGGGCCTTAATGATTTGTGCCTACAGTACGGTTAAGTTAGGTTGAGCTCTGTACTCCCCTCATTGAGGATTGTCCTGTAATAGTACTTAGCTCCCTAAGCTGGTCAATGATTGAAGGCCTCTCTGAGGCCTCCCTATTGAGGATCAGCCCCTAGGCTTGTATATGTACTCTCCTGTGTTGGGTTCCATTAGAGTGCACAGCCTCCTCAGTGCAAATAATCAAGCGCTGAGTAGATCCTAGGATTGAGTGTTACTCCCCTCATTTGAGGGTAAAAGGCACTAAGCTGAGTCCTGTTCTCCAGGATGCCTTTCTCTACGCTCTAGTCTGAGCTAGTTAATGCCTTTTTGCAGTCACTCTTGCTGGATATCTTCTCTGAAGAATATGATTTGAGACTCTGTGATCAGACAGGTTGTTGGCCAAGACTAGGTGCTTTAACTAACCAGGTCGGCCTCACTGGTGGCATACAGGGTTAACTTTGTTCCCCTGACAAGTGACTGGCTAGGGTTCCTTCTGGCCCCCTGGCCACATTCCCTTAGAGGTACCCTCTTTTCTGCAAAAAAGGAGTTTGGTCCCAGAAGCCTTTGAGTGGCCTTGGTAGGCTTTCTGTGGAAGGCCTCTTTGAGGCTTATAGCTTGGGCTGTTGGCCATAGGGAGTGCTGTCACTGACAGCCTATGTATGACCCGTAGGGGGAGTGGTTCTGGCACTTCAGTTGAAGCTGCTAGTTCTGACGTTTGTCTAGCCATTTTGGCATGCACTGCCCTACAACGCAGTGTAGAGTTCCCTTTTGAAAGGGAACGTCTCTGGTTACGTATGTAACCATGGTTCCCCGAGAACGAGACACTACGTTACCTGCCATGCATCGGGGCTGCCTGCTGAACAGTCCCTTCAGACGATAAGGTACTGACTGCTTCTCTAGGCGCTCCTTTATACTTCCGGGTCACGTCTATAATGACGTCATAGGCTGTCGCCGGCCAATAGGATTGGTGAGATTTGATAGTTCCATTCAGACACCAGTTCATGTGATAACGTTCCCCAAATGAGTTTCAAACGCAGTGTTTTGTTCCCTGTTTTCAGGGAACCATGGTTACATACGTAAGCTGAGACAGTTTCCATGTCAATACATTTTCAAATGTAATTTATTCCTGTGATCAAAGCTGAATTTTCAGCATCATTACTCCAGTTTTCAGTGTCAGATGATCCTTCGGAAATCATTCTAATGTGCTGATTTGATGCTCAAGAAACATTTATTAATGGCGCTTGCCAAAGGCAAAGCATCTTTAGTGTTCTCTTGCATACTTATTATTATTATTATTATTATTATTTTTATTCCACACAAAAGTTTGACGCGCTACTCCTCCCGCAGCATTTGTCATAGACCCACGAATGAGGTGTCAGATCGTGCGGATTATTGAAGAATGGTGTGCTCTGACTTTTATAAGCAATCGGGTGTATGACATTCGTCTGGCGGGTGAAAAATCGGGCGAAAAATCCCATAGACTTAACGTTGCAACGAAATTTTACGAGTACATAGCTCCTAACGGGAATTTCGTAGAAACATGTGGGTTACCACGTTTGAAGAGGCTGGTAGGCTCTGTAAGACCATAAATCAGAATGGGGTGTAAGTTGTACCCCTGGGGCGCAAGAGCTGCCCAAAGTTGCCCATAGACATACTATGGTGAAGCCGTGCCCATGAACCAGGTAGTGACAGTTTTTCCTACTATGGTAAATTACATAAGGATTTTTTATTGAACATAACTCTGGATCACAATGTCATAAAGACAAGGGGGTGGGCTCATTTTACTCAGGCAACCAGTCAGTCTCTCAGGATCATTGTGAAGCCATCAAGCTATGCCCTAGCAACCATTTAGAGTACCCTAGCAACAAGTTCCATAGACTTCCACTGAAAAAGATCAAAGGAATATCTTTGGATAGAAGTGTCATAGAAACATGAGGCTGGGCTTGTTTGACTCGGGGCAGCAAACGGCCAATCACGAATCACCTTCAACACTTCATAGCCACACCCTAGCAACCATTTAGAGCACCCTAGCAACCCAAACCCAAAGAGGGATATCTTCAAATCTGAATGTCAGAGAGGCATGGGGGTTGGATTATATCATTCATACTGGCAAGCAGCATTTGCAGTTTCATCACTGGCAGCTACCAAGCTACTCCCTAGCAACCAGAGTACCCTAGCAACCGTTTAGCAAGACCTATATCAAGTACCTTAGCAACTGCCTAGCAACACTCTAGCAGCCACCCAGGTTACCATAGCAACTGCACAGAACACCCTAGCAACTGCCTAGCAACCACCCAGAACACCTCAGCAACCGAGTGCCGAGTTTTGCCACTGCAAGCACCATTCACATTTTCTTCAGGAAATGTACATTCTAGTTATTATTATTATTATGTTAAAACAGTTGTGCTGCCTATCTGTAATTCATTTTATCCAGGATTCTTTGATGAATAGAAATGTCTTTACTGTCACTTTTGATCGATTTATTGCTTCCATGCTTAACCCTCTATGGTACAGAGTTGCCATATGGCAACAATTAGTTTCTACTCATTTCCAAAAGTAATCTTTTTTTAATTCCCATGACATTTGAACATCCCTCAAAAACTCTCTTTCCCACTGTCATCCTCCAGAAAGTGTCATCTCCAGAAATTGCTCTATTAACCTCATTTCTAAACATCTCTTCTCATTGGGGATTTTTTTGCAGCATCTTTGATAAGTAAATTAGAAAGTTTTATTCAGAAATCAACTAACATAGTTTTACTGTAAACTGAGAAAATATCAACGTTGCCATTTGGCAACTCTGTACCACAGTGGAATTGCAGTAATGTATTTCCCCATTGGGATTTTTTATAGATAGTACCATCAACAATATGATTGCGGTTATTTATTTATTTTGAAGTGTTTTTTTTTTGTAGTATAGTTGTATTTATGTATAAATAAAGTTATTTCTTCTTTTCATAAAATTAATATAGCAATATTTTACAGAAAGGGCAATAGGAAGAGTACAGAGTTAGCTCTTCCATATGATGAGTGTGAGGATGAGTTAGCCAAATGATGGGGAATAATAGGGATTAAATTATAGGAATCTACTTATTTTTGTTTTGCATGAGTTCCAAGTATATAAATCTGTCAGTTTCTAAAAGAAAGGTGCATTTAAACAGAAAAGAAAATCATAATTTTATAAAAAAACTACTTTTTTGACCATTTTCCATTATGGTACAGAGTTGCCACAATGGCAACGTTTCCCTAAGAAAAAAAATATTTTTTTGATATGCATAATTGAAGCTATTTCATGTAATAAAAACTTATTTGAAAAAAATATTTCATTGGTAGAACATAATGCGTACCATAGAAGGTTAATAAAAGTATTAATTGTTCTAAAAAAAAAAATCATTCTGACCCCAAACTTTTAAACAGTAATAGTAAAAACATACACAATTAAAAATAAAATATTTACAAAATCCTCTAGCAGTAAAAATGGTCAGTACTGTCCAATTGTAACAGAATACTCGCACTTTAGTATGACCCAGACTGCTGACAGATGTTATCAAGTTCTGTAACTATAAACATATGGACTATGGCAGTAGTAATGCATGACAATGAAAAGCACAAGCATATAGCCATTCTAGAAATGTTTCTGTTTGTATGTTCTGTTCAGCATTCACACATGCCCTTCACTTTCACAAAAGCCATTTTGACAGCATTTTGTCTGCGAATGTGTGAGAATAAGCGTTTCACAAGGTTTCCCACCCAGCGGTGCAAAAGACTAACCACAAACACAGAGTGCGTGCCATTGTGAGGCTCCGGGCACTCTAAGCATCAGTGCTAACAGACATTGTCTTGGTTTCCCTCCAGTGTGTATTTTCAGAATGATTATTGTACAGCATATACAATATGTCTGCGTTATCATGGAGACGAGAATGGCTCTTGTTATTTTGGCACAGGAAATGGCCCTGTGGTGACCAGTGATGACCTCATGAGGGAGGTGATGACCTCAGGTTGGCCTCTGCCAGCTTCTTGGCTTTGGCTAAGAATGGGATCATGGGCATGTCCTGTACAGAAGCACCTCAAGTAAAGTTGGCTGTATGATAATACAGATTTGTTGTGCATGTTAGTAATGAAGGAGAACTGGTTATTCTATGCAAAGATATTTGATAGTGATCAAACCCAACAACTGTGTAATGACATATAGATTTTTGGGGGGAATATATTCACTTTTTCATCCCTTACCTTGTCCAGCAGACAGGTTAGTTTAAGAATGTCAACAACTTGGAGAGAGACCATGGTTTTAGATTTGGTTTCAGAACAAATACAGCGTGATATTGCCCTCTTGTGGTCATAACATGCAAACTCATTAAAGTGAGGCTTTAAAAAATTTTTTTTTTTTAAAACCTGGGCTCAGTTGTTCAAAATTAATCTTTGGCCATCGGATTGGATCAAATCTTGAAAATTGATTGTTCAAAAGAAGAAGAAAAAAAAAAGAAGGTTTTGACCTGGATCAATTTTGTGTTGTTGAAAACATTTTAGTAAGATTGAGATACCTTTAATCCAATATATATATATATATATATATATATATATATATATATATATATATATATATATATATATATATATATATATATATATATATGTATATATAAAATTCAGGATTATCCTGATCCCAGTAGAAGGCTGGATTTTATGGAAGTAAAATAGTACCATATGTTTTTGAAAAAAAAAAAAAAAAAGTCATCTTGAATTGCACTACTTAGACAATATGCATTGCATTAACCGTGCTTATATTTTAATGCATTGCATTTTTATGGGCTGAAATTTAAACCTGGTTGTATATTTACGCTGTGAATATTTCAATTCAAAACATTTCATACACATTTTCATTGTTAAAAATGCAATAATCCATATTCACCTTTTAGATTTCACTTCCAAAATATTCATTCTGTTTAAAAATACAACCTATAATATTCAGCAGGCAATTTTCGGTCCATTTTATTTTGCGTCCTCAAATTTCAACATTTAAATAGATTTATTTTATCTCGATACAAGTCTCATTGGCTTGAAAAAGGTCTTGGTCAGTTCTTCATTTAATGGATGAAAATGGAAGATTATCTTTTAAAGATTTTTGTTCTAAATATAATTTACAGTGTGAACGCAAACAATTTGAGCGTGTTTTAAATGAAAAGTTTTATAAATTTGGTACATAAGACTTTGTCAACATGCCAGATGGACCTTGTGAACTCCCATCCCTTTTCTTCAATAGTAATGAGCTCAGGGCAGTGCTTCCCAACAAACTTGTTCGCTCTTGTTTCAGTTCCATATTATATCCGACACTTCTGTATCATAACGGTGTTTTGCAAGTTTATGATAAATCTGTAAAAAAAATTGTGAACACAGTATATTAGCTTTCCAGTGGCTCCTAAAGCTAAGGAAACTCATTTTAAAATATATACCCATCAAGTGAATTTTTAAGACAAGCTTAATTTTGAAGAAAATTAAAGGCCACGAAATTTGCTGGAATAATAAGAGACCTTGATCTCTTAGAAGAGGAATGAAGAGACCCCTTATTATTATTTTTTTTTAATATGTGTAATTTTCTTTTATTAATATTTATTTAACTGATATGTGCATTGCTTGATATTCATTTAACTATTTTTGTCAGTGCCATTGTAGGTGTATATTTTGTTTGTTTTGTTCTTGATGTTCACTAAAGTTCAACATTTCACATCTGGGAACTGCAGGAAAAGCAGTAGAGTACCGAGCATAATCTCCATCTGCTGTTAGTCGGCCTCGCCAGCAGGTGGTGCAAGCGCGTGTTGATGAAGAGCAGCACAACAGAGAGCAAGTCATTCATTTCATTCATTAAAACGGATTTACATTAATGGAGCAAGCCTTAAGTGCATGTGTGATTATTATCAGGGACAGTATATATGCAGAAAATCTGACTAAGACACAAAAGTTGTGTTTACATTTAATTTAATGTCTTCACTGTTACCTTCCCTTTGTAGCCTACATGTAAGCAGCTTTCTCTACAGTGGACGAGATTATAACGTTATTCCCCGATGCTGATGTACAATTCATACGTTAAATCTGAAGTAGACATAACTTTCCTTAACTTTATATGGCTGCTGTGTTGCAGTAGTGGGGTTATATGTCATACTCCAGGATTTCCCTGCCGTCTGGACATATAGGACGCTTAACTTATCCTTGAAAAACATATTTAACGGATCTGACTACAGTGAAAGACCACCAAACTCGCACATTATTGAGAATGTAGACTATTTGGTTGTTAAGTCTGACGTCACGCAGCAGCGCTTCCGGGTCCAAACGCTCTCTCATACCACAAGAAAACAACAAACGGTGCTAATATACACACACGATGTGGTGTAATACTACCAAAAGAAAAAAAAAAAAAAAAAGAAAAAAAAAAAAAATATATATATATATATAATCATAACCTTTATCTCCATACCAAAATCCCAGATGGCCAGACAGTGATTCATCTTTTATAAATCGTTAAAATATTAATGTCTGTGATGCTGTGAGCACGGAGACTGTTGTGTAGACTGTTTTTTTTTTTTTTTAAATGTTAAATGTTTATTATGAATAAACGGCCGTCGAGATGGCGTTCTCAAGTCAAACGAGTCGAGGCTTGGACCCGGAAACGGCATTACTCCAGTACTGCAGCACAGCCGCGATATAAGGTTAAGGAACGTTATATGTCTACCTTAGATTTAACGTTTGAATTGTACATCAGCTTCGGGGAATAAAGTTGTAATCTCGTTCACTGCAGAGAAAGCTGCTTACTTGTAGGCTACACCTGGAAAGTAACAGTAAAGACAGTGTTTGAATTAAATGTAAACACAACATCATATATACTGTCCACATGCACTTACCGCTTGCTGCGTTAATGTAAATCCGTTTTAATGAATTAATGTCTTGATCTAACTGTTGCGCGGTTCTTCGTCAACACGCGCTTGCACCAACAAGCGATGGAGATGGAGATTATGCTCGGTACTCTACTGCTTTTCCTGCAGTTCCCGGATGTGAAATGGTGAAATGTTGAAATTCGAACCACTGAATTTGTGGACGCAAAAAAAAAAAAAAAAAAAAATTGGACCGAAATTTGCCTGCTGAATATTATAGGTTGTATTTTTAAACAGAATGAATATTTTGGAAGTTAAATCTGAAAGGTGAATATGGATTATTGCATTTTTAACAGTGAAAATGTTTGTGAATGGTTTTGAATTGAAATATTCACACCATGTTGAATTTCAGCCCATAAAAATGCAATGCATTAAAATACAAGCACGGTTAATGCAATGCATATTTTTTTTCCAAGTAGTGCAATTCAAGAATTTTTCTTTTTTTTTTTCTTTCAAAAACATATGGCACTATTTTACTTCCATACGATTTCAGGAACAAGAATGTTCAACATTTGTATCATGTAGTATTTATATTTATACTGTGCAAGACTATTCAACTAGTACAGAATAATAAAACTCAAAACTCCCCCAAGAACTCAACTTTTGCAAAATCATTTATATATATATTAATGATTTTTGCAAAAGTTGAGTTTTTCTCCCATTTCATTGAAAATGGAATAATTAAACACCAACATTTACTCTTCTACCTGTTGTTTTTAGCTAGCAGCCTACACTGATAAAAAAAACAAAAATATGTAGTTGGATCAAAGTAAAAAAAAAAAATTCAACTTTTGTGATATGTAACCCCATTTTGACCACTGGTAATCTGGACTTGTTTACTGAAAAAAAAGTGTATCTGGATATCTGGATCATGGTGGTCCAATCCTATTTTGCTTTGAAAAAATAAAATGGATTACCTGGTCCTGGATAGCAAAACATGGGATTTCTAAATCTAGTAACTGATCCAGATTAAACTTTTTGAACAACGTAGCCCTGTTGACTACACTATAAGATCTAAAAATATACACCACCACACAAAATAATGTCATGTCATATACTGTGTGATTAAATTACATTTTTATAATATGCAAATTATCAAAAGATCTGATTTGCAATTCTTGTCAAAAAAAAAAAAAAAAAAAAAAAAAAAGGTTTATTACACAGTAATAGTTAAAAGGTAACCAAAGGGAACAAATCATAAAACAGTTTTAAAATGTGTAGTCTTAAAACTAAAATGTAAGTTGCAAAATATTCAAGTGTCAATTTATTACATCCAAAAAAAAAAAATATTTTTTTTTAGGAAGCAGCTCAAATATATAATTTATTTTGGGGTGAAACAAAACATTTATGGATACTAAGAACTTAATGATGATAGAATTTAAAATCATTTTAACTAGATTAGTGACCAGGTTCCTAATGGCCTGAACATTCTGAAATAGAACTGCTTTACTTTGTAAAGACTGTTGTAGTAAAATAAACGAGATCACCGGTCCGGTTTTAAACACCTTGTTTATTTACGGACTGAAATTTTTTCACCAGCAAATTCACATTTACCCTTGGCATACAAAAATCAATCTCATTCATGTCATTCACTGTGGAACTGAAATACATCATTTACAAAACAAAAAAAAAAATCAAATCAAAATGATACAAAAATGTGAGAAATAAAAACCCAATAGAAAATTTGAAAACATGAGCATAATGTCAACCATTTCAGCACCTGATGTTCCAGACTTGTGTTTTAGGATGTGGGTAGATCATTTTCTCTCTCTTTTTTTTTTTTTTTTTTTTTTGGAAACAGTAAGTGCAATGTTTTTCAGGTGAGATTACAAAGGGTTACGAGGGGTTGTGGAACTAATTTAAATTCAAACCTGACTCCAAAAACTGCAAATGAATATGAAAAGGAAGCAGTTTGGTAGACTGTGATAATGAAGACTGCATCTGACATTCAGCAACTTGGGGGAAAAAAAAAAAAAAAAGAAAGGAAAAAAAAAATCTGCATCCAAGAACACGCACACAAAACCCTCTTCCACAATCACACACACATATTTATGCAACACAAAACAACATGCACATCCTGCAAAAATCAGTTTCATTTCCCATAAAAGGCACCAACATGATGTTCACAGAATACATACTGTATGCGAGTGTACACTGTTGATCTGCCAGTCCGTGTGACTGTTTTGAGGGCGGTGGCTGTTTCATGGCCCGGCTGAAGACTGGACATCTGATGTTCGATTTACAAGGCGTCCAGAAGGCTGTCGATGCGGCTGACCAGCTCTTGCCTCTTGCCTGCCAGGGTTTTATCCGAGTCGATGTAGGCGTCCTTCTTCACCTTTCCGGCCACCAGCCGCTCGGCTTCCTGACAGGATCGGCACACCAGATCCTTCAGCTGGCCGTCCAATTTCTGTATCTCACCAACCTGCAGGCGGAGAGACGAAAACAGTTTAGAAAACCAACTTAAGCATTCTGAAATAACGTGAAAAAAGGGCTTTCAATGAGATTGAGTCTACTTTTTCAGCCAGGTCGGAGCCTTCTGCTTTGAGACGGGCTTGTAAAGCACTGATGTCATTGGTGAGGGTGCGGTGTTCAGCCTCCAGGGTCTTTCGACCGCTGTTTAGTGCTCCGGTATCCCGGGATTGCTTGTAGCGGTTCACAACTTCATCCATATGGCGGTACAGACCTAGGCGCTTATTGACCAGAGTCAAGACCTGCTCGGTGATGGAGGCCACCTTCATACGCACCTCTGCTGCTGGATCCTAGCAAAAGAAATGAGGAAACAGACAACTTAGTTCAAAATCTGACATCTTCACAGTCATTTCAACAATACTGCGTGCTCCAGGCGAACCTTGGTGATGGAGAAGTCGAAGCGCACGTAGATGATGACCGTGAAAAAGAGGATGTAGAACGCTCCCACCACTAACAATGGCTCCTGCAGCATCAGGATCTTATTGAAGTTGTAGTGAACCTAATGAGAAAAACAGAGGGTTTATACTTGCCACTTTTTGCCCAAGCAAACTAATGCGAATACTGCCTCCACAAGACATTTTTGGCACTTTCCACACTTTGCATGCACTTCCATTGGAAAAATTTTAAGGAAGGTGCACCTGTATTTTAGAGGCAAAGTAGAACTGCAGTGAATAATAAAAGAATACTGTACAATACTGTAGTTTTTTTTTTTTTTTTTAATAGCTTTATATTAGGTGTGTGATGAGACACTTAGCTCATGAGACGAGATGAGGCAAGACTTCACGAGAACAGAAGACGACAAGATTTTTGCACAGTATTTTAAAGAAATTCTCAAAAAAAAAAAAAAAAAATTGTGACTGGAAAAGTAGTCTGCAGGTGCATTTTGAAATGTTTTAACTAATCATCTTGTAATGAATGTCATTTCAGTTCTACTTTCTGAGTATGAATTACATACATTGAAAGACAACAAAACTCAAGCACTGTAAAAGGTTTTGCCACAAACTCCTGTATGATTTCATATGAGTCTCTTCAGACCTTACTGTACATGAATTATGAGCTTCCAGAACATCTGACCTCCTAACTGAACTCCTTTCCACAAACTGAACAGAGATAAAAACAGTATAAATAAAAATGAACAACACAAAACACTGTGTTCTTAGTCTTAAGTGCAATAAGTGCAACCATAATCAAAAGTACTCTCAATATTCAAAGTTAATGACCGAACAGAGAAACAGAGACCAGAGCTAAGAGGTGGTCACAGCTACACAGGCTATTGTATGTAGCCTAATTTGCACGCATTTCAGACGCTGAGGCTCTGTTGCGCAACGAATTCTCCGCCATGGTCTTGTCAGTCATCTTATCTTACTCTCATCACGTGATCAGTGAACTGTGATTCATGCTGCACTGTGTGCGACTCTGCAGCTTGTGCTGGATGAGCAGACATTTACAGTTATCCAACTGAATTAAATGGTTTTTATTTCTTTTTTATTAAACTACAGTGGAGGCGGTAATGTAACTTAAACATAGCGGTGTCATTCTATGCTAGTTTCACCCTCACGCTCAGTCATGGCGATATCGCAAACAGCTGTTCACTCGACGAGAAATCTAGTCACATTTTTATATAGCGAGAATCTTATCACACCCCTACTTTATATTATACTATGTAAAAGTTACCCGATTATTCAGAATGATATCGGCCGATACCGATAGTTTGGTTTTCATACCCAAATAATGTTGCAAACTATACAGGGAACCCTCTTATTTGGTACACTACAATATTAGAGGTTACAATTAACAGCAGCGGTATTATATTCAGCTGCTGTTTATTTTCAGAAATAATAATTACACAAATAAAAACTGAAATGTGTAAAACAGTATCACATAAGGTAGTTTTCATAAGCACTTGTCTTCATGGCAAATTTGCACAAACATAATTAAAAGTAAATATGCTCCTCTCTAGTGTTTTTATATATAGATAGCTAAGGTACTGTGAACATTGGAAAACATTCCTGAGGTAAAAGTGTCATGATGTGACATTGTTCACAAGCTGTTTTATTGACGTCTTTCCGCGATTAAAACACAAATAAAGTGATTACATGAGACATGATACATTCTGGTAAGTTGTAAAATATTTCAACATACCTTTGATGTTCATTCATGTTTTTTGAAATCTAACTTGTATTGAAGAGGAAGAAAAGACACATCCGAGCTGCCGCCTGAACTGAGGCATTACAGCAATCTGACACGTCACATTTAAGAGCGTCAAAACGGCATTTATTGTTTGAATATAATGATAAAATGGACAGAATTTGAAAACGGAAACTTTCATTCTTATCAGAAGTAATAAAGTACAAATCTTTTTGCGATTATTGGATGGGAGGCACTACAAATAATATTTGATGTAGGAAGGAAAAAAAAAAAAAAAAAACGCAGACCTGGCAACCCTGGCTTGAACTACGGGTGATTCGTAGGATCAAAAAGAGCCTGCTTTAATGTCACCATTTTTAAACTGTTAATGCATTAAAATTCAACACAAGATTTTCTTCACACATAGTATGTATGAGTTGCAGTCTGAACACGTCTTTCCGCACCCTTTTGATTGACAGGATATAATCGGCCCTAATCATCGGCAGTTTTTAAACAATCGGCCGATGGCCGATAGTGATAATAATGGCTTTTATCGGTCGATGCCAATTGTTAGCCGATATATTGGTGCATCTCTAAATTAAACCAATTTAAAAGGTCTATTTTTTTGTCAGTTTAAATAGTGATTTACTTAATTTTATTTTTATACATTTGTATTTTAACACCTGGTTTAACAAACAAGGCTTAAGCTAGTCCTAGACTTAAGTGCATGTTTGAGCTGTTTTAACTGAACGCAACTTGCACTGACATATCTTAAAATATGCCAGTGTTATTGTTTTGTCTCAAGATGCACACTAGTCATTTTTTCTTCTAGGGTATGTTTATAAAAGTTACTTAAATACCCTAAATGAACTAAGGCCTAATCCTGACTTAGTCTAAGCCCTGTCTGTGAAACCGGGCCTAAAACTTTCCTTTTATTTAAGAGGCACTCTTTAGCCCTCCATGCTTATCTAGACCAGACTCTAAAATATGAAAATAAAACATTCAGCACATATTTTCTCAGCACTGCTGTTATAAGTATAAGATGATAAAACAGGATTGTACTTGGGAAAATTGAGGAAAACAAGGCTTTACAGATGTTCTGTATTCTTCCAAGAGCTTTAACATCATTCAAAATGACACTGCTGGTCTCCTATGAAAGTCTGAGATTACCACAACATCCTGAATGTGCTGCTCCACCAGATTGTTCTTGGTGGCCACCAGCACAGGTCTGCCAAAGGTGTCCAGGTAAGTGTAATGCAGCTCGTCCTGACTGCGGGTGATGGGGTAGGGAGTGTCCATGTGGATATTTCTAGGAGATCAACAAAGCAACAGTCAATCTGTTAACAAGATTTTTAAAGCAATTGTGTCTTTCATATTTATACTACTTTTAAGTGTCCAAACAAAATTTTGTTTGCAAATAAAAAGTTTTGATTGAGTTGTGATGCTAGTGCATATAAAATGCTCACCTGGCTCCTTCAGGAAGGATCAGTTTCACAGTTAGCTGGTCAATAACCTGGTCATCATAGACATGATCAACCAGACGCATCTTCAGGGCATACTGATCACCTAAAAAACAAATGGATGCATAACATTATAATGACTTTCAATTTAAGGAAAATGTTTCTCATCTGTCAACTTGATAAATCAGACACACCCAGATTATAGAGATATTCGTAGCTGGGAAGATTATAACCAATGATATAATGCGTTTTCCAGCCACCGAACAGTGGGAAACGGGGACGGATTTCAACCTCTACGGAATCATCTAGAACTTGGAGGTGGGAGGTGGAGATGTTCCCGATCTCATCGCGGTAGTACACATCCTGAGCGGAAGCTGGGAGGATGGTCTGCAGGGAGACAAAATAGATAAGTTGAAGAACACCAAACCAAAGTGCCACATGGTTGTCAAGTTTCCTTTACTTCAACCGGGTTAAGCTTAATTTAAAGGGATAGTTAAACCAAAAATCCACCGGTGCATCTCATTTCAAATCTGTAAGCCTTTCGTTCATCTTCGGAACACAAATGAAGATATTTTTAATGAAATCAGAGCTTTCTGCCCCTTCATAGACAGCCTACGAAACTAAAGATGTCTTTACTACCTTTCCAGGGCTTGAAAGTGGTAAAGTACTTCATGTGAAACAAGTGGTTTAACCTCAATTTTATGAAGTGACATAATTTACCACTTTATTTACAAAACATTGATCTCCAACGTGCCTTCACAAGAGCATGACGCATGCGTGTTGTGTTGACGCAAGAGCAGATGCTGTTGTGTGAACGTGTTGAAGATTTATATTTTGTTAATAAAGTGGTAAATTGTGTTTTTGTGCAAGAACAGCACTCACATTGCTTTACAGAATTGAGGTTAAACCACTGTAGTCACATGGATTACTTTAATGTCTTTTCTACCTTTCTGGGGCTTGAAAGTGGTAGTTGCGTAGGCTGTCAATGGAGATTTCATTCCAAAGATGAATGAATGTCTTACAGGTTTAGAACGACATGAGGGTATTGAGTAATTAATGATAGAATTTTCATTTTTGGGTGAACTAACCCTTTAAGTTAAAACTGAATTCAACCCCTGACCAAAACAGTTCTTTCAAATTGCCACCTTTAGCTAAACCATTATATTAGACCAGCTGTCATTTTGTGAAATTCTTTAAGGAGTTTAAAGAGATAAATAAATAAAAAGAGAGTTAAGACACCTTGAAAGATTTGACTGAGGAAATGCCGCTATCAGACTGTCTCTGGTAGTCATATCGGGAAAAGGGCCCCTTCAGGTAGGCACCAGTGTGCCTCAGATCGATGGTTTCCTCCACGGCGATGTTGCCCCAGTGAGAGACCTCGATGGTTCGAGTGATGCTGCTGATGGTAAGGAAGGGTGTGTTGTTCTCATAGTGGATCTTCATGGTATCCTACAAACCAGCAGTTTTCAAAAGGTTATACACTACTGTTTAAAGTAAAGGTCCACACATTAATATCATTTTTGCTTTTCTTGCGGGAGCAGCTGAGAAGGGTACGCTGTCATTACACAGTACGAGAGCAGCCTCTAGTGGCAAAATAAAAACTACCACTGACGCCTTGTGGTGTTTGTTTTGACACGTGATGCTTTTAATACTATTATGTAATCACACTGTTTGAAGTATATTACTATACAACAAAATGAATATTGTGGTCAGTCACCTGGCTGAAGGGAGGCACATCTTTGAATGGTCCATACTCAATGGCCTCGTCGCTCTTGCTGGGGTTGCCCAGTTTGGTATAGCTCTCCACGGTTTTGGAGGCCAGGCGGACACGGGTGGTCTGGGAGCGGGTGGGGTATGGGGAGTACAGGTAGTGGTTCCCCTGGAAGACCACCAGCTGTCGCTCGGCCTGGGTGATCTGGGTGGGGAAAGGCTTCAGCACGTGACTGAACACAGTCTCAACCTTTACCCGCAGTTTAGCACCCGGTGCGAGAGAAGATGGTAACTGTGCCTCAAAGAATTTACCACTGCAGGAGGGGAAAGCAAACAAGTTGGAGCTGTAAATGATATATACTTCTCCAAGAAGAGGAAACTTGCCTATATACACAAAGAGGAGTGTCTCTTATAGCACACGTGTAACTTTGTCATTTTAATTGCAATCGCGATTATTACTTCATTCGAATAAGCATAATCATCTGGGATATTAGCCCACTGGTTATAACATTTTCTTTCCATTGCATTGGTAACAAGCCACTGTGAGCTTTCATGCTTGTGTTGCCAAATGTCAAGAGTTTAAATCCCCAAAACAGAGCTTTTCTCAACCTGGCAATCACTTCTGCGCTGCAGAAAAAGTGCTGATGATCTGAAAACATGGACAAACGTGTATGTTGGAGTTTAGTGATATCCATTTCGATATTCTACTCAAATTAAAATGTAATAAAGTTTGTGTTCCTTCACAAAGCAACTTGAACAAGAGACCTATCTCAAAAGCTAAAACCGAATATTAATTCCAAAAATATCAAATTATGTCAACAATTTTCAGTCAAAATTAAAGTCCCGCTCACAACACTTATTAGCCAAACAGAAAAGCATAAGGGTCAATGCCGATAATTATAAAATGGCAAATATTGTCTGACATATTGGCCTTGGGCTGACCACTAGTAAAAAGTGTTTAAGTATATGATAAATATAATAAATAAGATGACTATATAAACCCTGCTTATGAGCAGACATTCTCTTGAAGCGTGCTCACATGAAAGTGGAATGATTAATTCTGATGAAATGCAACAAGAAATTTCTCAAATGAGAACAATCGTAATTACTAATAAATTATAATTTGAGCAAAATAATTGTGATTATCAATTTAACCATTATTGTGCAGCAGTGGAATGCTGAAACATGTTAAAGTCACAATGAAATAAAAACTAAAAAAAAATCCTATTATTTATTGCAGTATTTATTATAAAGAAAATTAATGTGCCCTCATATACTTTAATCAAAATAACTTCTCGTCTCTGATGACGCATTTACTGGTGCAAGGGAGGGGCAACCTGTCACTCACATGAGATCCACCAATAGCAAACCACAACCATCCAATCAATTCCCCATAGACAAAAAAAAAAAAAAAAAAAATCAAGTCCCAGTTTAACTCAGATATAGGCTAAAGCCCCGTTCACACCGCCAGCGGCAAAGCGACATTATCGCATTCATTTCAGTGTAGCACTGGCGACTTGCGGCGACAGAATGTAGGCGTGTAAAGCGACGGGAGACACGCAACAAAAGTTCAGAAATTTCAACTTTATGCAAATGAGAACCAATAGGAGCGAAGGCTCTCTGGAGCTCACGTCACAGTCTCGATTGCAGACAAGACATACAGGACATATTTCTGGAGCGATTTCACAGTTTTATATGATTTGACTGTATAACAAAATACATGATGGACATAAAATGATGCGTGGAAAAGAAGCAGTCGGCAGTCTTGTGAGTTTGATTCATGCACTGATAGTTTGTGTGCTGTTAATTATGATGCTGTGAGCAGTTTAGCACTACTGCAGTTCTATTATAGTATCCCCTGCATTATGTTGATTATTAGGGACAAGAAAATTGATTATTTGTCAAATTCGAATGACATTTTAGTAATTTTTGACAGTATGAGTGAGTTTAACTTGTTGATAGAACGATTGTTAATCTAGTTAATGATTTAATGCACTGAGCTCTGCAGTCACTCTACAACAGCAGAATGTTATCTTTAATTATTTTAAGCCTAATTCCTAGTCAAATTAGAATGATTTCTTAGTTTTATATATCATTTGTGATTGCATTTTCTATAGATATGATCAGATGTGCAGTCTACCAATGACATAGCACAGCACTAGGAACGCCCACAGCGACTTCACAGTACAGAAACTAGCGACATAGAGCGAAAAAGTTGCTGGCGGTGTGAACGGGGCTTAAGTCACAAAAGGGAAGAAAAGATGATCACAACTTGCTGACTTTAATACGTTTACCTTTGTCCATGGATAGTTTTCTCTTTCAGCTCTAGGCTTTCATCTTCCTCTTCCTCTCCTTTTACCTAGTGAAGATTAAAAAAAAAATTGTTATAACCAGAAACTTCTTAATATGCAAAATCTAAAGTAAGAAAAACAGGGCAAAATCCATGACCCTAAATTCTGTTGAAGCTTAAAAACAAGCCCTCTGCTTACAGGTCAAAGTCAACTACCTGCAAATGAGCTCTGCCAAACACATAGCTGCTTATGTACACATTTAAGCAAGAAATCAACGATTTTATGCAAATTATGCTGTATTCATGTTTTTGTATACTATTGCTGTAGCGATACAGCACGGAAGTGAAGTGTGCATCCAGAGCTTACGTGTCACGCTGGCACTGACAGAGCAAAGCGGAAGTGCGCTGCACACCCACTGCTAATGCTAACTACTAGATATAACACTTCAATAATGATATGTGCATAACATCATAATTCATTTTAATGATTTATTCGAACCAGCCTTACATCTTAACTACGTTGTTGGAGATAAACTTTGCCCAAAATATGTGCAAATGTACAAATCAAGCGGAATTATGCAGCTAGCTTAGGCTACAGTATATGAAAAGTTGCACTCCCTATTGTCTCTATGCCAAAAATAAGTTTCAGAAATAATTTAATAAGCACAAAACAGTAAGTTACAGCTAAAAAGAGAACCAATGAAGTGATACCTAGTAAAGAGCATCCAGCATCACCCACTCCTGCCTCCTTGCATATTTATTCATAATTTCATTTACTCACAGATGCACCGATGAAGGCCAGATGCGGCGCGAGCTCGGCCTCCAGCGCGAGCGTGAAACTGTGCACTCTCGAGGCTCCGTGATTTGCGAGCTGAATCTCCGCTGTTACCTTCGCGAGGTGAGTGCTCAGATCCAGCGTGCGCTTCACGTCCTCGTTCACCAGCCCGTCCGCACTAACCGACGCGCAGAAGAAACACGAGATTAGCACAAAACTCACCGCTCGGGTGCTCCACATTGTCTTGCGTTAATGTGTTATGATTTGGAGGTTAATAAATGTAATTAGTCCTATCTAATGACGTTTGCGCGTGCAGTGAGGCCTCGCGCTGCAAAGGCTGCTCCTGAAAGATGACGCTTCATTCATTCCCTTATGAGTGACGTCACCAACATGGCGGACGTTAAACCCACCTTTTACAGGGCAAATGCACAGACATGAACGTTCAATTATGAATGTCTTTACTGTTACTTTTCATTCTGTAGTCTTGTATTCAGCGAGGAAATTTGGTGATCTATTTCTAATAAATGCCGTTCTTTTGAACTTTCTACACATCAAAAAGTCAATAAAAATGTTTAGCAGTTTATTTTATATAAATAATAAATGTTTCTTGCGCACCAAATCAGCATATTAGAATGATTTCTGAAGGATCATGTGACTGAAGGCTGCTGAAAATTAGCTTTGCTATTACAGTAATAGCATTTTAAAATAAATATTTCTTGAATTTTACTGTATATCATTTATTTACTAAAATAAATGCAGCTGAAATAAAACGAATGAGCAGTGGTGTGTGTGTGTGTGTACTAGGTTAAATAAAAAATAAATAAAATAATTCCTACACGTTCAAAAACAATGTCCTGTCACTGTTAGTTTATTGAAACATAGACATATAGTGTCCATTCCAAAATGATTTTAGCTGATACAACTGGGATGATATGAAAAATAGGCCTATTAACTTCTTGTCATATACCATTTTACGAACCAAGACCCAAAAACGGCCATTTCTACATTCTTTCAGAACAATCCTAACTTAACCTGTCACACATTACAATGCACAAACATTAAGATCAACACTTTAAAGTTCAACATTTTATGAAAATGTTTAAATTGGTCTAAGAACATTTAATAGTCAACATACAAAATCAGCCAATTGAAAGTGCTATCAAGAAACATCAACACTAACAAAGCCAAAAGACAATATTTAAGCATTACAAAACTCTAAACAGAACGTTATTCGATCACAACATGAAAACACTAAGAACAACTCATCTCACTGTGTGAGAATGAAGAGGAATGCTTCAGATGTTTTGGATGTTATACGTCTGTTGAATGTTTAGTGTGTCTCGCAGCATTAGGTCCCGTAGTCGCCACAGAGCGTCAGCCATGGTCTTGTGAGCTCCCTTGCTCTTCAGCCAATGAGAGGGCAGACGGCTCTCCTGCTCTTTTGTGAGCCGCACATCTTTCCTGCGAGCTGGGGTCAAACACACAGACGGCATTTGGTAAAAACATATGTTACAAAAGATTTTTAGTCCAAAGATATTCTGTTCTACAAACTTTCTATTCATCAGAGGAAATAGAAAAAAAAAAAGAACCATTTCCACAAATATATTAAGCAGCACCACTCTTTTCAACAATGATAATAATAATAATAATAAGAAGAAGAAGAAATGTTTTTTTGAGCACCAAATCAGCATATTAGAATGATTTCTGAAGGATTTTAAAATATAATAAAATAGAAAACAAGCTATTTTGCAATATTTCATTCTTTTCTTCTTCTTTTTTTTAACTGTATTTATTTTAAAATAAATGCAGCTTTGGTGAGCGTAAGAGACTTTCAAAGGCTTAAAAAAATATGTACCAACCGCACACATTTTCAACAGTAATGTGAATGTTTATTTCATTTATAAACAATAATTTAATAAACCAACAATACTATAAAATAATATTGGAATTGTCTCACTCATATTTTGCAGTTTCTTTATGCAAAATGTAATTATTATTATTATTTTTTTGTCAATAGTTCACAGTAAGGTCTCAATTGTTAACATTAGTTAATGGATAAACTAACACGAACTAACAATGAGCAATATATTTTTGCAGCGTTTAATAACCTTTGTTAATGTTAGTTAATAAAAATGTTAATGTTAATTAACTAATGTTAACAGATACAGTTTTTGATATTAAAAAAGTTATTAGAAAATGTTGAGATTAACATTAACTAAAGGTGTTTTCACACCTGCTCGGTTGGAGCATTTGTTTTGTGCGTTTTTGTTTCGTTTAGGCATATATGAACACGGCAATTGCACTCGGATCCGCCGCTCTCGGATCCTGCCTGATTGAAAACAAACACTGGAGCGGTTTGGAGGTGAGAAAGCAACCCGACCCAACATAACCAAGCGGTATCGTAATTCATAATGCCAAATGTGTTATAAAAAAAGCAGCAGTGTCTGATTCTGTGAGTGAGCACATTTGTTACTGCAGTTGAAAACCAAAGAGCGCCTCTTTATCTTATATAATTTTAAATATAATTAAATGGGGGAATGACGGCTACATTCGTAAGTGTTTGCGTGTATCACAAATCACGACAGCTACAGATAAAGCCACAATATGCTGGCGGAGTGAACTCTGATAAGAGGACAGCTATACTCACAAGTAACTTTGAAAAGTTGCCTTGTGAAAGCAAACCAAGAAGAAAATGCAACACTGTAACAAATTAAGTCCCTGTTTCGGAACAAAGCAAACAATCTACAGGTCTGAAAATGCCATAAGATTAATAAATGCTGTAACATTAGTTAATGTTAACAAATGAAACCTTATTGTAAAGTGTGACAGTTTTTGCTTTTGATTTTGTAGTGACATGCGACCTTGAGTCTATGGCCGCATTTATACTGCAGGTCTCCGATTCCGATTTGTTGACTATATCCGATTTTTTTGACGACCAATTTACATCTTCTTTTAAAAGTGACTCCGATATTTCTGCGCTATCTTTAAAGGTCAGCAATACATTGGTCTTTTGGGGCAGAAAAAAAAAAAAAAAGGAGAGAAAAGAGTCATGTGATTGTGGCTGGTGTCCACCCAAGTTGATCATTTGACACTTTTTCAGTGACGTATAAATGGCATTGACGGGAATATCCAATTTGTCTGCTTGCATGGCAAATGCACATATCCAGTTCATATCAGATTTATTTCCACATAAATGAGGCCTGAAACTGATCTGAGAATATCTGAATCTATGTTCTTTTTTTCTGCTTACACGTTTGTAACCCCATCTGTGCCACATGGGGGGAAAAATCGGAATTGGGTCACTTTGAACCATGTAATGTAAATGCGGCCTAAGTATTTGCATTGGCAATGTTGCTCCACCACTACAACATAATGTAAATCTGCCTTCTTACTCACCAGAGAGTGTTTGGTCCCATTTGCTGACAGTAGTGGACTCAGCACTGAGTCCTTCTATATACCTCAGGTAGGCCTCTGAATGTAGCAGTCGCTGGGGTTTGGGTGGAGGAGCCACAAATATGGGGGTGGAGGGCTGCTGTAGAGAGGGCTGCCCAACCTGTCCCTGTCCCGGGTAGGGTGGTGGGGCCTGTTGGCCTGAGTTCATCACACCCATCTACAGAAACGTGAATATTCAGAACAACTCAAAGTGCAGAAATTATTAAATTCAACTGTTGATTTTTGTTGCCAGAGATAAAATTGCATCAGCATTTAGCATTAATGTTAGGAATAAATGTGAAACCCATCAGAATCAGCAATACCTGAGTCCCATAAGTGCTTCCTGTTGAACCTGGGGCCATTCCATTCATACCTGTGAAAGACGTATCAGCATACACGGAGAATAAGAGACTTTTAAAGTGAACTGATACCCTGAGCTCTTTCTGTTCATGTTTATCTGTGTAGATAATCAGTTCTCCACTGCTGAAACCATTAGAATCTGATCTAATCAACAGGAATCAAGACATCTGAAGTCTTGGTCCCAAATCAAGCAAAAGGAGAAATTGAGAAAAAATGTTCAGACTGCTCTTTTTTTTTTTTTTAAACAACAAAATCATATAGTAACCAGGGGCTGTCAAGCTCCAAAAAAACATACTATAAAAGTACTTGTGTAATATTGTGAACTTTCTGAAGTCATACGATAACTGTGTTTGGATAAGATTGAAATTGAAGTTTTCTGTCAGGTTCGATATTTAAAGTACCAATCAGCCAAACACAGATTTTTATTGAATAATGAATTACATTTTGGTCTGTTCCTGACACAAAACTACAGTAGAGCTTCAGAAGACTTGAAATGCATTGTAGTCAAGTTGACTAATTACTGAAATCACATACTGTCTTAGTTGGTTAAAAGGTTGGTTCACCCAAAAATTAAATTTCTGTCATTAATTACACATGTCGTTCCAAACCCATAATATCTTCGTTCATCTTCGGAACACAAATATATTTTTGATGAAATCTGAGAGGTTTCTGATCCCCCATAGAAAACAACGTACCACTTTCAAGGCCCAGAAAGGTAGTAAAGTCATCATTAAAATAGTCCATGTGACTACACTGGTTCAACCTTAATGTTATGAAGCAACGAGAATACTTTGTGCACAAAAACAAAACAAAAATAACGACTTTATTCAACAATTTCTTCTCTTCCCTGTCATTCTCCTACACTGTTGACGTTATACACACAGTGCAGCACTTCTGTGTTCTACGTCAGAACTTCAGCGTCAGTTACCTGCCATTCACAACTCCTCTCCTGTGGCTTCATGGGATAGTAAGGTGTCCCATGGACTCTAGAATCTCGGCATAAGTAGTAGGTCATTTAATAGGTACTTTTCACCTACTGGTTTTCAAATACTATGTATTGAAACACACTACTGTTGATGAACAAATGCTTTAGAAGTATTGTTCTTTGTCAGTTAACTAATGTTAACAAATAGAACCTTACTGTAAAGTGTGACCTAATTTGGTGTTTGGAACGATATGACGCTGAGTAAATGATGACAGAAGTGTCAATTTTGCATGAACTAGTCCTCTACAGAACATTGGGAGTCTCTTCAGTCGGTTTTGTCATGGGCAGGGTAGACAGTTTGCTCTATGGTACAGGTAGCCCCTCTTGTTAGGATTGGAGAGGCAGACAGGAAGCAACTGCGAGTGAGGACGTGTGGCTGTGGTCCTTACCCAGATACGGCATGCCAGGCATACCCCACGGGAAGTGGAGGGGTAAGGCAGGCACCCCCATGGGATGTGGAGGCATGCGGGCCATGTTAATCATGCCATCGCCAGGCCCATGAAAGGGCAGCATGGGTGGCCCGTAACTACCCAACATGCCTTTTCCTTGGAAGAGGAAGGTAGCGACACAACATATGCATGCATCAGTATATCATGCAGTTATGAGAATGAATTCATGCACTACATGTAAAAAGAAAATTAAAACTACAATTAGAGCAAGTTAGCTGATTTATCATTCATGATTAAAAGTAAAACCCAACACACACACACACACACACACACACTTCCACTAACTGGGCAGAGCTATGCTTAATCTGGCCCCTATCCACCCATTTCCACTGAAGAAAAGTGGTTCTTGGCCTGAAAAATCATCTCTGCAATAGAAGCTGGAGCTTCACTACAGTGCACAGCATAAATGAGTACACCCCCTCTGAACAAATACAAAAGATGTATTTTCTTTATGATCATTAATACAATTCATGGAAACATGGCAAAACTAAAATGTATTAAACATATACATGATAAAAACTGAGAAATATATGTCATTAATAGCCATAAAATAAGTAAATTAGCCAATTTTGTTCAAATTATAGATTGCAGAAATGAGTACACCCTAGATTTAATTCAACAAATGTATAATATTCTCAAGTTCATGACAAATTGTCACATCTGTCCTGTTTAACTCCTGGATGATGAGCTCCTTAAATGCCCTGATCTTTAAATGAGGAGTGTTGCTCAAATCCCCCACAGATGCGCGTTCAAGAGTGTTAAGATGGAGTGCAATACATGTCCACAGAAGGTTTTTCACCTTGGGAGAATGCATATCCTTATTGTCATGTTGAAAAAAATGCCCAACAATGCAGGGAATGAGGAAAGGGTAACATCTTCAAGTTCGTGTATTAAATTACACAGTGGTGTGGGAATTCATGACAGCATTAATAAAGCCCAACTCCCTCACACCTTTAGCACTCATACATCCCTATATAAGAGCTTTACTACCACTGAACTTTACTGTGGGAACCAGGCACTTCTCATTGTAGCAACACCATAACATTTTAGATGCTGTTAGATCCAAAATGATTGATTTGGTCTCATGAGACCAGAGTATTGATTCCCAGAATCTATATTTTGTAAATATGGGCTTTGGAAATGGCTAACTGACTTTATTGTGCTTTTGGCTACAGTAGGTAGTTTCATCTTACTCTATGAGATAAACAGGCACTCTTTTCATAGCTTTTGCTGGCTCTGAGACACTCGCTTGGTATTTCTCCTGCTCTTTGTCTAGCAAAAAAATCCCTCATCCCTAAATGAAAGCTTAAAATGAAGGCCTGATTATTTCAGGGGCCTTGTCACAAGTCCATTGTTTTTTAATTTTTGTATTACTTTTGCTATATTTTCACACTTAAAACAATGATTTGGTAATCCTCTTGTACCACTTTCCTCTTTTGTGCTAAGAAATAAGTCTCCTGACAGTTCTCTCCCAAGTGCTTCCACTGTTGTCAGCATCAAGTCTGAGAATGATTCAGTGGGCTATATAACACTTTTAATTGTCAAGAAATTACTTCTTTAAATGTTTGGTTCAACATACTTACCTAACATAATTGCCTTAAACTTACACTAGAAAGTTTTTATTTAGTAACTTTTAGGAGGGTGTACTCATTTTTGCTACACAACATTTTATCACCTTGATAAGAAAACCTTATTTTCCTAAATATTTTTGACATGCTTCTTTGGTAATTGATTAAACAGAATTGCTGGAACATTATATCTCTAAAGAACCCTAACATGTCTTTTAAATAATTGAGTAATTGCTGACTTTCAGAAGTTTCAGAGGGGGTGTACTCATTTATGCTGTGCACTGTAAAACTGTAAAGTACACTGTTCTACTGTTTGTTCTCCAGTTTTGTTAAGCTGTAAAGCTTCTCCAGCAGCTATTTTAGTATTTATTCATATTTTGAATGATCTTTTAGTTTCATATTTTCAGTTCATATTTAAGTCATTGTTATTTTTAAAATTATTTTTAAATGATTTCTATTTAACTATTTTTAATTCAGTTTTATTAATTTTACTACTTCAATTTAAACATTTTATTTCAGTTTTTAACTTTCATTTATTTAACAGTTTTATTTTAGTTTTTTCATCTAATATTTATTTTTTAAATAATTTCTGCTTTATTTCCGTTAACGAAAGCAATTCTTTAATAGTTTTAGTTAACAAAAACAACACTAGCCTTTTTTTGTTTGTTATCCATCTGATTATTTTAGGAATGCACCAAAATGTACATTTTGGCTGATTCTGATCTTCTTTTTTCCCCCATGTTACATGTGTTGATAGCTGATATTAGAATTCTATAATATTGTATATAAAAATTTCAATTGAAACTAAAATCATATTAAATTATTAAGTGAATTTAGGCATCACAACATTATAATATAGTCTTAAAAAAAATGGATATTTATTTTGACATTTGCTAATGACACATTTAACAGTGTTATTAGATTAGTAGCGTTAATAATAATTAATTTTAAGTGAGCATTAGATGATGGCAAAGGTAATCAGCATGTAAAAACAGAAAAATGTGCATGCATAATTAAATATCCAATATCAACTGATATTGATAAATTAAAAAAAAATCTAATATGGGTTGATAATTAATATACTGTGCATATTTTGTTTTTACCAATAAGTTTTGAAATATTTATATTTTTTCACACACTATTCTATTCAGCTTATGATAGCATAAAGATGTCAAATTAAACTTTTTTGGATAAACAATCCGTTCTGTCATTATTCAGCTCTCAAGTCAGTGGAAACATGGATAATTTCTGAGAAAAGTTCTCAGAACTCATGGCTGAGCAGCACCATTCCAATGAAAAAAAGGGTAGTACAGTTTCATGATTGTTACAGTTCATGCAGTAACTCTTTGATGGATGACAAGGACATGATGCATTCAGAATGCATCAGATAACAGAAGTTAGTTTAGGAATTACAGACATCAAAACATGGCAACATTGCGGAAGGAGAAACTGGTAGAAGATGGCGCTGAAGATGAGTGTGTTAGCAGTTAGGCTTCATATTGCAGCTCTGTGTGTCCACCACACCTGAGAGGGGTTACCTGCCATAGGCGTCATGCTGTGGCTAAGCATCCCCATGGGGGTCGGGGGAGGTACTACCCCCATGAGCGCCCCTACTGGGGTACCTGCTCTTGGGGAGTTCTGCGTTGCTCTTTCTCGCTCCTGCTGCTCCGCTACCTTAGCTGCCCGCTCTGAATTGATGACAAAAGATAAAATCAATTTGATGTTTCATGGAGAACCTGGAGACACTGTATCACATGCATTAGTGTCCATATCTAATTTCCAGGCAAATTTCATTTGTGAAGAATAGCTAACTTTGACACTTTACCTTCATACTCAGCTTTCTTAGTGGCCTCAAGGTTCCTCCACTCTGTGCCCACCAGTCGACTGAGTTCTCCAAAAGAGAAGTCAGGGTGCTGGGCCTTGATGACAGCTCTCATTTCACTGCTGAAGAGAATGTACCCACTCATGTTGATCTTCCTCTTTGCTCCCTCCTTCTTCGACAGACCCTTGATCGACTTTGGTGCGGACTGTGGGAAAATGAGATGCTGATTATCTAGTCTCAGCATTACACAGCATGCATAAGGCTGCTCGTGGTACTTTAGATTCAAATTGCATACAAAAGTGTTAAAATCCCTCACTTCAATATGATTGACAGGATTCTATGTAACATACAGGGGTCAGGGTAGAAGCTTAACATCAGAGCAATCTGCTACCATGAGCGTTTCTGCGGAAGAACTAGTCACTTGAATTGAGCTACCACTTTGTAGTTCAAGCGGGGCTGTTATTGGTACCATTGATTTCAGATTTATGGTGCTGTTTTACTGCCAAAAAAGCCCTAAGATTTTGAGAATAAAGTCATAACATTCTAAAAATGACATCTTAAAGGGATAATTCACAAAGAAATTAAAATTCTGTCATCATTTACTCATCTTCATGTCATTCTAAACCTGTAAAACTTTCTTTTTTTCTGCAGAACGCAAATGTATATGTTTCATGAAATGTCCCTTTTTTTTTGTCAATGGTCACCAAAACTGTTTGGTTATTGACGTCCTTCAAAATACCTTCTTTTGTGTTTCACAGAAGAAAGAAAGAAATTCTGGTTAGAGGTGCGGTCATATTAACGGAATTTCATTGGCAAAAAAAGTCCATTGTCTATTGTCTACAGTGTAGCGATGTATGAAGCACAGCTCACATAGAAGTCACTTCCAAACCAAGCTGTTTTCTGTTGGTCTATGCGGTGAATTTGAGAACCAACTTGAACCCATTACAAAATTCCTGACCATGTGGATTCCTAATGAAATTACTGGATTTTACCCCGCAGAAAGTGACTAAATGTTAACAGAATTGTCATTTTGGGGGAAACCATCCCTTTAACTTTTTGAGAATCAATTCATAAAAGGCATTTTTACAAGATTAGTCAGTGTTTCAAGAATAATGTCACAAGGTAAATGTGAAAATATTTTAAAAACACTTAAGGTGTCATTCACACAGCATGCATTTTTGCCTTTAAAAAACTTGATAATGCTGGGCAGTTGAATGAAAAAGTAAGGTCTAGAGGTTTTCATTTATAAAAGTTAAAATGATTTGAACACTGCGTTGTTAGAATGCTATGTAATGTGCAAGACGCTGCAAAAGATGTAAGTGCAATGGTTAAACACATCCAGCTAGGGCATTTTTACATAGAAAACAATGAAAAATCAGCGCAGTGGAATGCAAAAAACGCGTTGTGTGTAAACGGCTCCTAACAGCTTAAAGGGATAGTTCACGCAAAAATTAAAATTATCCCATGATTTACTCACCCTCAAGCCGTCCTAGGTGTATATGACTATCTTCTTTCAGACGAACACAATCTGAGATATATTTAAAAATATCCTTAGTCTTCCAAGGTTTATAACGGTTGTGAATGGGAACCCAAATTCTGAAGGGTTAATAAAGGCCTTTTGAAGCAAAGGGATCCGTTTTTGTAAGAAAAATATCTATATTTAAAACTTTATTAATTCAAATAACCAGCTTTTGCCGGATGAACATACGCATACTGCGCTTGTCAATTTGGGCGGAAGAGCAACCTTTGACCTGACGCGATAACGCAATGATGAACGCAGAGGCGCAGAGGAGAGAGCAAAACAAAACACCGGTCATGAATTAGAAGTTTAAAACGAGAAATTTTAAAGAGAAATGTCAGAGGATTTCGATATAAGAGAAGAGGAGCTTGAGTTTGTTGCCCAGCCGTATTTGTTTGAACCGCGAGAGGCGTCTAAACTTATGATGCGTGTGTTCATCCGCTGGAAGCTAGTTGTTTGAATATATAAAGTTTTAAATATGGATATTCTTCTTACAAAAATGCATCCCTTTGCTTCAAAAGGCCTTTATTAACCCTCTGGAGTCGTATGGATTCATTTTTTTTATGGATGGGTGCATTTTTTCTTTCTTCAGAATTTGGCCTACCATTCACAACCGTTATAAACCTTGGAAGACTAAGGATATTTTTAAATATATCTCGGATTGTGTTCGTCTGAAAGAAGATAGTCATATACACCTAGGATGGCTTGAGGGTTAGTAAATCATAGAATAATTTTCATTTTTGGGTGAACTATCCCTTTAAAGGTGCAGTATGTAATATTGACAGCTAGTGGTTGAAATAGGTACTGCAGTCCAAATTTAAAATATTGGATAGAGTTGTTTCTCTCGCCCCCTCCTCCTCAGACCCAACGCTCACACACTTTGCCAGATTAAGGACACGCAACTGGAACAAGCGCAACTTACAATAAAAGGAAATTAGCTTTACACTCTAAGTTGATGAGTTTATTTATTCGCATTTTAATATGCCTTTGGACATGGAGCTTTTTAGATGGATACCAAGGCTTTTGAGGTCGGGTAGAATCTGCGATTTCTGAACCAGTTTGTTTGCTGGCTTCCATTGCTGCAATATGCTGAGTATTCCGCCAACTGTCAAGCCGGGTTGTCAAAATACTTTTCGGTAAATTAGCAGCGGGCGGAATCACACAGACCAAAACGAAAACAGACATTCCCACATGGAACGCACATTTCAAAGTAGAATAACTGGCCGTAGCATTGTTTTTCTGAGAAAAATTTATATGAACTTGTTTAGTACAGTAAAAAAAAATTACATGCAGCACCTTTAATGTTACAATTTAAATTGAATAATTTTCATTATTCTAGTAATTTTTTTAAATATTACTAATTTAATCTAATAATGACCAGTTTACATGTCCCAAGTCCGCAGATTCTGACCAGAATAAGCTGTAAAATGGTAAATTGAGACTACTGATTATCATATAAATCACTGAGGGTCACCTACTGCTATTCCTATTGTTTTTGCACAAGTACAACCAATAATTTTCATTCAACAACAGCAGACCTGCGGGGGTGCATAATGCAGCATGTCCATGTCGCCGGTCAGCTGAGTCTGAAGCTGCGGCATACAGTGAGCATCAGAACCGTCTCCATCATCGTCACCCAAATCCTCCAGCTCTTCATCCGTCATGTCCGCAAACTTGGCCTCCAACTCCTCGATCTTCTTATCCAGCAGTGGAGACGGCTCCTTCTGAGGCACTATGAGCTTTCTGACAGAGATAACCAAAAGCATGAGTCCAATGTTCAATTTTGTGACAGAAAATGAGCAATCCCATCGCTATACACTAAAGTCTGTTTTCTATGTAAACCAAGTTTTTCTTTGGATTACTTCAGTAGTTATCAATGATGAAGCAACTGACCGAAAGTAATAGATTTCATCCTCGACTACTTTGGCAGACAGAGAGAAACGCTTCAGCCCTTTAAACTTCTTCATTTGCTTCTCACTCTCGATGTAGCGGCTTTCACACAGCAACACATCCTCCTCCGGCATTTCAGTTGGCCGGCATGACAGGAAATCTTTGAAAGAAGACACTGTACACTTCCCTGAGGACAAGAAACAGTCCAGATGTGGGAGAAGACATGGTGATAAGATTTAATCAGGAAAACTAACAAATCACTTCATGTAATAATAGTCCTTTCAATGGAAATAACTCAGATATCAATGTTCTTCAGTCAATGTTCTTGAAACCACTCAGTAATGCAACTGTAATGATGAAACTTAACATCGAGGCCAGCTTAAATATTGTTACCTCCAATACAGGTCATAGGGCAGGATTCTTCCAGGTTACTGAGGAACACTTCCTTCTTGTAGAACATCTTGGTAGGCTCATGCTCAGTCTCCTCGGGGTGGATGAAAATGGGCCCGAAAAAATAGGCAGCTCCATCTCGCACCCACATCTTCTCTATCCTATTACAAGACAGAATTATTCATATTTCAGGAGACACTGTCATGAATCCAAGTGTGCTGGTCTTGTTCTTATTGACATGTTAGGAAGTGGCAGCTGAGATTTAGCTACAGCTACAATATGTACAAAAAGAAATAAAATAACAAAGTGGGATTCGTATGCAACATGAAACAGTCAGTTTAGCCAAACACTATAGCCACGTTTCCACCGCAGGAACTTTCCCCAGGAACCAGAGACTTTGGGGTGGTACTCGTGTGTTCCGACCGCAGTAACCAGGGTCTAAATAAAGTTCCAGGTAAAAATTATTTCCTCAGAAAGTCCCTCCTCGCAAGGTAGTACTTTTTCAAAGTTCAGGAACTTTTAGGGGTGGGACCTGGGAGCTGAACATTGGTTAAGTTCACGCAGCATTTTGATTGGTTGACTCCACGCAGCATTTTATTTCACCGCCATTTTTAGAAGTCTGTTGCGGTGCGTGCCGTAAGAGTTGTTTGCTATTTGAATCAACATTGGAGTTTAAAAATACGCCTGATGGACTGACGACGAGGTTCAGGCTTTATTAAGCTTATATGTGGAGAATGAAATTCAGCGGGAACTGGAAAGTCGCATATACACATATAAACTATTAACTACGACTTTTCCCATCATAAACTCCTAATTTACTGCTTATTAATAGTTAGTAAGGTAGTAAAGTTTAGGTATTGGGTAGGATGAAGAATATAGAATAAGGTCATGCAGAATAAGGCATTAATATATGCTTAATAAGTACTAATAAATAGCCAATATTCTAGTAATATGCATGCTAGTAAGCAACTAGTTAAAAGACCCTAAAATAAAGTGTTACCGACTTTCCTTCATCTTCGAAACACATTTGAAGATATTTTTAATGAAACCAGAGCCATTCACTGAAAGTCTATTCCACCAAAACATGAAGCAGTTTAATCCAAATCTTCTGCATTGATCAATGTTTATATGTGAATAAAAGCCTAAAATACATCTGTTCAACATATAAAGCCATCGTGTCTCTTCAGAAGACATCAGAATCACTCAATTCATATTAATTAATTTTGTGCTAATGAACTTTCTGAAGCATCAAAGTTTTGGTCAAATGGACTTTCAATGGAGGGACAGAAATATCTCAGGTTTCATTAAAAATATTGTTTCGACGAAGAACAAAAGCCTTCTGGGTTTGGAATGATATTACTGTGAGCATAGGTGGGGCAGGTGGGTGGCGGGGGTGGGGGGTTTGGTGCACTACCCCCCAGACCAGAGCCAATAAGTTTGTCTGAGCTATGAATAAAACTTGAATAAAAAAAATAGAATTAGGGGTGTCCCCGACTACGGATTTACATAATCGAATCAGATTCGAATCAGATTGCCTATATTCGACTGATAGTCGAATCATATATATGTGAACGGGGGGAGCGGGGTGCTTGAAAAAACGCGCTTAAGGCCAAAGGAGTATCAGCTACCTTGAAAGGCTTGCGCACTCAACTGTGCACGAGATGGAGCGGGACGCGGAAAATTAAGTAAGGCCTATACCCCGCGCCTTAAGACAACTTTTATTTTCTTTCACACACAGCACAGAGAAACAACTTTCTAATAAAGCGACCAAACTGCCTGTCAAGTGATAGACGAAACTGACAATGACTTTTATCTTTTTTAAACAAATGAAAGGCAATGTGGATAAGCATTCACAGCCACGATGTACAGAACACCACACAAAGATATAGAAGAAAATGAATAAAAACATTTTGGATCAATAAACCTTAAAAATATAAATAACTGCAGAAAGGCCACACTGCAGATGTGCATTTCACACGTCGGCAAATCAAATCGGCTAAATTGCCTGTGCGAGCAAGCTTTAACTAATCTACAGTGCAACATCGATGCACCGATAAACAAACAAAAATTAATTTACAGAATTGAATTAGAACAGATTATACTGTTCTAATAAATAATAATAATAATAAAAAATGAAGGTAACACTTTATTTTAGGGTTTTTTAACTAGTTGCTTATTAGCATGCGTATTACAAGAATATTAGCTGTTTATTAGTACTTATTAAGCACATATTAATGCCTTATTCTGCATGACCTTATTCTACATTCTTAATTCTACCCAATACCTAAACCTAACAACTACCTTACTAACTATTAATAAGCAGTAAATTAGGAGTTTATTGAGGGAAAAGTCGTAGTTAATAGTGAATACATGTTCCCTATACTAAAGAAAAATCCAGTCTTTCACGCGACCTGCATGTGTCCGTTTGAGTCTTTTCAAATAGCACGCTAGTCAGCTCGTTAATGTTGGCCGGCAGAAGCGCGCCACAGTTTGTCGTTTTTGAGTGGACATGAGCTGTTGACACAACTTGCATCTTACGTTTTTTTGGATCATCTTTTACCATTTCAAAGTACATCCAGTTCTACACTTTAGATTTTCTTATCCCAGACATTGCTGCCAAGATGCTCCTCTGTCAAAAGCTTCTTTCTTTTCACATTTTTATTTACAGCGTTATCATAATAGGCTGTATATTAACCGGTACGTCTATGTAAAATCACATATTGAGCACCCACATCTCGTTTCATAACACCTCTGTGAAGATTCGACTGCAAGATTGGTAGTCGAATCAGGCTCATCCTATCGAAGCATCGAATCGTCGACTATTCAGGGTCACCCCTAAAATATAATATTACATATTTTCTCATTTTATTTATCTTATTTTATCAGTAGTGTAAAGCTGTTTGTTGTTAGGATAACAAAAGTTTTAACAATTACATTTTTAGGCTGATTACATTTTTAGGTGGTCTAACAGCACTCGTCAATGTCAAAATGATCGAGATGGCCAATCAGATCAAAGAAGGCGGGTCTTACTGTCGCTGTCACAATGCAACAAGAGTTTGTGGAAGGATGTAAGTAGATGTAAATATTAGGCAACTGTTTTACGGTAGAAATGTTCAGTGACTGTCAGTAGACTATCAAGTGATGCAAACTACTTGACTCTTTAATTCGCTGGTCTGAATTGAAAATATGTGCTCATGATTCATGTCATTTATAAATGAATGTGACAAGACAAGAAACGTTTGCGTTTTCGACATACTAGACATACAAAGTGTGAATGTATGCACATTTTAAAATAAAATATTATTTGCAAATAGTTTAAATTCATTACTTCATAACTACAATCAGACCTAGAACTTCTTTTACCATTCTTATTTATTACCTTTATCCTTTTAATCCTTTAATTTTTAAAATTCCTTTATTATTATTATTATTTATTAAGTAATAACCCTAACCCCCAAGCACAAAAGTGAAACTCCTCCCATGACTGTAATTGTTGACAGAATTGTCATTTTTGGGTGAACCCTTTTATAGTGCATTTTTGTACTTTTCAAAGCTTTATATTGTCCCATTCGATTTCACTGTATGGAAAAGAACAGCGTGAATACTCTGCTAAATATCTCCTTTTTTGTTCCATAAAAGAAATGACTTCATTCGGTTTGGAACAACATGAACAACACTGCGTCTCGTCATTGGTACCCTACCTGCCCACACGGTTGCGTACGAGCCCATGAGAGCGGATGTAGACGCAGTCTCCCACTTTTAGCCACATGTCGTTGTAGCAGAGCTGCTCATAGTACTGGCAGCCTGGCTCGCCATTACTGATCTCCATGGTAACATCCTCCCTCTCCTAATGACACAGATTGTTGGTCAGGCAGCATATGTCAAAGATATTCAATATATGTCAATATATGTCTTACCTTATCAATAATAGATGGTACAGCTTTGCTATCCTCTGCCACCTCAGGAGGCTTTTCACTGTCCTGTTTGGGTGCAAACATGGAGGCCACACGGACCACAGGCAACGGCACTTCACGACTGACAAACTTCACTGAGCTCAGGGGCATCGTCCACATCTTGATCTTTTTGAAGGACTTGGTTTTAGCAGAATACCGAGACTCGCAGACAAAAACGTCTTCAGGTCGGAAGCTGTCAGGCTGAAGTTTGAAATACTCCTGAAATATCAGAACAGATTTATGTTTTTAAAATGTAATAGTAATGTAAAAATGTGTTTTGTTTTATTGGGAATGTTTTGGACTCATTGCTGAATGATATTACCTTCACAAACATGACGACACATTTGCCCATTATTTTACTGACAGGAATTTTGTTGTAATAGTCGCTTTTGAAAACTTCTTTCTCAAGAAATTTGCGTGTCGCAAGATGAAATGTTTCGTTGGGTCTGTAGAACCAGCAGCCATAAAGCCAGTTCTCTCCTTCATGAAAAGATACATACACACAGTTGAATAGCTACACTACTGTTCAAAAGTTTGGGGTAACATGGGTATGATGTCATTGATAGGAAACGCACAGGCACGGTCCGTGTCCTGTTTAAAATTGCTTATTTCTCTGGATTTAAACATTCTTGGAAACATCTGGGATAATGCAAGTACACAAGTCAACAAAATACTGTTCTAGTGGTTTTTGGATATTTTAATCCAAAAATCTTACATATTGTGCCTTTAATATACATCCTTGCTGAATAAAAGTATTAATTTATTATCTTTCAAAAATAAATCTCACTGACCCCCAAATTTTTAACAGTAATGTATATTCTCAATAATTAGTGTTATGAAACATATATGCATAAATCACATATATGTGGACAGCATCTATTTAATGATTTATGAATGTAATACCTGCATCATCCTGCCAGAGGCGCTCTATGCAGACGATGTGCGGCTGCAGGTTTGGTTCTGTGGGCTCCACATAAACATAGTCTCCCACATGGTACATGTTGTCCTTGAAGCTGCAGTCCTGGCTGTAGTTGCGTTGCAGGACTCCCTGCCATCCACCACCTGCCGTGTCCTCACTCTTCTCAGCCTCTGGAGATCGATGTGAAAAGATTAATAACAGCCATCTGCACCACGAAACATAACAATTATGCACACTGCAAAGTTTAGGGAGTGAGAACTGTGACCCCTAAATGATTGTTTTGTGTGTATGGAATTAAGGAGTCACTACCAAAATTATGATGGTTGATAAAGGCTGTTTAGAAAAAAACTAAACAAAAACAAATGCTAAAAGTTTATCCTGTTTGATTATGGTTTGTGGTTACAATACCTTTGCCACGCCTGTAAATGGGTAAATAAGAATTGTTTATGTGATAACATAACATATAATGTCATTATTATCAACAAAAAAACCCCCGAAAAAACCTTAAAATCCCCCCCCACACCAAATATCATGAAATACTAATTTAAAAATATTTCATTTGAATTAAAAAAACTGAATGTGAATTCAGAAATTAAAAACATGCTTATTTTTTCCAAGGTGAAAAGTTTTCTTTTTCAAACATGAAATATTAATTCATAAATATTTCTGAATTTAAAGTTATGATTACAATTTTTCGGGGTAATTTTTTATTTAAAATTTTATGACCTTGCCACAGTCATGAGGGTGTGCTTTCTGGATTTTTTTTCTGCATGTTTCTGCAGATTGGTTGCACCACATGACCTTGATTTGGCAGACAAACATTTATAATATTATATAATCTATTTATCTAAAGTACTTTACTTAAGTCAAAAAATAAATTTGAATTCAGAAATTAAAAATATGTTTATCACAGAAGAGGTATGTTCAAGTAATTGTATGTATGAATTGCATTTTATTATGTATTTTTGAATACATAAATAACTGAATACTATTGGAACAGTACCTTTTTTCTCTTCCTCTCTCTTAAGTTTATCCTCTTCATATTCTTTAGGCAGCTTCTCTTTCTTCTCTTTCTCAACATCGCTGTGCAGGTGTTTAGTGGTGTAACTGAGGGCGGGAGTCAGCAGAATCTCTCCGTTCTTGCACAGCTCATCTCTGATCCGGATGAAGAACTGCTGGAGCTCCACAGAGTCCTCAAAGATCTCAGAGTCCGTCCTACAACACAATTTAAAACATTCAGTATTGTGCAAATGAACTCTTTACTTCTCCAGGTACAAAAACCTATACAAAACCATGACAAAATAAGTACACAAAGAGCATCACCTGTGCAGACGTCTGGCTTTCTCCAAAACTTCAAACATATGGTCCTGGAACACATCTAGTCTCCTATAACGGCCCTTATCCACGTTAGCTCTGATGATCTCAAAGTTCAATGGAGTCTTATTGTTGGAATTGTTGGGATCAACAGCTGGAATCTCCGCCAGTGAGTCACTATAGCAACGCCCCTCGTCATCCTGGTGGCCCAGCACTGAGACGAAAAGATTGCGAATGAGCTCCTGGATGAGCCGTGCAACATCTGGGACATGCGCGTCGTCGCCTCCCTCCAAGTCTCTCCTAGTCTCCAAAAGCACTTTGTGAAGCACTAATGCATCTTTGTAGATCAGCGATTCAGGTTCGTTGTAGGTGCAAGCGTTGTTGAACATCAAGACCAAGTCTTCAACCAGAGCATCAACATCCTGGTACTTGTTCGCCAGCATGTGGCTCTTGACCTTCTCCATGTCTATAGGTTTCTTGATGGCAACATAGTAGTCTGGAAGCTCAGCACGGGATGGAAGACGGAGGAAGATTGTGCTGAGGCGCCGTCCGCGCTTGTCGGTGTAGTTCTTCACGGCTTCATAGAGCTCATTGAGTTTCTGCTGCAGAGGGGTCAGGTACTTGGACTTTTTAGGAGAGATGCCACTCTTCCCTGGAAAGACAGTGGCACATGGTCAGTCACAGCACCTAAGATAGTGAAATCCATAACACCTGAGACTTCACTCCAAATTTTTTTAAGTTCAAGTACTTTCTCCAAAAATGCAAAAACTACAAGGCTCTTTCACAATCTGTGTCCATTTGTTTGAGAAATCCAATTGAACCAATGGCACGAGGGCGGAACTACCTATAAAAAGCAGGACATTGGCTAGTTGCAAATGGTCCGGAAAGTGGTAAAATTTCAGAATTTAGTTTTGGTAGTATCATTGTTTTACAATTCCAAGTGATGTAAAAATTACACACTTCCTATTTAAATAGGATTACACTGTATTTTATGATTTGTTGAGGTAGAATTGATGAAAAAGTGTCCAACAAAGAGTATCTGACAAACATGTATGTATGTTTAAAACTGAACAGCAGAACCCAAAGTAGGGCTGCACAATTTGGGGAAAAAATTCAAATTGAGATAAAATATTGCTGATAAAAATTCTGCGAACACACTGGTATGGGGAACACATATTCACTATTAACTATGACTTTTACCTCAATAAACTTAATTTACTGCTTATTAATAGTTAGTAAGGTAGTTGTTGTAGCATTTAAGTTTAGGTATAGGGCAGGATTTATGAATGTAGAATAAGGTCATGCAGAATAAGGCATTAATGTGTGCTTTATAAGTACTAATAAACAGCCACTATACAAGCTAATAAGCACAAAATGTTCCCCATACTAAAGTGTTACCAGATTTCTGATTTAAAAAACTGCTTTCTAAACATACTAATTTTCAGCTTGGGTGAAACGATATCGTCGTCATCTGGCGGAGGTCCGAGTTCCCTTCGTTTTTCTCTTAATATCTTCTCCAGAATGTTGGCATCATTGTAAACCTAGAGTCAAACCAAATAACAAGCTAGTCAAGAAACGGCAGAGTAGTTTAGAATATTTATATGTATAACCCGAATTCCGGAAATGTTGGGATGTTTTTTAAATTTGAATAAAATGAAAACTGAAAGACTTTCAAATCACATGAGCCAATATTTTATTCACAATAGAACATAGATAACATAAATGTTTGAATGGAGAAATTTTACAATTTTATCCACTAAATGAGCTCATTTCAAATTTGAATTGGTCTAAAAAAAATGGCTGAAAAAGCAAGAAAAGATTCAGCTGGGAGAATATCTAAGCAACTAATTAATTTAATTGATATCAGGTCTGTAACATGATTAGCTGTAAAAGGGATGTCTTAGAGAGGCAGAGTCTCTTAGAAGTAAAGATGGGCAGAGGCTCTCCAATCTGTGAAAGAGTGCGTAAAAAGATTGAGGAATACTTTAAAAACAATGTTCCTCCACATCAAATTGCAAAGGCTTTGCAAATCTCATCATCTACAGTGCATATCATCAAAAGATTCAGTGAAACTGGACAGATCTCTGTGTGTAAGGGACAAGGCTGAAGACCTTTATTGGATGCCTTATTGGCATGATTGTGTCAATGACATTACTAAATGGGCTCAGGAATGGGTCCAGAAACCACTGTCGGTAAACACAATCTGCCGTGCCATCTGCAGATGCCAGCTAAAGCTCTATCATGCAAAAAGGAAGCCATATGTGAACATGGTCCAGAAGCGCCGTTGTGTCCTGTGGACCAAGGCTCATTTAAAATGGACTGTTTCAAAGTGGAAAAGTGTTCTATAGTCAGACAAGTCCAAATTTGACGTCTATTTCAGGTAAGGCCTTGTGTATTTCAGCAGGACAATGCAAAACCACATACTGCAGCTATTACAACAGCATGGCTTCATCGTAGAAGAGTCCGGGTGCTGAACTGGCCTGTCTGCAGTCCAGATCTTTCACCTATAGAGAATATTTGGCGCATCATTAAACGAAAAATACGTCAAAGACGACCACGAACACTTCAGCAGCTGGAAACCTATATCAGGAAAGAATGGGACTAAATTCCAACACCAAAACTCCAGAAACTCATTACCTTGATGCCCAGACGTCTTCAAACTGTTTTGAAAAGAAGAGGAGATGCTACACCATGGTAAACATGCCCCCGTCCCAACTATTTTGAGACCTGTAGTATCAAATTTGCAATGAGCTCATTTTGTAAAATTGTTAAATTTCTCAGTTTAAACATTTGTAATATTATTTATGTTCTATTGTGAATAAAATATTGGCTCATATGATTTGAGTCTTAGTCTTTTAGTTTTCATTTTATTCAAATTTAAAACATTTCTGGAATTTGCGTTGTACTATAATATAATAATAATATAATATTATTAATATTTATTTATAGAATATTTATAATACCTACAACAACAAAATTCTTCAGAAAGTTAATTTTCATGCTTATTTACTCTATACCAGGGGTGACTGTATCGAGCAGGGGTGCCCAATACTGTTCCTACTTGCCAGCCCTGCTCAACACACACATCTGTAATTATCAAGTGTTCCTGATTATCCCAATTAGCTGGTTCAGGTGTGTTAGATCGGGGTCAGAGCTGAAGTTTGCAGGAAGTTAGATCTCCAGGAACAGAATTGGGCACCCCTGCTCTATACGGCCTTTCCAAGCTCATTAGTAACCCTTAAACTCACTTGTGAGCCTTCTTCATTAAAGTGACGTGCATTGCGGAACATCAGCTTCATGTCCTCTATCATGGAGTCCTCACTGGGGTATCTGTCGGAGCGGATGTTGTGGTCTATGGTTCTCAGGTCCATTGGTTCCAGTATAATCTTGTAGTAGTCTGGATAGTCTTTTTTTGAGGGCTTGACCATGAAGAGGTCGCAGAGTCTCCGGCCTGTCATCTCCCGAGCCTCTGCCACAGCAGCGTACAGAGCCTTCAAGCGGTTTTTCTTTGTGTTCTTCTTATGGCTGCAAGAGGTGATAGATTAGGGCCTAAAACAACTGCCACCCTTGCAAAGCGTGAATGTTTAAGACCCAAATGACGCACTATACACTATGCTCTTATACACTATTGTAGCGTCTGGAGTGATCAAACACACAATTGTAAAAGTCAATCTTCACTACATGCAGACTCCATAATGTCTGGCCCCCCCACTGAGAACTACCATCATTTGCTCTCCACATACATTTCAAAGACACTTGGGAGATCAGAAAGTACAGGCCACAAGAATCATACATTCAGGCCATAGAAATGGAATTCTTGCCACTAATTCATTGACAAATATGTCAAAATGAATGAACATGCATTTTCCCAGTACATTTTGTGTATCATTACTGTTTGTATATTGTTCTTTTGTATATTGTATAGTGTTATGCATGTCAGATAATAGAACTGTTAGATAATGTAGCCCATCTAGGTGGTGTTTCATATCAAATCATGACTTACACTTTGGTGGACATCACCATCTCATAGAATGCATTGTATGGTTGTTATATTTATCAGAGTATAAATGGACACAAACTGCTAGCTTACTCCCCTCATGCAAATGAGGTCACTTTCAAACAAAGAAACTCTCCCGCCAGAGAATTACACCTTTCTCATTGGTCAAGCCAAAACTCAAAGGTCTGACTTCTGTAGAGGTTAAGAAGCCCCCACGTTCGCGCCTTCTCCTCTGGTTCTTCTTTGTTCTTGCTGATTCTGCCGCTTGTTGTTCAACTGAGACCTCAGCCACCCGGGCCGGAGCAGCCGGGCGGGCAGGCCTCATTCACTTCAAGCCATGTGCAACTTCTTCAACAACAGGGTCAACCATCGGACCGAATTTCTCCTGAGACTGCATGTCCAGATGCTCCTCAACAGCTCAGGCATTTGCAAGTATCGTACATTTGAACACTAAGCGGCAATTTAGTATTAAGTTGTGAACCCTATGTTAACAAACGTGCTTTATAGTGAGAAACTTCCAGCTCGTTAAATTACTCTTTTCATAGCTTCATTCCCCTGCTACGGTTCAATATAATTTCCACTCTCTAATTTCCTACGTATGTGTGATTTGTATGTCTGTGTATGTTTAGTCTAGTTATGTGTTCGTGATTTAGTTAAATAAAACCTGTGTGCACATTCTTGCGATTTGGTTCTTATAAACCAATGTCACTGATAACGATTACGATCACAGCTACATGCTAAGAAAGAGTTATTTTTCTGTGGCCATGGAAAATATCCTTTCTGAAGAGTTGATAGACAATCAATACTGATTGTTTGCTGGCCAAACAGGTTAACTGATTGTAATATTAACTCAGCTACATCAAGTTAATTCGATTAACTGATTCAAATATTTATAATTCATTATAACGGGTTATGATTAATTATACATATTTCCCTTTTGAGCTAATTTATACACTATGTACACTATGTACTCAACCGTGTAGTGCCACAAGTGCCAAACATATACTACCGGTGGTTTACTTATGCTGTAAATGTACCTTTTGCGCTTGATGCTGCCGCCATCAGAAAGAGTGGAGGAGAGCATACTGTCACCATCTTCATCATCTCTCCTCATCAGTTCTTTCCTCTTCATCTAAAGACACATGTATACCCAAACATAAAGTCAAGACAAAAAGCATTTAGATTCTTCCTGGATGTCACACATTGGTGGAACATGTTCATAGTTAATGTGATGAACTGTAATTTCTTTTAGGGCTGCATGATAATGGTTAAACTGATAATCACGATTATTTCACAAATCAAGAGAATGTAAACTCGTATGCCTGGTTTAATTTCCGTCATCTAGTTTCATGGTTTATTATATTTAGCCTATCATTTAAATAAACACACTCTACATTATAAAAACTTGCTTCTCTCAAGCTTGTGCCAAACCTGTGAAATTCCTAATATTAATGTTTTTTCTATTAAACAACAAAAAAGACTTGCAAACAGTCTATGTTTAGATTTATTACAGTTCATCAGTAAGATTTAATTGCAGATTTAATCACAGCAAACAGCGCAAAAAGGAACACCGACTGGCTTTATGATGTTGATGAGTGTCACGATTCCCCTGTGTCTTTGTTCATTGCTTGTATTCAGTTCCTGTGTGTTCAGATCCTTGGTTGCCATAGTTATTCATTGTTTCATTGATCAGTTCATTGTCTCACCTGTTTCTCATCATCATCAGTATTTATGCTTGGAAGAAAATGTATTTTTTTAAAAAGAAAAACTCTGATTGGGGATTTAAACTCTTGACATCTGGCAACCCTAAGCATAAACACATGTGAAGGCTTGTTAGCCATGGAAGATAATGATTTATTTAAAAAAATTAATAAATTAAAATTTAAAATCAGGATAAATAATCTGTGGGCAGTTATCGCAGACAATTATGCTTAATTAATAGAGAGAAGCAATAATCGGAATCAGCCCTAGTTTCTTTTTAGGTTTATACATCTAACAGCAGTTTAAATGATGGGAAGAAAAAAAGATTCAGTGACATATTTATATTTATTAAATTATAATAAAATGTAATAATATAAATATTCTCACATTATAAATGAATATTATAATTAATAATAAAATATTTGTATATATTTTATTTTTATACATTTTTCACAGTATAAATGTAAAGATCCCGCACATGACATTAGGGTGGAAAAAACAAGATATTGTGGGCATGAATTAAAAATTTGTTCCCACAACTTTGCACTAATTGCACTAATAAATAGTTCCATCATTTTAGTTAAATTGTGGTCATCGTAACTGAATTCTTAATTCAAGGCAACAATATCTATTTTTTATTCTGCATGTCATGTGCAGGGCAAAGCACAAATCATTCATTCTAACTGCACTGCCTATTGAGTCACAGTAATTCACAGTCATTAATAACATGTCATTATATTACCTGCAGTATATGCTGCAGCTTTAGCACGCGCTTGTAGATCTGAGAGTTGGGAGCGTTGTAGCGCTTTGCGTTCTCAAACATCAGGTTGAGGTCTGTATCTATCTGTTCCACACTTTCATATTCATTGTTCTTCATCTTACTCCTGAGGAGAGATAAAATACATGTCATCATATGTTCAGAACTGAAGAACATGCAGCGATGCTGTACCTACTGCACCTTATCTGCTGGAGGGAGATTGGATGGCTGATTTGCTGGAAGTAGTCGGGGTAGTCTTTCCTGGAGGGTAACTGAAAGAAGGGCTCGGCTAGGAGCTGTCCCTGGTTGTTTCTGCCGCCCCGCACTGCCTCGTACATCTGGAAGATGGGGTTGCACATGTCCATGCTGGAGTGGATGCTCTCGGCCTCTGACTCGCCTTCGTCGTAATGAACAGAGCCTTGAGAACATGGAAACAGTCATCTGATTAGTGTATAGTATATAAGACAATAATGAGACATTAAAACAAATTATAACATAATATACTGATGTTACATCTCTGTCTTCAACAGTGCTATTACCAGTTAGTATGGCATCCTCTTCACTCTCTGAGCCGTACTGTAGAGCAGTAGTGATGGAGGAGAGTCTGTCTCCTTGTGCAAACCTTCTGTTCCTGTTCACAAACACCAGAGCAAAAACAATACTATAGGTCATACTTCACAGAATATAAATGTTTTTGTTTGTAGATAAAAATTATGTTAAAACCCACACAGTGGTAGGGTATGTAACACTATGTTACATACCTTAAAAAAAACAACAACATGGTAACACAATGATACTTTTTGGTACTTTTTATATAATTTTTACTATATTAAAATGGTGTAATTGTAAAACTATGTGGTCACAAAGCAAATATTATATTGCCAAAAGTTTAAGAAATGCTGCATATGATAAAACTATATTATATTATAAGTAATCCGTAACATAACTTACCTGATCCTGATGCTACTTTTAACAGGTTCAGCATGTTCAAGCTCCAGTTTTCTCTGTGCAAATACCTTTTTGATGGTGTTTGCATCCTGGAAATTCATGATTTTACATTACATATATATTTATATTATATACATGACATTATTCATGTATTACAAAAGTATATATGTATATTACAACATGCTAATCAGTGCAAGTCTAAGATATAATGTAAATTGTATACAAACATACAAATATATATACACAAATATAAACAGATTTCAGTGAAACTTTACTTTAAACACTTGTGATCCCGGTTCATTGTAGGTTTTGGCATTTTTGGCTAACAAGTCAATGTCTTTAACCATATGGTTTACACTTTTATAGTAGCACATCTAGGGGGAAAAAAAGACACAAACTTCAGTGTAAATCGATAATAAATGGTGATACTGTATAAGCTGTAATAGAATATGATCATAATAATAAGATACCTGTATTCGGTGTGCAATGGTCTTCAGATCTATTGGTTCTTTTATAATAGCATAATAATCTGGATATTGCTGAAAAAGAATGCTTAAATGTTTAAATAATAATAATATGATATGCTTGTGTATGTACTCAGATGAAACTGAGACAACTACCACTTTAGAGGGAAGTCTCTGGAAAAGTTCACTAATGAGACGCCCATGTTCTGTGTAAGTCAGCACAGCATCCAGAAGCTGCCCAAGAACTTCCTTAAGGCTTGAGATGGACTGTACAAACAAAACAAACCAGAATTAATTTGTCTGCACACATCTAAAACACATCTGAATAGGTCCAAAACATCATCGACGGGCAGATACAAAATGACAGTGTGACCTCTGACCTCCTCCTCCGTGACCCCTCCAGGGTTTTCCTGTGTGTCGTCATCGTCATCATCTTCATCATAGTCCCCTCGCTGCACAAACTCATTTTTGGTTCGAATATACAGATCCCAGAGTTTACAAGCCGCTCTGAACTCCGGAGTTTCAGGCTGCACAGGAAAAGAAGTTTCAGCGTATTTATTTATTTTTTGGAATTTGTGAATTTATTGTTTGAACGATTTGGTAGATATTTCAATATCATATTCTCAAACCTATTCATGGCACAGTAATTAAAACAAAACATACAGTCAAACCAAAAATTACTCAGACATTTTTTATATATTTTTACTAGTGGGTGCAGTACACTATAGTTCATTTATGTATTCAATTCAATTCACTTTTATTTGTATAGCGCTTTTCACGATACATATCGTTTCAAATCAGCTTTACAGATACAACTTTACAATTTTATAATTTAGGCAATTTAATTTACAATCACTGTTAGCGGTTTAATTGAAGGTAGAAGCAATGAGCTCCTGGAAATAATGAATTACATATTAACAATAATTAGGATATATAGAAATTTGGGAATGTGCAAGTGAAGATGTAAGTGAGGATAGCAAAAGTAAAGTAAACTGTGACATTGTCAGGGTTAAGCCTGTTAAGTCCTGTTCATGTATTAGTTGGTTTGTCTTTAGTCACATGTTCTCTTTTGTTCAGTTTCCCGCCATTCCTATGTTTCTATGGTTACTATCATTGTTAGTTCATTTTTACCAGCTGTTTCCTGTTTATTAGTCTCGTTATCTCCTCAGTTCACTGTGTATATATATGCCCTTAGTTTCAGTCTGTCCGTTCTGTCTGTTCAGTCTTAGTTTCGGTCTAGCTTTGTTTAGGTTACACTGGGTTTGTAGTTGTTTTCTTGGTTATTTTTCCCTGATCCTTGTTCCTAATACTCCATTAAACTTTATTGAATATATCTTCTTCGTCGTGCATTGAATACTGCAAACCAGTCCGTGACATTTTTTTATAACCAAAAATTCTTCATACAGTGGACTACCAGTAAAATTGATTTAACTCTGAGATCTTGTCATATTTTATTACCATTTTTTTAAACTATAGTGAATAAACTGTATTAATAAATGAAATGTTCAAGGTGTCTGAATAAATTTTGGTTTGATATATTTTATATATACACTAAAGTTTAGAATAATTAAGATTTTTTTAATGTTATGAAAGAATTCTCTTATACTCATCAAGTCTGCATTTATTTGAACAAAAATAGAGAAGAAAACAGTAATATTGTGAACTACTATTACAAATTTAAAAGAACTGTTTTCTATTGAAATATATTTTAAAATGTAATTTACTCTTGTGATCAAAGCTGAATTTTCAGCATCATTACTCCAGTCTTCAGTGTCACATGATCCTTCAGAAATCATTCTGATATGATGATTTGCTCAAGAAACATTTTTAAAAAATATCAATGTTTCTTATTATTGTTAAAAGTGTGGGGTGAGTGAGTTTTTTTTTATATATATATTCATATTTTTAGTCAGCAAGGATGCATTATATTGATCAAATGTGACAGTGAAGACATTTATAATGTAATAAATGCTGTTTTTTGCACTTTCTATTCAGCAAAGAATCTTTAAAAACATATCACAGTTTCCAGAAAAATATGCAGCAGCACAACTGTTATCAACATTGATAATAAGAACTGTTATAATAATAATGCACCAAAAATAATTAGGCAGCAAATCAGCATATTAGAATAATTTCTGAAGGATCATGTGACATTGTACATTGTTACACTGTAAAGTTTAAAGTTGTAATAATATTTTTACAATATTACTGTTTTAACTATATTGATGCAGCCTTGGTGAACATGAGAGACATTAAAAAAAAACATAATTATTTTAATAGAAACATAAAAAAAAAAAAAAAAATCTTAATTATTCCAAACTTTTGACCAGTAGTGTAAGATATATACGCACTTTGTAGTATGTCTTGGCATTGTTGAATAAAAGCTGAAAGTCGGCCGTGAGCTGCTCAACATCATCATACTCCTCCATCTTCAGCTTCTGCTGGATCTTCATCATGTCAATGGGCTGGGACACCACGTCATAGTAATCCGGCTGGTTTCTGTAGGGATGCATTGCATGTGTTATCCATCATGATGTTAAAACTCTTTCCCCTGGTTTCACAGACAAGGCTTAATCCTAGTCCCAGACTAAAATGAATGTTTGAGCTGTTTTAACTGAAAGCAACTTGCACTGGCATATCTTAAAATATGTCAGTGTCATTGCTTTGTCTCAAGATGCACGCCAGTAATGTTTTTTTTCTGAGGCATGTTTATAAAAGCTACTTAGATGCCCTATTTAAACTAAGGCCATATCCTGGCTTAATCTAAGCCCTTTCTGTGAAACAAGGACTTATATTCAGTTAATGACAGTAAAACTGCATTACTGGTTAGATCTCTCGTGTGTGACTGACCTTCTCTTTGGTGCTCTGATGAAGAGTTCACACAGCATCCTGCCCTGATCATCCTTATAGTCTCTGATAGTGTTGTACAACTCATGACACACAGCAATCTGTAAGGAAAAAGGATGGGGCACAATAACACACTAGACTAGAACATACAACATCTGCAATATTCCTAAAGCAGATTGCGAAGTCACTTGATCTGGATCAGAAGATCAATTAAGACATAAACGTGACAGCTAGGGGTGTGACGAGATCTCATGCCACAAGATCTTGTAATGAGATTTCTCGTCGAGGTGAAAATCTGTCTCGCCATCTTGCCATGACAGAGTGTGAGGGTGATATTAGGATACAATATGCCAACGCTACGTTTACATTATGCCTCCACTGTTGTTTTGCTTTTTATAGAAATAAAAACCACTTAATTCAGTTGGATAACGGTTGTTTCAATTCCATTCAGCTCATCCAACACGAGCTGCAGAGTCGTACGTAGTGCAGCAGGAATCAGAGTTCACTGATCACGTGACTAGAGTAAGTGACGAGATGACTGACAAGACCGTGGCGGAGGATTCGCTGCACAACAGAGCCTAAGCGTCTGATAAATGTATTTCTTATCTTGCAAAATGCGAGCTCAGCACCGCTGCTCCCTATTCAGAGCACGCATGATTGCGAAAGTGAAAGTAAAACGCGAGCGCTCATTCAAACGTATTTTGAAAGTGGCTCCCTGATGCATGCAAATATTTCCCAATATGAAAGCTATCTTAGGCTGGGCTGTGTAGTTGTAACCATCTCTCAGCTCTGTATCATACTTGATGATGAAGAACAAGATGATTAGTTAAAACATTTCAAATGCACCTGCAGACTATTTTTCCAGTCATGTATTTCGTCATTGAGGATTTAAAAAAAAAATACTTTGTAGAAATCTCATCTCGTCTCGTGAGCTAACGGTCTTGTCACACCCCTAGTGACAGCTGTGAATGAGTAATGTTAATATGCAGTTATTAATGCCAGAGACATGAAGTGCATTGAACTCACAGGGTCAACAGTGGGGATGTTTGTGGTTCTTCTCCTCTTCCGACTGGTTGAAGGTATGGATATGGTCTGGCTGTCCTCAAAATCTCCTCCGCTCACACTGCTGGATGGAGACGTGGCTCTCCGTCGCTTTGAGCCCATTGTAAATGCTAGAAAAAAAGATATGTCAAATAGTTAATATTCAGTAAAATGGAAGCTTATTTTTAGATCAAACCGAGTTCTCCTTAAATATATTTGATAAATTATTATTGCTGTTGAAGTAAAGTTGTTGCACAGCAATACTAGTAATCTAGTACCAGGGTATTATGTGATTAAGTGCTGCTCTTACAAACCACTGATTCCACCAAACGCCTAATCATATATATAATCGGGGCAATTTGCTATCTACCAACACTGTTATCAAAATAAAAAATATATATAAAACGAAAATGATTCTGAAAACTTTGTTAGAATGAGACCAAATATTAATTTAGAAACATTTCATAATAGTATCATGGCTTATCATGGTAAAGGGTCAGTAAACCAACACAAATATGTTTTCAAATAAATTTAATAATGTATTTATTAAAAATAGCTATAAAGTATTTTGTCATGAATTGCCAGTAATACTAGTACCATTTACCATCAGAATTATTTCTAAACATCCATTCACTAGTGTTGTGTTTATAAAAATTGTAGGCATAGTTTAAATAAAAAAAAAAAAAAAAAGTTACTTCAATTAATATTGCAACAACAAAAAAAAGTAAAACTATTAGTCACCACCAAAAATAAGCAGAATAAAATAAGCAAAATGCCAGAAAGATTCTAAAAAGCTTCTAACACTGGTTGATGGACATCCCTTATTTTATTTATAACATTTACATTAATCTTTATAACTGAATATATACGGGGAAGATGCCCAACAGGAAACCGGGACATTATTCTCAAACCAATGAATGTATTACAAGTAATTAAATAAGTATTTAATACAATTAATTGATTATCGTTGGTGTAGTAAAGTACAGTAATGCTTGTTAATACCAGCTTACTAACAGAATTAGTGGCAAAGTATATGTCTAAACATTCATATGCCATTTAAGGGCAGATGTCCACACTTTTGAAAGAGTATGCAGAAATAAAACAACACAAGAAGCTGCATATCATTAGAACACCTTATCTGCACAAAACTGATTTTTATTATGCTGTAATACAACAGCATCTCCTAAGTAAGTGATGTGCAGCTACGAGACGATGCGTGAACCTGTGATAAGATGCATTTATTAACACGTCTGATAATCACAGCCACTTCAACAGGGTTCAGAGTGTCTGCAGGACTCCGTGTTTTACAGTGCGATGATGATGATGAGGGTGAAGGTAGGACCGTCTGCAGACACAAGCTGTGTGACACATGCATCAGCACAGGCGGATAAAAACAAAGACACACACACACACACTCACTCACTCACTCACTCACACACACACACACATACGCGCGCGCACGCACGCAATGGGCCATGCAACACTCTGCGTGATGATGCTCGCGCTTTATTATAGCATGAACAGCAGACATGGCAAACAATACACAGAGCGCGCGAGCTGCAGGCCTTACCGTCCGTGTCTTATCAGCTGTCTCTGAGAGCTGTCTGAGGACTGACACACATTCAACAAGGAGGCTAATTGATTTATTAAGAAACCCAGAGGAAAAAAAATTAACCCTTTACAGTGCGAAAGCGGAAGCGGAAGTGAGGCGTAGACACGTGCTGTGCTGTGAACGAGAGGAGCGCGTGCTGGAGCGGCCACAGACATGAAGAGACCGAGTGAGTTTATAATCTCGAAAATGTTATTATTAACATACTTTAACTATACAAACACAACGTAAATCGTTATATTTACCCATTGTTCGTTATAGGGATGTAATAAACTATTAGAAATAATCTGACGTAACTCACGTGTCTTTTGTAGAGTTGAAGAAGGCAAGCAAACGCGTATCATGCGCCAAACGCTTCAAAATACAAAAGAAGGTAAGGAATTTCAACTGTCCATGTACATTATATAAGTAAATATGGGCTTTGGTACCGACCTGGTTGTTGTCAGTCAACTAGAGCAAACAAAAAGAGTGCCACGGTGTACAATAGAGTTAACACTACGGTAAATGAACAGTCATTCAGTAAAAAAAAATGCCTACTGGCTGTTTAGATTCATATTTAAAAGTATCATTGTGTATTTTAAAATTTTCATATTTGCATATTTCAAATAAGATAATCTCATAACCTTTTGATACTGATAATTATTCTCATAATCTTTTGATACTGATTTAATTTGATTGGTAACAGTCCTATAGTGTCGTCTTATTCTAATGGAATTTATTGATAAAAGTTAAGAAGGGCAGGAAAAAAATGCCCTGGAAATCAATTTCAGAGAGCAAATATCACAATTATGCTGATTTACGCAAGTAAAAGCTGCTAGAACACTGACAATAAATTACTTTCTTTACAGACAAGTAACCTTTTTACTCAAGTGAATGTCTGATTAACTGACAAACACATGACAAGGAGTAATGTTGTTTATGGTTGTTCTGGATGTTATTATTACACATTTGGACTTTTTTTTTTCTTCTTCTTTTTTGTCTTTCTCCATTTCTAGGTTCGGGAGCATAACCGTAAGTTACGGAAAGCGGCAAAGAAGACCGGGATAAGCAGAAAGCCAAAGAAAGATGCTGGAGTACCAAACAGTGCCCCTTTTAAAGAGGACGTGCTTCGAGAAGCTGAACAGAGAAAACAGGAAGTAAGATCAGTACTAAACCCAGTGGAAATCAAACTTAATTTTTTCCAAATGAATAGTCAAAGTGTTTTGTACATATCCATTACTGAAGCATATGTCTATGCACTAAACTGATGTGTAATAATTGTGTGTTGTTTGTGAAGCTTGAAGCTCTGAAGGAGAAAAACAAGATTGCAAAACAGCAAGAAAGAGCTGAAAAGAGGAAAAAGGAGAAAGAAGCTGCCAGTGCTGGAGTCGAACCTGCAGCCAAGAAAGCCAAGCAAGCCAAAAAAGAAAGAAAGGTGTAGAAACGTTTATTGTAGAAGTAACTCACTGACTCTAGCTTCACATCTAACTTTATTGTTTGTTTGCAGGCGATGAAAGCTAAAGAAGCAAGGGCTGCTTTAGTTAAAGAGAAAAGTGCTAAAGCATTCAAATGCTGCGAGCTAAACAAGGCAAGTTGACAAACTGATATCCAGCATAACAAATTGACAATGATATATTCCTGAATCTGTGTGACGGTCTCCAACATGGCCAAAATTGTCATTCACAAGGTTGATCTTACATTGGATTGAATTCTTGTGCAGGTTATTGAGGCATCTGATGTGATAGTGCAGGTTTTGGATGCTAGAGATCCTCTGGGCTGCCGCTGTCCTCAGCTGGAGGAAACTGTCCTGAAACACGAGGGAAAGAAAAAACTCCTGTTCATATTGAACAAAATAGGTAGAGAGCAATCTGTATTGCCACATACTTATCATGATGGAAACTGGTTACTAATGTCTCTTTTTACTTTCTAGATCTTGTTCCTAAAGATAACCTAGAGAAATGGCTTGGGTATCTTCAAGCTGAGTGTCCAACGTTTCTCTTCAAAGCATCGATGCAACTAAAGGACAGAACTGTGGTATGTACATGTGGTTCAATAATGCAAAACATTCCTTAATTAAATGGGATATGCAACCAGAAAAAAAAAAAATGTTCGGTGGCCCTTATCGGTTCAGAATTGTTTGGGGACTACCATTTTAAACTTTGGGGTCGGTAAGATTTTCTTTTGGTGTTTTTGAAATAAGTCTTTTATACTCGCCAAGGCTGCATTTATTTGATCTAAAATAGTAACAGTAAAATCAGACATTGGGAAAAATTTAAAACAACTGTTTTCTATTTTAATATATTAATTTAAAATCAAAAAGCCGAATTTCAAAGCGGGGCAGATATTGTCATATTCTCCATTTTACAGCAACAGAAGAAGCAGAGAGGAGCTAATGCAGTTCTGGATCACAGCAGAGCAGCTTCATGTTTTGGAAGTGACGGTCTCCTACAGACGCTTACTGACTTGGCTAACAAGAAGGATGGCGAGACCATGCTTAAAGTTGGCGTTGTCGGTAAGACTTGTCATTTGTATGGACCACGGTGATCTAATTTCTTGATCATAAAATAACTTCTTGACTGTTTGGTCTTTTTCTTTTATTGTTGCCTTGTCTTCAGGTTTCCCTAATGTGGGAAAGAGCAGCATCATCAATAGTCTGAAAGAAATCCGAGCGTGTAACGTTGGCGTACAGAGAGGATTGACCAGGTAAATCTTCACCATTTTAGTGTCCTAGTAGATGTGAATTTGAAGCATGATGAACTGTATTGGACTGACCACATCATGAAGTCTTCAATCAATCCAACACTGAGCTTCATATCCCCACATTGCATTTTTTTCTGCAAGGCATTGAGCCTCAATAACATACCACCCTCAAAAACATTCTTCACTCTATATAGATGTATGCAGGAAGTGCATATTACTAAGAAGTTGAAGATGATTGACAGCCCAGGGATTGTGGCTGCCCCCAGTAACCCAGGAGATGTGATGGCCCTCAGGAGCCTGCAGGTGGAGGAGAAGGAGGAGAGTCCCCTGGAAGCAGTCAGGACTCTACTCAAACAGTGCAGTCAGCAGCATGTAAGAAACACCACTGCTCGTCGCATATAAACTCCTTAAGAAATCACAATGGGAGATTTGTGGCTTTTAGATGACTCATGATTGCATAGAATTTATTTTGTTTTGGTTGCGTTAGCGCCTATACTTCATACTCTCTTGAACTGGTTACAAAGGAAGTGACTGACTCATTTTGAAAGCATCTACTTTGCTTACGCCGATGAGCCAAAACATCATGCCAGTCACAGGTGAAGCGAATATTGTTGATCATCTAACAAGGCCACATATCAAGGTCTGTGTAGATGAGATGGTAAGCAAGCAATCAGTTCTCGTAATCAACGTGTTGGATGCAGGAGAAATGGGCAGTGGTGAGAATTTAGCAACAGTGGACAAAACCAGCCACAAACCAGCAGCAGAGTGTTGGGTGCCCAAGGCTCATTGATGCACGAGGGCAACGAAGGCTATACCGTCTGGTCCGAGCCAACAGAAGGTCTACTGTGGCACAAGTCACACAAAATTTAAGTGATCGATAAGGGAGGAATGTGTCAAAAGACACAGAGTGCATCACACTCTGCTGCGTATGGGGCTGTGTAGCCGCAGACCAATCAGTGTGCCCATGATGACCCCTGTCCACCGTCAAAAGCGCCTACAATGGGCATGTGAGTGTCGGAACTGACCATGGACGGCTGTGTATGTGTGCACCATTGACCTGGAGAAGTGATGGCAGCAGGATGCACTGTGGGACAAGCCGGTGGAGGGAGTGTGATGCTCTGGGCAATGTTCTGGGCAGTCATTCATGTGGACGTAAATTTGACAAGTGCTACCTACTTAAACATTGTTGCAGACCAGGTTCACCCCTTGATGACAATGGCATTCCCTGGTGGAAGTGGCTCTTTCAGCAGGATAATGCACCTGCCAACTGCACACATGTTCAGGAATGGTTTGAGGAACATGAAGAGTTCAAGGTGCCCTGGCCTCCAAATTCCCCAGATCTCAATCTAATTGGCGGGTCCACCTCACAACCTACAGGCCTGTATTTATCAAGCCTCTGAGAATTACTTACAAGAACACTGCTAAGAATTGACTTAAGAGAGTAAAAAAAATTCTTGGCTCAAAGCTGCACTTAGAAGTTAGTTATCAAGCATATCAGTCGTAATTTAAGTGAAGTGTAGGACTAAATCTCAAGTGTCAGTCTTGGAGGTGATTCACGACACGCATACGGGATTTTGGATGACGACATAGGCATGGACCAATCACTGAACAGATTTCCTTATTTAAGAATATTGTCAGATAAGAGCTAAGAAGAGAAACCATGATGTACACATTGGAAATGAAAGATAAACATGTTTTCAGCCATGTTTTAATTGCAATTTTCAAACCAGTATGCTGTTAACTTACCTAGATACTATGATATCAGCCGCCATGGATTCCAAAAGAAAGAAGCGCTACTGCTTGCTGAATTAGTCAAACAATTCGGCCCTACATTGATCAGCGCTGACAAAGATGATGCCTGCTCTGTCCAAATGATAAAGTTGAACTGCTTGTCGTCAAACATTTTAAAAAACATTCTTGCTCCCCTAAAAGGTTTGCGCACGTCTCTGTTTCCTCAGTGCCATCACAAGCCCCTACTGGCAACTCCTGACCACTTGAGAGACCTCTCAAGCTGTCTTAAATAACTGGGAGAGTAAGAGTGATTCTTGGCTTTAAGAAATTTGATAACTTGCTTTTATACTTAAGTTTGAAAGTAGGAGTAAATTTCATGAATTCTCAGCACTTAAGACTAAAAAGGCTCTTTGAGAAACTTGATAAATACAGGCCCTGCTGCTAATGTCTTTGTGCCAGAAACCACACAACCCCTTCAGAGGTCTTGTAGAGTCCATGCCCTGCGGGTCGGCACTGTTCTGGCAGCACGCAGAGGACTGACAGCATATTAGGCAGGTGGTCGTAATGTTTTGGCTCATCGGTGTATGTCTGTGGTATAAACTATCTGGTATTCCAGACTGTGCTGTAAACTAAAGGCTATTTTTACAATGAAAGTTCACTGAAATGTCCAGCTTTTTGTGTAGTTTGTATTTTATGGTCAAAATGAATACCTCCTATGCAAAATAGATACAGGTTAGCAGGTCTGAGAAAGTCACAATTCTGAATTAAAATATTAAGTAAATAAAATAAGTTTCATGCAGTTCATCACATGTGCTCATATTGTGATTTATTTGCGATTGATTGCACAGCTCAAATTGTGCATGCATTTATTTATTTTTTAAAAATGGACTTTAGTTGTTTCTAAAGGGGCTTTTCATAGAATATAGGTAATAACTGTAACAGGAATTAAATTAAGACAAAAGCAAAACTTTTAAACAACAAATACTTTTTGAGGGGTCAATTTAACTTAATTTTTGGGGGGTTATTTCCCGTTTAACCTCATACAGTAATGCAAACTTTTTTTCATGCGTCTCTTTCAGATAATGCTACAGTACAATGTTCCAGACTACAGAAACTCCTTAGAGTTCTTGACCACCTTGGCCAAGAAACGAGGTTTCCTGCAGAAAGGTGGCGTTCCAAACACAGAGCTGGCGGCCACGACATTCCTCAACGATTGGACTGGGTTAGATTCAGATTATATTATATAATTGAGGACTTTTTCTGTTAAAGTTGAATCAGCAGTTGTGCCCTGTATCCTCTCTTCCTAAGTTTTGTGTTGATGTTTTAGGGCTAAACTAAGTTACCACTGCAGAGTTCCAGAGCGACAGGGCCTGCCCTCATACCTCTCTGAATCCATCGTGACTGAACTGCAGTCAGGTCTGGATATGAACATGGTGAGGAGGGGCAACGGAAATGTTATCAGAGGTACATCAGTTCATTGAACAAATCTGAATATAACACTTGATCATGAAACAAAATATCAATGAAATAAAATGTACCTGTCCTCAGGTGTGCGGTTCCCAAATCTAGCGAGCAGTTTAAGTTTTACCTCAAAAGGCCCCACTGCTGGTGTGCTGAATGCCAGTGAGCTGCCTAAAGAGACGATAACAACTACAGCAACGATGGAAGCAGATGAGATGGACATGACCGCTAGCACAGACAAGGTACTTCATATGAGCGACTTGCCTCTGGAGCACTTCTGTCATCAGAGACAATGAGAAATGATGAGTTTGTTGTTCACATAAGTCCTTGATGACCTTCTAATCCAACTCTGATCTCTCTCTGACAGCAACTCCAGTACATTTGATATTCACAAACCATACATGAGACAAATGTTATTGTTTCTCAGAATACACATTGAAGAAGTGTTTTGGGTTCAATACATCTTAAAATCTCTCATGCTGCCGATTACTACAGAAAATAATTTCGGCTTGTCGCAGTACATATAACTAAACGTTCAACATGCTGTTTTAAAAGCATAGCTCCAAGACATTTAATATGTTGATGTGAGATTAGTTTGATTAAAATCACCTACTAACTTGTCTGCGCTAAATTATCTAATATTTCAACTCTGTCACTACCAGGTAAGCCTGGTAACTTTCACGTTTATTCGCCCATATACAGGTGCTGGTCAGCATGGTATGTGTATGTAATGGTATGTTTAAAACTCAAATAACACACCTGTGTATGAAGTTATTATTAATAAAATAGTAATTTTACGTTAGGGCTGCACAATAAATCATTTTAGCATCGATATTGCGACGTATGCATCCGCGATAGTCACATCAGTTTGTGAAATGTATAGGGATCGTAGTTGATACGTGATCCGCGCAGACCAGGCACCATGCTTGGAAACGCATGTGATTCTCTGATTAACCCTCTGGGGTCTGAGGATTTTTGATATGCCCTGACATTTGTGCTTTTTTTCAGTTGTTCATAAACATATTAATGGAAAAAGTGTCATTACACTGTATTCAGCATGAACTAGGCTACCATAATATGTGAGCAACATGAATGTACATGTTTGTATTTTTGAAGGAATAACGTTTATGCGTGGTTATTGAAAAAACAAAAAACTTAAGTCACTGAAATAAGGCCACAAAACTAATATATGTGTTCACAATACTTCTGGGTATTGGAGGTTGTAGACTAGAGTTTTTGCTTCAAAATGATGTAAAAATTATCCTGCTTACTCGTTCATATAAAACAATATATTAATCTTCATGAATAATGCTGTGATTCACACCTGAGAAGACAAAGACCTGCATAATGACCCGCGTAATGAGCTCTTTCAGTCAGGTAGGCTATGTGAAAAAACCCTCTGGATAACAGGATCATATCAGCTGTATTAACGTAAATATAATGTCAGCTCTCGACAAAAAAATCATGATTTGTGATCTCATGCATGTACGTATTATTGCACATTTGAAGAAAATTTTGTATAGGCCTATTATAGTTTAAATTACAGTACCAGTCAAAAGATTGGACGCATTAGCCTACTATTATAATGTTTTTAAAAGAAGTCTCAAGTCTCTAACCAAATAATGGTTTTCTATTTTAATATACTTTGTTAATGCGCAGTTGACAAACTATACATCATTAAAAGGATCTCAGACTCAAGCTTCACATTTTGACCTCTATTTTACTCTTATAGTGACTGTAATTTGTTAATAGCCTACGCATCAGGAGTTATGAATATGAAAAACGGAGTCGTTACCTTTGTCAAAACAACATCCATCAGGGCTTTTAGATTAAAAGCATGCACATTTGGAGAAATATTGATAGATTCTCATGTTTGTCAATTTTCTATACAAAGGAGTAATATTTATTGTCATCACTATGAGCGCTGGATACTGTGTTTTCAATTCATACTTGCAGCCGGAGGGCGCTCTGTGCACATTTAGTCCACAAATGACATTCCAGGAACTAACAGAGGCTTCCAGAGATTGCTAACCATGGCTATAACATGCAGATAAACACTTTTGAAGATAATAAATACACGATTGCGACGATGTATACATGTATTGCCTCAGAATTAGTGTCTGAATAGCGCTCGCTCTGTGGGCGTGGCCACATTAGCGGGTAATGAGCTGACTCACGGACGCCTGACATGTCTCTCTTTTCATTCAGATTACATAAACAAGAGAATTTGTTTTTGATTTGACTTACACAATTTAAAACCTGACATTTCAACGTTTTAGACATGTCTCATTTTTTTGTGATTAGTATTCACTAAGTTACAGTTCATTTTCTGAGAACTGTCAGATTGGACTTCGTTCAGAGGGAGACGAAAAGATTACGCATCATGTTAGTTTTCTTTATTTTGCAAAAAGCACAACATTGTTTTTACTCTAAGTGTACACAAATTAAAAGATATACACCATTTTAATCTGTGAAATAACTCTTAATTGTATGTGCAAAAAGTATTTTGAGTCTTTCATACTGATAAGAAAAAAGCAAGCTGGTATCGCCGGTGCGACCAGCCGACCCCTGAGTGATAATCACAAAGTTTAACCATCATGGAGTGAAAGTTTATTGTTTGCATGTGATTTAGGTCTGGTCAGTTTAAACGTTCAAAAATTAAACTTAAAGAAAAAAAAAAAAAGCTCATTTCAGAACTTGTACGCTGTTTTCGGTGCGCAAACGCACATATCGCTTACGTGAACGGAAACAATTGAGAAAGAAAATGGATGTGTATCATTGTATTAGATCTGTGCATTAGCTCTTAAAGTGACAGTAGCCTAATATTGCTGCTGCTGCCTGTCATGTTAATCAAGCAACAATATACAAAGAGAAAATCAGTAGCTTTAACTTGGCTTTCAATGTAGCTTTAACAAAGATTATTTATATTTAATTTATACAGTGAAGACTATTGGGTTATTTTGCATTTGATTTATTCAATATCTGTATCTTTGTTCTTTTGTGTTAATGTATGCTTGTAACTTATTTTGAATGAAGGATGGGTATCATTTCTATCATCAGTTATGCACCAGTTATTGATTGGATTATGAGATGTAGGCGCTGCGCTAAAAATGCAGTTGATTTTCTAGAGACAGGGTTAAAGCGGACTAAATGGTTGAAGTCCAGCATATAGCATAATGTCAAACATTTCTTAAATGAAACACATGGATGAACAATAAGACTAATAACATGCACTTTTCAAATAGGGTGAATTTTCATTTGGTACATAGCTGCTGTCCATAGAGTGTGTTTTGAGCCCAGCACATTACCCCAATTCTCAGAATGCAATAATTGCCGTATGTTGAATATTGATCGATTACATTTTCTGTTTTTAAGCCTGAGGCTGAAACCCCCATTTCAAAGATGGTGACACCGATTCAGGAACCAACACAAAAGAGAAAAGGTATGTTTTCTGATTTACACCAATAAACGTACTTTTTTTTTTTGATGTCTTCTGTCTATCTCAGTTGTTTTGTCTCTTATCTTTTGTAGACAAGCCAACTAAAGTGAAGTTTGTTTCCGTCAACGTTGACCTGACTTCAATGCAGAACAACAACAATGACGACGCATATGATTTCAACACAGATTTTGTGTAAAATATCACCAGAAAATGCAGATTTTTATGGACAGAGGAATCAGATTGTAAAATAGCACTGGTTGGAGTGCATCTGTATGTATTAATTCATAATTAAATTGTGCGTTCAATCTTATGAGTAAATAAAGGGTTAATACTCCTTACATTGCATACAAAACTTATACTGAGCTTTATTCAATACTTTGTTAGAACACTTTCCTTTCTGTACAAATTAGCATATATTCCCCTTCACCAGTAACAGCTGACATGTGGGGAAAAAAGCATCCACAGAAATATAACGCTTTACAGAAGGCAAAAGTGGTTCCTGTAGTGTCAAAGAAATTCTGAAATGTTAATTGTCACAGGTTTGTGTCTGAGCCCTGAAACAAACTAAAATATTTGCACAATTTAAAAAAAAAAAAAAAACATTTGCATGGATGTAGTATACAAAATGAAAACTTAAAAGCTTTACCATAAATGTTTTAGTGTTATTACTTTATAATTAGACAATGAATGCTGAGGTAGTGCATTGATTGGTGTTGAATGTTGCTTCTTTGCTGTTGCTCCGTTCCAATGTTGGTCCCAGTAACTTAAGTACTTCTAGGTTTCTTAAAGGCCTAGAGAGAAAGCCCCATATTTTGCTTCCAGACATCTCCTGAACAAGTCAACCGTTCCAACGTCCCTCCACAAAGCACTTGCGTAAATTTTATTTTATTTATCTCTTAAATGTAGTCCAAGCCACAGTCTATTTTTCCTCAGCATGTCTCCGGATTGGGTGGAATTTACCTGTGGGATCTGGAATGTACCATTTGTCCCAAATGTCAGAAAAAGAGGAGGTTCTTCCCCACGGTTTATAATGTCCATTCCAATGGAGAAGTTTAGCAGCATTCACAAACTGAGGTGAATACCGTTTCCCCGCTCCTGTTGCCCCTAGAAACAAAGAGCAAAATGAAAAATTATTGGTCACTTCAAGATTCAGAAAGCTGCTTTACACTTACGAACCAGAGCCTCGACGATTTCCTTACCGAGATGTCGGATGTGCCACATGGGATCAATGTTCGAGTGCTGCTTGTAGAATACAATGAGCATAGGTGGCGTTGTGATGCTGTCTGCCAAAGTCTTACTGTAAAGGTCCTCTCTAGAGCAAAACCACCACACAAAACCATTAACAGCCCTGGACCTCCAAAGGATGTCTTATACCATGACTAAAGAGGATTTGAATTGAGATTAAACACTGAAAACAGATTTTTTTTTTTGCCTTGTAACATACAACAGCTGTCCTTAACATTTTATGAATGAATGAAAGTTTTCTTAATAAAGCAAAACACAAGGCAAGTAATAAAACATAAAACTAACTTGGCATTGTGCTCCATCCAGAACTCAAGCTGGCTGGTGATATTCTGCTGCTTCCACTCGGTTAAATTGGCCACAAAAACTCCAGGATTGAACGAGCAAGTGTTTGCTCTCATTCCAAGCTTCTTAATCGCCTCTTTTTTGAAGTCCAGAAAACCAATATAGCTGTTCTGTAGCAGGTAAAACAAATAAGCAAATTCATTTAAATGTATAGAATATTATTTCTGAAAGCCTATTTTGAATTAGGGCTGGATGGTATGAATAATTTTATACCACAGTGACAGTATACAGTTGCAATAAAGAAAAAAAAAAAAAAAAAAAGTGGTTTATATGTTGAAAGGGTTAGTTCACACAAAAATGAAATTTGTCATTAAATTACTCTCATGTCGTTCCACACCCGTTTATCTTCAGAACACAAATTAAGATATTTTTGATAAAATCTGATTGCTCAGTTAGGACTGCATAGCCAGCAAGATAGTTAACACTTTCAAATGCCCAGAAAGCTACTAAAGACGTATTTAAAACAGTTCACGTGACTACAGTGGTTCAACCTTAATGTTATAAAGCAACGAGAATACTTTTTGTGCGCCCAAAAAAAAAAAAAAAAAAAAAAAAGCGACTTTATTCAACAATATAGTGATGGGCGTTTTCATGAAGCTTCAAAGCTTCACAAATCTTTTGTTTCAAATCAGTGGTTCGGGGCACGTATTAATTTTGAAACACTTATGACGTAACGAAGCCTCGTTTCCTGAAACCGTGATTTTGGCGCTCGGAACGACTGATTCGAAACAAAAGATTTGTAAAGCTTCATAAAACAGTGTTTTGAAATCGCCCATCACTAGATATTGTTGAATAAAGTCGTTATTTGTTTTTTTGCGCGCACAAAAAGTACTCTCGTCGCTTTATGTTATTAAGGTTGAACCACTGTAGTCAACCATTTTAAATATGTTTTTAGTACCTTTCTGGGCATTGAAAAAGGAAATGACCTTGCTGTCAATGCAGGCCTCACTGAGCCATCGGATTTTATCAAAAATATCTTAATTTGTGTTCTAAAGATGAACGAAGGTCTTACGGGTGTGAAACAACATGAGGGTGAGTAATTAATGACTAAATTTTCATTTTTGGGTGAACTAACCCATGGCTATATATTTGGATATTGAAAGATGCTGCATAAGTTTATGGTCCTGAAAAAACATCCTGAATTTCCTTATTCCTCCGTGTGTCTTTGTCATCCCACTCAGTGCTAATATTCTGATAATGTTCTAAGTACAGTGTGAATTGGGGAATCCAGGCAGCTGAGATCAGGACAGAATAATCATACCTGATTTCCAGCTCCTCTGACCATGCCTTTCGAGGAGGCGGAGTCACAGTCCTCTGAGAAAGCTGCTGCATGTCCAGACTTAAGACTGGTGTCGAAAAGCTCACGAATGTCCCCTGAAGCATAGAAAATACAATTAGTACTAACTACTGTATTTTTAGTCCAAATTCGCACAGTACCATACCATTACGAATTCTACAGTATATAATATGCATATTTGCACAGTGTGCGGATTTTCTCTATGTGTAAAATATGCAGATGGCGTACTACATGTAATAAAATCTGCAGTATAAAACCAAAGGGGAAATGCAAAGACCACTGCAGTCCACAATACAATGACCTTTACATTTCATTTCTTTCAGTAATTACAGCAGCAATTTTGAACTTCTATATCACACACACAAAAAATAATTACTTTAATTTCCCATATAACTGGATGCCACTCACTAAATAAAAAAAAAGTAACATTACAAAGTAGTGCAGGGACGACATCAAAACCTGGAAGTCTAATTCGCCACTGGTCCCCTTAAGATTTTCCTATGGGTTTCTATAATGGGGTATTTCAATTTCTAAGTAAAATAAGGTCTGTGGTAAACATAAGTTGACAATGCTTGGACATTTTGTTCTACAACAAATTACACACACCCATATCGAAAACACGAATATTGAAGCAGTTATGTTTATTTATAAAAAAAAAAAAAGTATGTTTCTAATAAGTAACTAGATAAAGAGGTTTGGGGTGGGAGTGTGTGTAATTTACATTGTAGAACAAAATATTCCAAGTATCGTCAACAGAAATTGAATAAAGTAATAAAATGTAAATTAACACTCCATAGTCTTCACTATAAAAATTAAATACAGATAAATCCATATTAAAATTATAAAAGTTATTCAGCCAAGAGCAGTGAGTGATTTTCTCGTTGTCTTATGCGGTCTGATTAACATAAATGACACAGAGCAGCTGGTTTATTAGGCTGATGTAACTTTAAAAGATTAGTTCACTTTAAAATGAAAATTATCCCATGATTTACTCACCCTCAAGCCATCCTAGGTGTATATGATTTTCTTGTTTCAGACGAATACAATCGGACTTATAATAAATATCCTGATGCTCCCAAGCTTTATAATGGCAGTGTACGTAAACCACCTGTTTAAAGCTAAAAAAAAAAAAAAGTGCATCCATCCATCATAAACGTACTCCACACGGCTCCGGGGGTTAATAAAGGCCTTCTGAAGTGATGCGTTTGTGTAAGAAAAGTATCCATATTTAACACGTTATTTTACTTTATAACTAGCTTCCGGGCAAACTGATTCTACTTGCGTCTAAAGTGTAACTTATGCAACGTATAACGTAGGACGTCATGGCGTAGCATAATACCAGTAGTACGTTGTGTAAGTTACGCTTTAGACACAAGTAGAATCCACTAGCTGTAAGCTACATATTTTACTTTATAACGTGTTAAATATGGATATTTTTCTTAAACGCGTCGCTTTCCTTCAGAAGGCCTTTATTAAAGGATTAGTTCACTTTTATATTAAACATTTCCTGATAATTTACTCACCCCTATGTCATCCAAGATGTCTTTCTGTCTTCAGTAGAAAAGAAATTATGGTTTTTGATGAAAACATTGCAGGGTTATTCTCCTTATAGTGGACTTTAATTGGCCCCAAACAGTTGAAGGTCAAAATTACAGTTTCAGTGCAGCTTCAAAGTGTTCTACACGATCCCAGATGAGAAAAAAGGGTCTTATCTAGCAAAACGATCGGTAATTTTCTAAAAAAATGTTTAACCAGAAACTAATTGTTATATACTTGAACTAGCATATTGTACATGACAATTTAGTTCAAACTTTGACCTGTGGAGGGCAGTAATACACTTAGCAGCGTCTACACTGCCGGAATTCTAATAGAGAAGAAGAAGAGAGCTTGTCCAAGACAAGCGTTTGTGGTTAAAAGTTAGAAAATGACCGATCATTTTGCTAGATAAGACCCTTTTTTCTCATCTGGGATCATGTAGAAGCTGCACTGAAACTGTAATTTTGACCTTCAACTGTTTGGGGCCAATTGAAGTCCACTATATAGGAAAAATCCTGGAATGTTTTCATCAAAAACCTTAATTTCTTTTCTACTGAAGACAGAAAGACAAACATCTTGGATGACATTGGGGTGAGTAAATTATCAGGAAATTTTAATATGAAAGTGAACAAATCCTTTAACCCGTGTGGAGTACTTTTATGATGGATGGATGCACGCAGTTTTTTGAGCTTCAAGATATAAAGCTTGGGAGCATCAGGGTGATTATTAATATAACTCTGATTGTGTTTGTCTGAAAGAAGAAAGTCATATACACCTAGGACGGCTTGAGGGTGAGTAAATCATGGGGTAATTTTCATTTTAAAGTGAACTAATCCTTTAAGACTTAATCAACGGATTCAATATACTGATATACTTGCGATTTGTTTCCCCCTGGACAAGATGTGAATTCTGGGGTCTTTAGAAACTATAAAACTATGCACTTCACCTTGTACAATTACATCATCATCTAGGTAAATTGCTTTCTCGGCATCCGGCAAGAAAACTGGCATGTAGAATCTGGCGAAGGTCAACTGAAAAATAAAATACATATACAGTTACATGATATATAACTGGCACTTGCACTTCTATTCAAACAGAAGCACTTGCACTTGATTACCGGCTTCACTGCCTCCACCTTCTTAGGATCATTAGAAATTTTCCCCGCCAGAATCTTCGGATCAAAAATTATAATTTTATGTTTCAAGTCAGTCTTACTCAGCCATGTTCTGGAATGAGAAATAATCATGTGTACCAATGATCACAGGTAATGAAACGCAGTATAGTTTAATACAGGGGGTTTTAATGCTCATGCAATGGACCCCCATCAATTTATTTAATCATTTTTTATGTAATTTTTTTTAAATTGATAATCTATAGCAGAGTTTTTCAATGCCAAAGACCACAAATATGATGATTCTCATGCGAGGGACCCCCATTCTAAAATTTAAAAGGAAGCTATATAGTTTCATGTCTAAAGACTGTGGAAAAAAATAAATATTATAAATAAGCATAAAATATAATTTGGAAAATATTTCATTTCTATTACAATACTTTACTTTTTTGTTCTACTCACTATAGAATGGTACTAAATTACTCTATGCTGTTACAGATTTATGTATTTATACTTGTTAATAGAGTTTTTCATTTAGTTTAAGCTTTTTCCATGGACCACCTAGCTGTAGACCCCAGTTTGAAAACCCCTGGTTTAATAAACCATTGTAATGCAAAGAAAAAAAGGTGTACCTGAGATGGACCACAGACTCATTTAGAGTCACTATGTTGAATACTACATTAGCTTTGCTGTTGCGGTAGATGCTGTTCATGGCGGTGACAGCTGCTCCCAGCCTCTCCTCTGGAGCGGTGATGAGCACTGGGATCTCATCTCCTGTTCTGATGACCTTATGATCCGACAGGAAGTCAGTCTCAAAGGGCAGGGCCATCCCAGGCACTGTGTCTGCAAACACAAAGAAAAAAAAAAAAAAAAAAAAAAAACAGTGAGGTGCTGCATTTCAGGGTGCCAAGCACTTTTAAAACTTCAATAACATCAGCATCTTCATACCTGGATTGACTTGCTTCAGGAAATCATTGAGATTGAGCAGATTTCGATGCAAAATAATTAAAAAGGCGATGGCAAGGAGCACAAGAATAACCACATTCACTGGAAAAGGGAGGATATATTGCAAATGTTAAAGTAAAAATATATAACGTTTGAAGTAAGCAATGCTTAATAACTCGTATAAAATACACTCACCTCTGCGTACAGTCATGGCACTCGATCAAAAGCACGAGTTTAAATCCTGAATCAAAACACACTAACATGAGTGAACAGAAAAAGAAAAAGAGAGAAATATGTATTTAACTGCAGGCTGAAGTAGAATATAACAAGCAGGTTAAAAATTAAATCATAGAAGTAAAGAAATCCCTGCACGTACAAACAAAATGAGTTTTAGCAAAGAAGCAACTCCAAAACTGTTCAAACGTAAAGCCTTGAAATTGCAGGTGTCTACAAACCTTGTTTATTATGACGTCTGGACTCTCCTCGGCTTTTCATCCAAAACGCCAACTCAACATCAACAAGTCCAGTTACCCTTCAGTCCTGCAGAGAACACGCCAGAGCCGAAAAGCCCTTTCACTGATTATATAGTATCATGATCGAGCGCAACAGTCACGAGTCACGAGTGGTGTTTTGAACGAATCATTTAAGTGAACAAATCAGTCTCGTACACTTCCATGCACTGACTTCTCTGCTTTGCTACATTCAAAGAAGACAGACTGTAGCGGGAGCCAATAGCATTCGAGTGCGGTCTGTGAAAAAGCATTTCATTGGCTTGACCTATTGAACGAGCACGCCCCCTTCAGTTCACAGAACGAGTCGATGATTTGAGTCTGAATGAGACTCGGAGCGGGAATGAGAGGTTTCCTACTTTCCTTCTCAAACTTTTTTCTTATTTTTTTTAATTGTGTGTAGATGTGTATATCTTTAAGTTAATGTTATTAATGCTTTGGCAACGTAAATACTTTTTGCCATTAAAGCCACTTGAAACCGAATCTAAATCACTGAACTAGACATCTCTTTCATAGACCAGGTGAACTGAATGAATTGGTTGAATTAATATTTTATCACTTAATACAAGTCATGTGAGGCAGTTGACAAAGCGGAATGAAAATATGATATGTTAATGCAAATCTTAATAAAAGATAAAAAGACTCGTTTCGGTCGTGACTGATTGTATCTAACGAAACGAATGAATGATTAACTCACTGAAAACACAAAAACGTTTGCTTGTTGCCATATTCTGGAATAACAATGCAATCGAATCAAAGAACAAATCGGAACGAATTAAATAATACAAAAGATTCGAATCACTGAGATGAATCAAAATCCTTACGTTCTCAATATGAGTTGAGATCTGATGGTTTCAGCGGCTGATGACGTACTTCAACCTGCCCATTACCATAAATGGTCTGAAGTGTGCGTCTAGAATACCGCCTGATTAAAAACATAAATATATTTTAAATGTAAAATTCCACGGAGACAGCGTTGAAAGCATATCTTATTATTTAAGCCACATTTGCACTGAGAGCTCACAAGAGGTGTTTTTCACTTTTTGGAAGCATTTTTGCCGGTCGATGCTTTTTGAGGGGTCCTGCGAATCTCTACGTACACACTTTCAAACAGGAAACCATCACTCTCATCTGAATAACATTTTCTTGCAGCTTTATTTTGTTATTTCAAAATGCTTTCAATGTTTAAATCCATCCCGACACATATGGTAAGCCTCCATGTAATAAATTGCTATATATCTGCATGCATGCATTTATATTGTGAGTTTAGTGGTTTTTAGTGCTGTTCCAAAACACTGACATATGTTAGCAGCTAACGGATTAGCGACTGTCCTGTAAACATTAATTATGTAAAAAAACAAAACAAAACAAAACAAAAAAAAACCCTTTGGTTTTGCTGCAGTAATCGGCACAAAAACACCAACTAGTTAGTGCTGGTATAAGAACGAAAGCTACCTATTAAGTGTTTGAATCTAGTGTGCACTCAACAGCTTTGGGAGTCAAGTGATTGAGATTAATTGTGGATGTAACATTTATATAAAAAATATTACTTGGTATAGACATACAATATTGATCCCTATATTAATGACGTAATTCATTACATATATTGGGTGTTAAGGCAGATACCTTACATTTTACGTTTGAAATGTGCCCTAATATTTATAATATACACTGTATTAGTATTTATTGCAAAACTTACTCCAAGAGTGTGTATCTTATGCATGGTGATCTAATATAAATTGAAAAACATTCCTGATGGCTCGCTTGTATATAATTTATCACATAAACATATATTTACACTGATTATTTGCAGGACTATAAGGGACAGAAACTTGCTGAGCAAATTTTCCAAGGAATCATTCTGGTGTCAGCGGTAAGTAACATGGACAGCACCTTCACAGCCATCACAACATTATCATTTGTCCTCAGCCTCACGTCTTTTACCTTGCAGGTGATCGGCTTCATCTATGGCTTATTTATTCAGCAGTTTGGATGGACGGTTTACATAATGTTGGCTGGATTCACAGTATCCTGTTTGGTATGTCACAAGACTTGTTTGCTTGATGTAAATTCTCAAAAGTCTTCTTGTGTAATTCTGGCGGTGTCCTGTTCTACAGCTCACCCTGCCTCCCTGGCCGATGTACAGAAAAAATCCTCTGAGCTGGCAGCCAGCCATGCCTGAGACATCTGGAGAAAACCGTGACAAACCTCAAGAGAATCCAAGTCAGAAGAAGAAGAAGCACAAGTGATTCACAGCAGTATTTTACTTTGGATTTGGCACAGTAAAGCCATATAGATATACAGTAGAAAAAAAACTAAATCTATATGAAAACCCATTCATTTTTGTCACTGTTTGAACATTGAATATATGTAATAAAGAATTGGTGTTTGGTATACTTTTGGAACTTTTTTTGTATTGTTTTGTTAGTGCAAAAGAAAGCACGGCATTCCTGAAAATGTCATTTATTAGAAATCATTCCTTATGATTTACATTATTCATAATATAAATATACAGTCATGAAAATAGGAAAACTACTGAACTATTTTTAACGTCTTGCGATTTAATTCAATTTTGCTATCCACATAGCATAAGTTCACATTTCCAATAGAAAATAATGCTTTTATGAAATTTAAAGGTGCATAATAACATAGCTTTATTGCATATCTAGTGTTAAACTCAGTTCTATCACTATACATTTACAAAAACAACAGTGATTGTTGATAGGAGGCTTCAGTGAAGTGTTTTTCTGTTAAGAGCACAAATCGGTCTACTGCCCACCAGCAGTAACGGTATATCAGTGTTTCACAAGGGATTCACACAAGGCATCTAGCTCAATCTTTGAATGCGACATCCTCAAAAAACTTCAGCTGTCGCACTTTCACGGCGTACTGCTTGTATTTTTCCTCCCCCATTTGCTCCTGCAGTAAATGCTGGATAGAAAAACAATACAAATCTTTTGAATGTTGCTATTTAGTATGTTTTCTAAAAATGTTTCATTCATTCATTTGTTTTCACAGTTTAAATTTAATTTAAATACATCCCCTTTAGTCAAGTCACCTTTATACAATAAAGATCGTTTTAAAGCAGAGATAAACGGGAAAATAAAGGTAACTGTAGTATTCTAAAATCAATGGGTCTCATGCACTAATAATTGCATGGATTATTTAGATTTATATGCACAGAAGAAATTTTTCTAATTCACAACAAGTGCATACACACAGTTTTGTTCTTAAAGGGTTACTTCACCCAAAAAAGAAATTTCTGTCATTAATTACTCACCCTCATGTCGTTCCACACCTGTAAGATCTTCAGAACACAATTAAGATACTTTTTATGAAATCCAAGAGCTCTCTGACTCGTCAATAGACAGCAATTCAACCACCACATTCAAAGTCCAAAAAGGTACTAAAGACATCATTAAAACAGTTGACGTGACTGCAGTGGTTCAACCTTAAATGTTATTAAGTGACGAGAATACTTTTTGTGCGCAAAAATGAAACAAAAATAACTATATTCACCAATATCTTCTCTTCTGTGTCATTCTCCTACGCTGTTTACGATAAATGCTTCTGGGTTCCACGTCAGAACGCAGAGTCTTTATTGGCTGGCTCCTTTGCCACTGTGTATTTTGTTTTACAGATATTTCCTCAAGCATTTTAATATGCATGGTTCACACGCATGCGTCGTGCTGCTCACGTGAACAGCGTCAACCAATACCGAGCCGGCGTTCTGACGTAAACACGGAAGCGCTGAACATAAATAGCGTAGGAGAATGACACAGAAGAGAAGATATTGTTGAATATAGTTATTTTTGTTTCATTTTTGCGCACAAAAAGTATTCTCGTCGCTTCATAAAATTTTTTTGTTCTGAAGATGAACGAAGGTCTTGCGGTTTTGGAATGACATGAGGGTGAGTAATTAATGACAGAATTTTCATTTTTGGATGAACTAACCCTTTAACCTCAAATCTGCCTTTTTACGCAGAGGAACCTTGCAACTTGAGCTGTAATGCACATTTATAAATATTAAATATATTTAAAATGTATAAAATTTAATCCTAACACATTTAAAATGTAATTTTCGTGTATGTGTGATTTTACTTGTTCCTGCATTGTAAAAGTTAATGATGAATCATGATTTGTTCGTAAACATCATTATCAATGGCCTATTAATTGTAATGTCTTTCTAATGTACAGTGAGTCACCAGTCTGCTGTAGCACATGGACTTTAGCTAACTTGCCTCTCTCTTAACTTCATCCTCTTCCTGCATGATGTCCAGGACTCGGTCCAACAGCTTCACGCCGAGTCCTTTAACCACATCTGTACGCAAGTGCTCGATCACTCTCCTGACCTTTGCTGGACCCGTGCTGTCATCTAAATGCAGAAAATTAGGAATATAATAATGGATTCTGTCACCAGACTAGTGTATTTAAAATGCAGATTTGCTCAATTCACATTTGTTCTAAATATATCGATCATTTGCAATTTTCTGTTGTAAAGGAATTTTCAGATTTGTGTTGATGGTAAATGTTACAAAAAAAATAAATAAATATATATATACCTAACGGGAAGCCACTGATTTGGAAATCTCCCTGTCCCTCTCTGGATTTCCCATGAAGCATCAGTGTGTCCCTATACTTCCTGTTTAGTTTGAACTCAGGCAGTGGAGTGGAGTGGCATCTTAGCCCATCTGGCTCAAATGATACATCTCTGGCATCCATATGTAATGTCTGTGTCATCATTTGAACCAAGTCTTGCATCTCATTGGTCTCACACTTTCTGTTAAAAAACAACAACAAAAAAAACATTTGGGCCTTTTTTTTTTCCACTGTTATTGGCAGTAAAAATGCGAAGAACATATGCCAGCTACATGTGACGCATACATAATCAGAATATGACTCAATTCTGACATTATTCATAATTTTAACACACATAAATGTGGCCAGTTATGTCTTAGTGCAAGGTCTTACCGTTCTCTGTAGTCCCCCTCTGAACGTTCAGTGGAGCTAGTGGAAGAACTACACTCGTCTTCGTCAGACTGTCTCCATGAGGACTTCCTCTCCTGATACACAAAGAGAACCAAAACAGTTCAGGTAAGATTCCTTTTGACCAAGTAGCTGAGATCTTGCATTCTAAGGTGATATTACATAACACTAAGTAGATGTCAGAGTATTTATTTCAAGTCAGCATGAAACTGGTTTGATTAAATGGTGTATTTAAAGGGACAGTTCACCTAAAAATGATACTTTTGTCATCATTTACTCTCCCTTATGTGGTTACAAACCTGTATGTGTTTCTTAAATCTGAGATGATAATAATATAAAATATAATTTAAAGAATGTTGAGAACTACACTCTGGGGCCCATTGTATGGACAAAAAAATCTAAATGTCCCATAGAAAAAGAGTGTGAGTAAATGACAGGATTTTTATTTTTAGGTAGACTATGCCTAGAACTTAGATTCTGTCTAAACAGTCTTATACAAGTATGAAGTGTATGCTGTTTGACAGGCCGTTCTGAGTCAGTGAGTAAGAATTAGACGTACCTTTTTTGTTTCCAAAATTGTGCTGACAGGTCTTGGGCAGTCTATCTGGTCTGTCTGCTTACTGTCTAATGAGGGGACATCACAAGGTGCCCTTTTGACAACGGACACTGCTTCAAAGAAAAGAAACCAAGGAATCATATTCAGTGAAACTAGGGATGTTACCAAGCTCATGTACTTGTACTCGTACTCATAAAAATGACCCCGATACCAAAGACCGATACCTCCGTAACTGACAGCATTTTCCGCGCACAGAGACACAGACGGCAGCAGCAGAAACAATGTCTGCATCAGAGGTGTGCAAATAGTTAAAAAATACTGATGACAACCCACACATTGCGAACTGCATGCTTTCAATCACAATTCGTTATCGATTAGTGAAGGCGGGACAGGCGGAATCGCGCTGAATGACACAGACCAGAAGCGCTCTCTCTTTCGCGTGCGCGCTTTCTCTTTCTTGCGCGCGATCCCAGTTCTCAGACAGCGCGCAATCAGTTCTTCTTGGGCCTGAATGGTCAAATGCACACACAATGTCCATGGTATGGAGTATCTCATGTAAATACAGTCGGTTATGGCTTAAGTGGACATAAACATTTGGGTGAAAACAGGATATGTGTCAGTATCCATGGATTCGGTCTTAAAAGGACCGTAGCCTATATTTGTCATTAATGTTATTAAAACAACAAAATATGTTAAATGTATACATGGTAAATAAACCTACTGTATCTGAAAAACAAGTTTATTTAATTTTTTTTGTATTGTTTGTAATTTGTTTGTAAATTTCTTTTTATATAACAACAATTATATATATTGGTAATTATGCCATTTGAAGGTTATCGGACACTGTAAAATTTTTGTTCTTTAAGTTTGTGACAAGCACATAAAAATGATTACTTTTTTCATTAGAGTAATAATAAAGAAGCTGTCTTATATTCATTAGTCTCACTGTGTTGTTCTTGGAAAACTGCAACAGCAAAAAAAAAAAAAAAAGTGAGAGAGAGAGATTAATAAAGGTATAGGCATCAGTATTGGTGCATCCCTAAGTGAAACTGTACAAAATCTCCTTTCATCTGAATTCATGTATGCAGCATCTGTGGGCTTTGATCATAGTGGATTTGCATTCTAATGGACACATCTCGCTTTGATCCGCTAAAACTGTTCTTAAGGGTGTTATCGCTCTTGAGGCCTCTTCAACAGAATGAAAGTCAGACCCCCTTTAAGTGGACTAAACAGTGAACAGTTTGAAAAAGAATCTAGCATACATATTGACTGTGTTTATATATAAAAGAATATTCTGATATTTATCTGGTTTATTTATTTATTATTTTAGCATTATTTATATACTAATAGTTTTTATTATTAATTTAAATGAGCTTATATTTCTTATATTTCAGTTTCAGTTTTTTATTTCCAGTTAGTATTTTTAGTGCTTCAACATTTAATCAGTGCTGGGAAAAAAGTTACTTAAAATAATGCATTACAATATTGCGTTACTTGCTAAAAAAGTAACTAGTTGCATTACTCAATTACTTTTTATGAAAAGTAATACGTTACATTACTTTTGCTTTACTTTTTCTCACCTGGGCTAGGCTTGCTGCTTTGTTTTTTTATAACACCAAAAGGCCCTGTCACACCAAAAGTGAAATGAATAAGCCTCAGGCCAAAGGAAATGCATATTTACTTCTGTACAGTAGAGGGCGCAGCTCAAACAAACCTTTCAGCTGTGCTGCCATTCTGGATTAAAGAATAGTAGGATACGGGAGAAGAACGTTCAACACTCTTATTTCTAAATCTAATCTAGAGTGATTTTTGCTTGTATGGTTGAATTAGATCATTGAAGGTCAGCAGCAAAGACATTGGTTAATAAAGTAAGATTAAATACATAAAGTATATTTTTTTAATTGAATATAGTTGATTATCACAGGTTTGCGTAAAATTCTGAGATCATTTCACTGTTTTTATTCATTTTGAGGAATACTGAATGTTTTTGTGCAAGTGAGATGAGTAAATGCATGTTCACAATCAGTCTAGAACTACAATAACCATCATGTTCACAGCGCACACAACACCTCTGACCTTTATTTCTCTCAACATGGGGACAGGAGAGCTGTCAGTCAATAAATGCGAAAAACTGATTTGCGTTATTTATTTGAAAAAGTAACAGATATTTCTTCAGCAAATTAAAAAAGTAATGCATTACTTTACTAGTTACTTAAAAAAGTAATCTGATAGTAACTCAAGTTACTTGTAATGTGTAACCCCAAACACTGCATTTAACATTTCATATAACATTCAAAATTTTTTAAAAATTGTTTTAGTTAACAATAATAACCCTAAAGCTATGAAGCATTTAAAGCCTTAAACAGAATATGGACCTTAGTCGGAAAATGGAGTGTATGTGAACATAGTCATTGTTCCTGATACGCCTGGGAAAATAAAACGATACATCGCGAATCAAGAAATGATTCTGGATCGATTCTGAGATTTTCCGAATGCATCACGATTCTCTCTTGAATCGATTCTCAGCTTAGTTTTTAACAGCAGATAACACTGCGTGCTTTAGAAACAGCCGTACTCTGCTTGTGTCCAATTCCTTACACACACCACATGAACCTAAAAATAATAATTCATAACGTTCGAAAAGGTTGAAGTGATTTACAAGGGTGTTTGCAGTGGGCTGTTTACATTAATATCACGTCATAAAAGCATTTTGAGGTGCAAGTACATTCTCAGACTCAGCCGAACGCACAAGCACTCTTCAGCACTCTTCTTTGTGAGCATTTGAGCGAGGTTAAAAAGTAGCCTAGAGCGCCATCTGCTGTTAAAAACTAAGCTCAGAATCGATTCGAGAGAGAATCTCAATGCATTCAGAAAATCTCAGAATCGATCCATGAATTGCGATGCATCGATTTATTGTCCCAGCCCTAGTTTCTGAACCAAAACGAGTATTCAGATCCTGTTTTGGTCTATATTTTGCAGTAACTTTTCTACTTTCCATTCACACCATTTTAAAGGCAATTTAATAGCATTCAAATATATTCACAAACCTTGTTGTCTAGAGTTCTCCTGTAATTGCTTCAGTCTTCTCCTTTCCCTGGCAGACAGTGGGCGATTCTGTAAGTACAGTGATTTCTATCAACAACAAACTCACAGATGAAACTTTACCGACACAAAGCTTCAAACATACTGTTTAAAAGAAACACGATGCCATGGGAAATATCAGATTACTGCATGTGCACATGCATTCTTTATAGGGATATACTGTATACAGCAGTTTGATACAATCTATACAGTCCCAATGTTTCACCTGCTGTTCTGGAGCGTTCTTAGATGAGAGATTGAACGGTCTGTTCGTCTCTGAGTTACTCTGGCCTTTCTGTGCACTGTTTATTGATAGCACATCTTCAGGAAGAGGCGGCAGAGGTCTGGGCAGTGCTTTGACCTAAACATACAAATGTTTTAGTGAGTAAGATCAACGACAGACAACAGTAATAATATGAGGAGTGTGTGAACTAATTCTGGTTTGTGTTAATTCTTTGATAAAAAGATATTAATTAATCATTAAATTGTAATAATACAAGAATTCCAATGCCCAAACTACTCACTTGATGACTGTTCTGGTCATCTAGAGACTTGTCCTTCTTCCTCTGCCTGCGCTGACGTGACATGGATGGTTCGGAGGAAGAGGAAGAAGGCAGAAGAACTGGTCTGCTTTGATCTGAGAGTGCTGTGGACTCTGAATTGCATGGCTCCTAAATGTTATTACAAGTAATATTTAAATATTATTTAAAGGACTATATACATATTTATAATAAAAATATCAAAATATTTGTAATATATAGCAACAACAATATTTAATTAATTAATGATTTGCACAAAAAGTAATTGTATTTGAATCACCAATCTGAAAAACAAAAGCAATAAAAACACAGTTTTTAAAGGATTAAGTAAATATCTGTATTATTAATAATAATATAAACAAATAAGTAAATATATATTTTATGGAATAATTATATAACAATATACATTTATTTAAAGTATCAATTTTACAATTTTTAAAACAATATAATTTTGTATTAATACATTTTAATAAAGTTATTTAAAACAAGAAAAAAAGAAAGAAAGAGGAAAAAGAAACAGAACGGCGTTTTACCATTAAAATGACAGGAACAGGCTTGAGTAGTTTCTCTGTGGAGTCTAAACTTCCCTGCAATGTAAAGGACAAAAAATACATTGTCTTTAGAATCAATCAGTCAATCAAATAAATAAATAAACATGAAAGAAATAGTTCCTGAAAACTGAAGATTCTGTCATCTTTTACTCAGTCTGATGTTGTTCCAAACCTGTACGATTTTCTCTCTTATGTGGATCACAAAAGATGACATTTCAAAGAATGTTGGTAACCAAACAGTTTTGGTGACCATTGACTTCCATTGTATGGACAAAAAACAATGAGAAATTTCTCAAAATATCTTCTTTTATGTTCCACACAAGAAAGCAAGTCATACGGGTCTGGAACGACACAAGGGTTGGTGAATGATGACATAATTTTCATTTTTTGGTCAACTTATCTTGACCAAAGGTCAACTTGGTCAACTTATGAATCTTTCTCAGTGTAAATAGTTCTTGTTAGAACAGATCATAAAACATACTTAAATCCATCAACGTAAGAGGGACTTTAAGAGAGTTAATGTTTAAGATTAGGCAAACATATCAGAAGCTTTGACTGGTTCCATCACAGTAACGTACCTCACTCTCCTCAGTTGAACTTCCAGTAGGAACATCCTTCAGGACACAAGCATTGCTGTGATTATCATCAACAGCTGCTGAAGTTCTTTGGCTCTCCGACTTTCTCTCAGCATTGTGATGTTGTTCAGTGGGCTCATACGGGATGTCCTCCACCCCTGCCTCCTGCAGGAGCTTCATAGTGTCGTCTTTAAGATCCATACCTGCATCAAGAGCCTTATTATTGGTTCGATCCGCAGGTTTGGGTGTGTTTGAACTTTCTGATATCAGTCCATTTGCTGACATCTTATCCTCCGTCCTGCTGACACCAAACTCTTGTTTCAAAGGGTGTGTCTGAGGAGGACTGGGATCTTCTTTCTCATCTTTCTCTCTCTTCTTGCTCACAGATGGTGGCTTGTGGTTCTGATGGCTGCTTGGTTTTGGCTGTGGTGGTTTGGCTTTTCTTTGTTTCTGGGATTGGATTTCAATGTCTATATTGCTAATAGTGGCTATAGATTGTCCTGTTGAGTTAAGAATGTCCCGACTAGGAGATTTGGGGGGCAATGGTGGGTTAGGAACCACATTTTCAACGGCACCATTACAGAGTTTTTGTCTGTTCAAGTGATTTTCTTCAACCTATGAAATGTGGAAAACAAAACAGATGAACTGAGATCATGTCCACACACATGGGCATAAAATCAGCAACTTGGCAGCTGGATGCACAGACTTCTAGGATTCCCATTTCATCCTACCTTTTTTCTTCTGGTCTTTGACTCAGAATTAAAACACTGTGGCTGAACTTCATGATTTGGTTTGGTTGAGCCATCTGATCCGGCACTCGGTTTGCTGTTCACTGCATTTTTCCGTGATTTGGCAGTTTTCCTGGTAGGTCAGTAACAGGACAGATCATTTACACTAGGGGTTTAACGGTACACTTATAATTACGTTCCGCACATGCAGTGATTAAGATAACACTGAATTCCTCTGGTACACATGCGTACCGACCTGAAAGACATGGACCGAAAACGTGTACCAAATGAATACAGTGTTATTTTAATTACTGCATGTATATGGGACAATACTGTTTATATCGATATACTTTGATGTTGTAAACACAATCTGAAACATAACGAAGAACACAGAGTGAGCTGCTACAGAATAAGTGCACAACCCAACCTGTCTTAAAGGGGACTTATTATGCAAAATTCAATTTTATATTGTTTTTGAACATATTTATGTGTCTGCAGTGTGTGTACGCAACCACCCTATTGTGGTAAGAATCAATTTGTTTGAGTTTTGTTATTTTCTCTAAATCTGAAACAGTGTCTCAAAATGAGCCGTTCAGGAATGTGATCCAATGTGACATCACATTGGAACAGGCCCCGTCCACGACTGGCAACGGAATCTGCCGTATTAGCTCCCCTGAGTGAGCTGTACACAGTCCGCCATGTTTATCTCCTCACCAGAGCATTAAACAGCAGCATTCAAGTAAGAAATGTATTCTTATTAAAGCTACTAAAGTTATTCAGTCAAGAGCAGTGAGTGATTTTCTGTTTTCTTTTGTTTTTTTATTGATTCATATTAACCGCATATATAGCAGTAGGTACTGTATATTACGCTGCCTTCACTTTAATACACAGATCTAATATACGCATACGGTTTCTTTTTCTGCTGTTTATGTTCACAGACATAACCGACTGTGTTTATGTGAACTTTGTGTGTTTTTGACATAACCTTGTGTGTATTTGACAGTTTCAGTGCAATAAGATATGAAAGAGAACTTAGTTTAATATTCACGGGACGCGCCATCTGACAGGCAGCTTTCTGTGCGCATGCTTTGGATGGGTGCGCTCAGAAAACCATATATCAGAAGTTTAAACTGATATGGCTTTAAAATACATGCAAATAAAAAACTTTCATGATGACAAAGAACTGCAATGTCACATGAGCATGACCACAATAGAGATAATAATCAAAACCAAACAGATGTTTTGCTAGTTTTTGGCAGAGTGTCTGGACCGAGACATGAGCTGTACAGGCTCCGCCCTCTTCTGAAAAGTGGGGTGAGGTGCAGCAGCTCATTTGCATTTAAAGATACAAGTACGAAAACAGCATGTTTTTCCTTCCACTCAAAAATGGGCATTTACAACATGGTATAATAAATGATCTGTAGGATATTTTGAGCTGAAACTTCACAGACACATTCTGGGGACAGCTGAGACTTATATTACATCTAGTAAAAAGGGGCATAATAGGTCCCCTTTGAACATGAGGCATGCTTAAGCCTACATGGCTTGCCCTACTGTCAATACTGACCTGTAAATGTTAAAAATTCAGGCAAATATTTCAATTTCACATAAAGGATTATTCTGACAGCAAGCGAGTCAGAATTTAACTTTAAATTTGCAGACTTCAATGAACAAGTGCGGCGCGCATGTGTGTCAAACAGATTAGAATAAGAGCGCAATAATCCTAGCCTTTTTCTAAAATATAGCTCTTAAAGTGACAGCAGCCTAATATTCCTGCTGCTATGCTGTCTGTTTTAATGTTAATCAAACAACAAAAGATAAAAAATTGTTCACTACTCTTGACTAAATAATAGGGCTTGACGATTAATCGGAAAGTAATCGAAACCAAAATTCAGAACCTCTAACCGACATTTTCCCATATCGGTTATTTTGTTTTTTTAATTCTGTTAATACTTTAGCCTTAAAAACATACTACCGCATGTGTAGTCACGTGACTCTGCCCCGTCCAGTCAGTGGCATAGAAGCAACACGGTGGCGAACTCAAACGCCGAGTCAACACACACAGACAGCGTGTGAGCGGCGAGCCCCGAAGTGAGATCACATTCACTTGAGTCTTCACTAAACTTTGTCAATTCTATGTGTTTTAAAGCTTGCCAGTTTGGACACTGAAGCGATTTTAGACCCTCGGATGTGTATCATTATACTGAGCTACTGCGCTTATGCATTGTGGCACAGGAACACTCATACAGACAGTAGCTCGCACATCACTTGAAGATCGCGCGCACAGAGAGGAGCGCAGAAACTCGTTGTCAACGCTGTCCTGTGATTTATCACTAAAGTAGCTTAGAAACTCAAAAGTTATAGCATATATTTTTCTACTTTTGAAGTAACTACTTACAACCCACAGCTTCATACTTCATACGGTATGACTAATTCACACGCAATTGCTCTCTCATTGATGCATTCAAATAAATGTACTGGTGCTTTCTGATTTACAACGAGCAAAAAACTGTAAGAAATGTTACGAACCATAGATAAAATAACTGCTGAAAGTGAGCTGTTATGTCAGAGCACTCTTTCATTAGGAAAAAATATCCCATCTTTAATAGTCAAGCATATTTACAGTACAAACTTTGAACTAAGAGGGCTATGCATCTTTGTTCTGTTGTATTTATTTGTTTATGTTGGCCTGTTGAATATTAAATGGATCCAATCCACGTTCAACAGAAATGATTTGATGATGCAGCAATAAACTAACTAGTATACCTTAATGCGTGCATTTTTGAACATGATCAAACATGATCACATGATCAAAACACTAATCTATTTTAATGTCAAAAGAGCAAATGTCGGTATCAGAAGCGGCCAGTAGTTGTTTGTTCAAATCGGCGCATCCCTAGGTTGTAAAACCTACTGTAAACTAGTGGATTTTTTTTATTTTAATTTTATTGGAAAGGTAGGAATGAGTGCACATACTCTTTTGTGGCCTCCAGGAACATGGAGATCTGATGTTTGATGTACGGCTGTCGGAGAATGTGTTTGACGTCTGGCCTGTCCTCTGGTTTCTTACACAGCATCCGCTTGATCAGTTCTCCCAGCTGGGGGTCGTACTTACTCGGCATCTGGGGCAGCTGAATATTAAAAATTAATAATTAATAATACAGTTAATATAATATGAGGAAGGATGAAATGAGTACTGATATGAATGGACAGCTCTTTAGAGCTAATGAATGCAATTATTTACAGTTCAACAGTGAAACAGATGATGAATATAATCCTCTACCTTCCCTTCTACAATCCGATAGACAAGAGAATTCATGTCTTTTGCGTTGAAGGCATGTTTTAGAGTTGCCATCTCATACACGCAACATCCCAGAGCCCATATGTCCGACTGCAAACACAAACAAACATGAGTGAAATGAACAAATATAAATAATGATCTTAAACACAACATTTGTTGAAAAATTAAAAGGGGAAATTAAAAAAGAAGTCTACTTTAGGACTATTTAGATTTCTGTTAAGAAAACCTTTTATGTTTGATCGTTTACTTAGGTTTTTTTTTTCTTCATCATTAAATTGTCACTACTTTAAACAAGTATATTTTACAGTGTTAAGAAAGAATAACAAATACTAACATTATGTAACCTGTTACATTTCAAATAATATTTTATATAAAAACACATAATACATAAGTTCAAAAATGTGGGGTCGGTTAGATTTTTTAATGCTTTTAACAAAAAAGTGTCTTATGCTCACTAAAGCAGCATTTATTTGATTAAAAATACAGTGAAAACTGTAATATTTTGAAATATTATTACAGTTTTAAAATATGCTCTGTTTTCTATTTCTATATAATTTATTCCTGTGATCAAAGTTGAATTTTTGTCACATGATCCCTCAGAAATCATTCTAATATGCTGATTTAGTGCTTAAGAAACATTTCTTATTATCAATGTTTAAAACAGTTGTACTGTGTTTTTTTTTTTTGTTTTTTTTTTGTGGAGACCGTGATTTTTTTCAGGATTCTACAATGAAAAGAATATTTGAAACAGAAACATTTTGTAACAATGTAAAAGTCTTTACTGTAACTTTTGATCAATTTAATGCATCCTTGCTGAATAGTATTTTAAATTTCTTAAAAAAAAATATATATATATATATATATATATGATAAACTTTTTTGCATTACAATAAAATACTAAATAAATAAAAAAATATAAAATCTTTTTTTTTTTTGTTGACAGGTTTTGTGACATTCACCTATTTAGCAAAAGCTTTTATAGACACGATCATTGACGTAGACTGAATCCAGTGCTGTACTAACTGTCATTGTGAGTTGTGTCCATGCAGTACCTTGTAGTTGTACGGTTTGTTGGAGAACAGTTCTGGACTCATGTAGTAAGGTGTGCCGATCAGAGTGCTGGCCATATCGTTCTGATTCTCCAAGACCCGTGCGATGCCCAGATCACCCACTTTGATTATATTGGTTTTGGTCAAGAAAATATTCTGCGTTTTCAAATCACGATGCAGAATGTGCTTCTCATGTAAATACTACAGATCCAGAAAAAAGCAACAGCTTAATTATTCAGCTGAAAACTCAGAAAGGACAAATGGACGGACTGATGGATATTGACTTACCTGAAGGGCCATGGCTATCTGAACAAACCACTCCACCACTTGTCTCTCGGGCAGTAGTTCTCCCTTCTGCTGTTTGAGTCTGTGATACAGATCTCCTCCCTCACAGAAACCCATCACGATGTACAGCTGACAGTCCTCACCTTCCCATGATTCCCGGTATGTGACAATGTTGGGATGCTTGAGCTGAGAAAGAAGCTGCGCTTCCTGCTCCGCGGCTCGCCGTTCGCGTCTGGAGGATGTTCTCAGGTTCAGCTTCTTGATCACATACTGCCAAAAAATTACCATTTTTATTTATTTTTTTCAATATCAAAGTTTAAAATGTAGAAAAATGTTAAAAAAAAAAAAAAAAAAAAAGTATATGTTTTAAGTGCGGGTAACTATTTCCTTTAAGATTTTCCAAACTTTTAATCAATTTTTCAGTATATTTAAAATCACCATGAAATCAAAATGGACAATTCTTATTTTTTATGGAATATTGCAGTACTTATTATAAATCATTTATTCATTATATATATATATATATATATATATATATATTTTTTTTTTTTTTTATTCATGTTCCCTCCTAATCTTTAATCAAAATAACTTCCCCTCCCTCTTACAGCGACAACCTGTCACTCACATGAGATCCACCAATAGCAAACCACAACCACCCAATCAATTCCCGTTGGACAAACTCAAGCCCCGCCCTACATTTTTTCTTGTTCAAGAAGCCGTTTCACTTGGAAATACGTCACAACAGGAAACAAAATACTATCGCAACTTCTGTTTCATGCTGACTTTAAATGGACCTGCTTGACAAATGACAAAAAGTAAAATAAATAAATAAAAGATCATAAAAACGGCATGAATGATAATTAAAGAGAATTCAGTTTCTAACTTAATTTAAAAAAAAAAAAAGCTGTTAGAATAGTTTCAAATAATTTTAGAGCATTTTACACTCCAGAATGTCAACTACCTTTATAATAATTAGTCAAAAACTAAGTTAATAATAACATTTAAAACATTGCTTTATATGCTTAACAGATCATACATATTCACCTTTGACATGATCACTCTGTATGAAGCATCCGATAGGCTCATAATTTGCCTCTTAAAACAAGTTATTATATATGTGTAACGTACAAGAAATATTAAATGCATCATACAATAATTAAAAATACCTAAGCTTTTCCTAAAATATGCAAATTCAATAATTCCACATTTTGATGGAAGAAGCTAACTCTCAGCGTACCCATCAGAGTGCATAACAACAACAAAATCTGTTATTAACTAAGGCATTAGTTCAGCTTAGCAGGTAAATATATAAACCAGTGTGTTACTGATTAGCAGCCTTATGCACAGGTCTGCACAAGCTGTGCACAAACTCAGCAGCATGCATCACTCTACCTGTTTACGGTCTGATTTGTGTCTGACCAGGTTCACCTCCCCATAGCTCCCCTTCCCCACAACTCTAACGAATAAGTAACTGTCCATGATCCTCCTTCCAGAGACGCTGTCTGTATCACATAGCGAGTGATTTTAAGCCCCTCCGCGGGAGTTAAAATGCAAGTAAACGCGTTTATCTCAATGCATCGACGGTGATTTGTCTGTTTCAAACTTGTTTTGGGTGACACAGGGCGCAGGAAACGGGCAAGCACAGCTTCGGCGGCGTCACCAGGCAACTGGCCGCATTAACGCTACACACTCCGGTTGAATGTGTGTTCAGTTTGAGCACAGCGCCCTCTGTAGGCTCAGCGACACATGACAAATGAGAATAATAAAGACGATTAGAGTTTCATAAGGAGATATGATGACAATAAAAGTTTGATTTCATAATTTAAAGATAACAATTATCTGCATATTACATTTCATACTCCACTTATTTTTTCTACCACATAATGCAAATATGAAGGTTAGAAGTTATATGGAGTATGCGTCAATTTATTTTCACCAGTAGATGGCGTAATGTTTTTATTCATACATTAACCATTGGTTGGTGCTGATGAAGAAAAGCAAAACCATTTGCCATAGTTGAACAAACAAAGTTTTAACATTTTATGAATTTTAAAATTCATGCTGTGAATGAAGGAAACGCAAAATCTAAAAATGCCATGTCATTGTGAAGTTATGTTACTCTAAAAAAAAGTCATTAATTACTAGCTACTAATTACATCTTCATTAGGTACTGTACTAATTAATCTCTATAAAAATGATTGCATCGCTTATTACTAAATACTACTTTCTAAATCTCATATCAACCTTGACCAGTTAAACAACACAAGGACATAAAACTGCTCTTTTAATTCTTTCAAATAAATAGGCTAATATAAATTCCATAAATTATTTTTAAAGTATTTAAAGGGAGAAAGTTACATGAAAACACACATTTTTACATTGGACGTTAAATTTTAATTTTAAATCCACTATTGTTTTGTTCTATAGTCAATACGGTATTTAATGCAATTAATTAATAAGTAACTAAATTACAGAAAATTTAAGAGTAATCCCTTACTTTATTTTTCAAGTGAAAAGTATTTAAATTACAGTAATTAATTAGTAATGCATTACACCCTGCATATTTTTATTTATTTATTTATTTTTAATGTAGCTAGATAAACATATTCACGTATATCACCAAAGAGATCGAGGGACAGCGGGAGAGATTTTCTTAAACAAATGTCCCCATCTGCACATCCTGAGCTCTAAGAAATAAGGATATCAGATAATGCCAGCTATAAGATCAAATTCTGGGAACACCGAGTCTGACAGACGTAACCCCGCCTCTATTACCTGATTCAGCGATCTCTTTCATCTGATTGGCGTAGAGTCTGTAGAGTCGCCGTGACGTCACGCGCGCGCTGAGACTGGGTCAGCCAGAGGAACCAGCAGTCAGATCTCTGCGAGTCTAGAGCGAGCGTACCGCGTTCATATTACAGCACGAGACGCGCCTCTGCACCTCTCCGATACACAGCACAGGTACCGACACCCACTGCATTTTTTACCTTGTTTTTAACTCGAAATGTTCAGGACAGGCGTGCACGATCGATAATAGCTGCTGCTGCTGCTTTTTCGCAAGATATCAGCCATTTATAAGCTTTTAGTAGCCTGTAATGTTGGTTTTATGTGTTGGTGTCATGTAATGTATGAATGCATGCATGCATGCATGTACACGATGTGCAGAAAACTTTTAATGTTATTAGTAATAATGCACATAAATATTAATATGCACTTCGGAAATGCAGGCAGGTCCAACAGATTAAGAGATTATCTTTCTGTCTTAGTTTGTATTAGAGCTGGTTGTCTCTACCCCACATGACTTTATGATGGGTCAATTATCTCACTCATTCAGAGGGTGGATGTGGTTTACCACTCTAAGTCTTTGAATGCACTGAAACTTTGACAGCTGGTGGCTTGAAAGAATATCAAAGGATGAAGATCAGAAAGAATATATGTGCCTGCATGTTTTTAAGTTGTCATATAAAGCATCAAATGCTCTTTTTTTTTTTTTTTACTATTGTATTGAATACTATGCTAGTTTAAAACTTGAATCATATAATTAAAAAATAAATAAATAAATTGCAAAAATGAGGCTTTTGAACGTCCACAACGTTCTGATGTCAAACAAATGAACAAATTTAGCAAATTATCAGTTACATTTATCAGTCAGTAGCCTTTGTTGTTAGTGGCATAACAACTGATTGGCTGACAATCCGTGTCATTCCACGTTGACATCTTAGCAGTAGTGGTGTTCATAACTGTTATTATGACAATTAAAATGTTTCTCGCGCCGCACATCCTTCTGAAGAATCTCGATGGTAGAAGTGAGGAATTGAAGTGTGTATTTAACAAGTTTTCTGATCATTTCAGGCTTATCTTAACAGTTTGAGTGGCACATTTCAGCACTGATTGTTTAGGCTATTTTTTCAAAAATGGCGTAGTTAAAAACTATAT
>CM074452.1:2258354-2377854 GCA_037101425.1 Elopichthys bambusa | reverse complement strand
AGGTCATAATTATTAAATTGCAGACAAAGATTTTGGATAGCTAGGCTGACCTGTATGTTTGGTGCAGTAGGGGCCCCAACCTCAAATTCTTTCATAGGGCCCAAAATTGCTAGCGGCACCCCTGTCTAAGCCTATTGTTTTGGCATTTTTGTAAAATGATTTGCTAGTTTGAAAAGTGTGCCTGCATGCCTTGGCTTGATATTTTGTATCGCAACAACAACTATATATATATATATATATATTTTTTTTTTTTTTTTTAGGTTGATGAAGTGTGCAAATATTTTGGAGGTCACTTTAAAGAATCGATTCTAATGTCCAGAAAATGCAATATTCGTTCTGTCCAGTAGGTGGAAACGAAATACTGTACAAAAAGTTTCTGCACTTTAACCTGAGACGTGCATATATCACTTCTCAGAAATGGCCTGTACTTGATACAGATGCATACTTGATCAGATCATTTCAGATATATCTTAAAACATGCAGGTGTAAATAAAATATACATTTTATCTGAATTGTGTCTATTTTTTAGGCTGATTATTATACTTAATATTGAGTATTTATAAATATGTAATGCATAAATATGTAATATTCATTCGTTTATAATAATATTTGGTCTTGGCAACCGTGTAAGTTGTTTATCAATGATTATCGAGGATATACATCTCTGTGTAGGTTATGTTTGCAAGAGAACTCCAGCAGCAGTTACACATTATTGGTGCCTGTGATAAAAGGGAAGGCCCCCTGGCAGGGAACGTCGCCAAATGTATAGCTAGCACCATATAGCGTACATATATGTATATATTTATATATACTTTATATATTCACCCCACACAAAGGAAGACGGACGGGGGGTCTAAATGGTCGGCTTTTCTGAATTGGTTTCGGACATGAACACAAAAATATCACCGGGCCCAAACACAAGTCTTTGGCGCAAAGGTCATTTATTGTGGGACCTTCCACCCCTCATTAGTATCGCGTCATTTGTAGATGTTTCCTATAGAGTGGGGGAAGGCAGCCCCATTGATTCAGAGGTTTGGAATTTGCATCTGATTGCTGTTTGTCAACCAATGGTTTGGCTCCCCGACCACGGGCACCGCCTCAGATTAGACGCACATATGATGTTACTGCCAAATTAACCTCTATATCGAAATCAAATGAGGAAGAGAGAGTTGATTTAGAAAGAGCACAGTTCATACGGTTTCTATATGTTCTCGTATGTTCGTGACTGTGATTAAATATTGACTAAGAGAGCGTCGCGAGCGTGTTGTTTTTACTGGCAAATCAGGAATGTTCCTTCCGCTTCCCAAGAAAAAAACTAAACGGAAGTTAAACTGGTAAGTGAAGTGTCTTTTTTCCTCTCATCACACATAGACATTTTCCTATTTGTGTTGACTATATAGGAAATACAGTACCTTTCTGGCATATAATCACAACTTTAACGAGTTTTATTTTCCATCTTTTGTTGTTTAAAGCTAATCTGATGATGTGTTTGTTTGGTAGTGTTGAGAGTAGATTTGGTTATAATAGTATATGTTACAGCCATCAGAATAAACACACGATACAAACACATACAGTAACTGCCACCAGGCACGAGATTTATACATGTAAACTAGTGTAAATCCCCTTGGATCCAGTTTTGATGAGGTAAGTTATGGTTTAATGACACTTACCTGTGATCTTGTAGATGTGGAAGTAGTGTATGGATTTTTTTTTTCTTCATTAAAATTAGCTTTTAAAGTGCAAATAAATGTGAACAATATTATGTACAAGACAAACATTAATTGCCTGTTGTTAATTCTTAAGTGCCCGATAATGGAATCTATTAGGCTATTCTTTATTATTTTTATTTCTGCTTTACTGCTGACACAACATAATTAGACTAGTAATTAGAAACCGTAATATTCATTGCGAATAATAATAAATAAAATAAAAATAATAAGTAAAAATAATTATTAGTATTAATTCCATTCTAAAGTTGTTTGCATTCTAAATTTGCACAAATGTGTGTGTGTGTGTGTTTTTTTAGGTTATGTCTAAATATGAATAATTATGCAGCAACAATAAATGACAAAAGAAAATATTAGAACACAGTAGTATAATACTAATATTATAATATTGTTGGGTGCCGTTTTTAGAGACCCATGAACTTGTGCCATTTATCAATAGATATCTGTAAAAAAAAAAAAAAAAAAAAAAAATACCCAATTGTTACTTATTTATGATATATAATGTATAATAGATCATATCTAATTTACTTAGGCTATATGTATTCACTTTTTATAATATGGATGAGATATAACTTGTATCTGAGTTGTGCATGATCTTACGGCATGAACAATTCTCAAAACTCTAGATCCCAAAAGATCTATCACTCTCAGGAGTAAAGCAAACATTTTTAAAGAGTCCTGCTGTAAATGTGACTGATTTGATTTCTTTCTGTCCATTCCTAATAAGCTCTTTAAATTGGCACAGAGCAGATTTCTTCATCCTTAATTAGATTTATGTTCCACATAAACAGAAAAGCACATTGCTCGTGTACTACACATGGCTTCATCACACACTGTACTGAAACTCTACACGCACTTGTGCACAGTCTGATTCTTTTTATATATATATATATATATATATATATATATATATATATATATATAGAGTGCTTTTAGGCACTATTAAAAATCTCATTGGTTTGCTAAATGGCCTGAGAGAGAGGATTAGTTTTAAAGACAAGTTTGGTGATATACTTCAGGTCTTAAAGACCTTACAAGCAGAATCTACAGATGGTATTGTCTCAAACTTGTTCAGAGGAAGTGATGTTCTCAATGCGGATGACTGTCTCTTGCATTTATAATAATGTGGTTATGTTTTCGCTGTACCAGACGACGTGATTCTACATTAGCAAACGTAGTTAATCTTGTGGTTACACTAGAGACAGTTGTAATAGCGTGAAGAGTCTGTTTGTCTGCAGATTTGCATGACACGCATAAGGATATATTTTTTAAAAGATGGCAGTAAAACAAACAGAAGGGACAGCACCAGAAGAGGAACTTGTTAGTCGTTTGGCGCCATTTCGCATGAGATGATGGAAATTACATGATACAATTCTAAATTTTCTTCTAATTCCAGTTCCGTATCACTCCTTTCTTTAGCGTTACGTTTACGTTTATGTGCATGTCTGATAAAACACTATAGTGTACTCATTCTGTGTATCTCGGGGGTGTTGGTTACCTGCATATGTGATGTTTAGTAAGTCCTGGGGTTGTTTGTATGTGAAATAAGTGGGTGTGGGATTTGAACTGATAAGATGAGGTACGAACAGGAATGAGGCCCTGCATCCTGTCACACTTGTTATGATCAGAATGAAGCAAACATATCAGTCATCATTTTATTTGCAGGTTTTCAGGTTGGCAGACTCTGCTCAGAGCTGGCCAAACTGGTTTCAGCTTAGCGTGTTACTAGGTAGTGTTGAGAGGGATCAGATATCTAGTGTCGCAGCTCAAGGAAGGAACTGCTCCGTTTTTAGATTAATCCATATGCATGTCTCGGCGTGGCCATTTTAGCACAGGGCTGTTAGGCAACATTTTACGCAAGTGAAACAGAAAGCACCGTTGAAACAAAAATGCCATACAATCGAATGGTGAGGTAAGAAAACAAGTTTGCGTCATACACGTCAAATACTTTGTGCTGCAAATCCCCCTATTTGGAAGTGGATTTTGTGTTCTGCATTCATGGACACGCACGCTGCCTTAAATGTATTAGATGTGCCTATAAAAAGGCGGAGTTCATTGCTTCAGAATAGCATTCTGAGTGTTGGGAGGAGGTTGTGTGGACTCAGTCGAGTGGCTTGGCTCAGGTTCAAACTGTGACTTTGCCAAAAGCCACATATTAAAACGTTTCTGTGGTGCACTGCTGTTCACCTCAAGCACCTGCCAAAAAAGTGATGATTTCACTGTTTGGGAGTGTGCCATAAGGGAATCCCAGACAGCTGATCTTCAGTTTTCTTTCTGCAAAGCAACTTGGGAGCGATGTTTGGAGAGACGTTCTGTAACAGAAACTGCATCCTTTGAACCTGTGGTCTGGAGCGTTTTTGGCCATTGTCAAATTTGGTTAATAAACAGTTCTGCTGTATTAAGGCTGGCAGTTTGCCATCGTAGTTGCACGCAAGCAAAATCAACAGACTTGATTTGCTGGATTGCAACATTAATCGTTCAGACTCGTTTGTGGGATGTGTGTTTATACGACTGTCATTAACTGAAAGGACTGGATTCTTTAGGTTATAATACAAGGCAAAACCCATACCCTCTACTCACAACATGGTCCATACGTGAAACTGCCAAGTGACCCGTTCTGCCAGTTTATTTCCATTTGGTCTTTACAGGCAGAAACTTTGCAGGCTAATATTGATGGAGAATTGGCAGTTCTGACCTACCCCCCACTTCCACCTGAATACTAAAACATACACATGCAAATGCTTGTTTGGTAGTAAAAGTTTAAATTTGGCAGTATTGTCTACAAAGCTGTCTTTCTCTCTGAGCTCTGTTATTGATGGGGGTCATAAAGAGTTAAAGAACAATAACCGTATTCACATGAAGATTCTGGAATGCGAAGATGACAATTTACCAAAATACAGCTATAGACCCGAGCAGTTTTGTTGTACAATGATTTCAGTCACAGCTAGCAAAGGAATGATAGTGATATAATGTGATACACTTTTAATTTTTTTTTCTAATGTAAATAACATTTATAATTTTAAGATATATATATTAAAATATAAAAACGTAATATTAGCTTAAATAAATTACCTTTTTGAATTTATTAAAAAAAAAAATAGTGCATTATAACAGAAACATCTTTTAGAGAAATGTGTGCCTGTACCATCTTTTCTAATTAAATGTTATAAATTGATATGTTTGTACACTTGGAGTTCCTACAATCTCAAATTGATATAAATCATAAAGTAAGATTATGATATTATTGTTTCCTTATTCTTGTTCTTAAAAGCCTAGGTTCTTTTTCATACTTTTCCATAAACATATTCTGTCTGCGCACTATCCATAAACATTGATAGAATGCATTAATTCCGGTGTTGTAACTTGTCACACGATACCAACATTTTTGTAGATGGTACCAATGCCAGTTTTTAATTAAACTATTTGAAAATAAATTTTTAAAATAAATTAAATTAGTTTACTATATATGTATTAAGTAAATAATGCATTAAAACATCAGCATGTAGCCTTCAAATTCTGTTAAACAATTGCATTAAAAGGTCAAAAAGTTACCATCACGATGTCAAACATCACAATTTCAGATTCAGTCCCGTATTTTAATGCTGTTGTCACTTCCGAAACTTTGCATTGTGTACTTAGCAGCATGGAAAAACTTTTATTCAAATTACAAATGGGTTATATACAGAAAGTGAGCAAAGTTATATAGAAACCTAGCATAGAGCACTCCCTTTATAATCAATAAAACTGAAGTCACTTCAGTTTAGCTGCAGTGCAAGCTTACAGACTTGTTTGAAAAAAAAATCTGTCTATAATCTCTTATTTACATTGTGTTTATACTTGGTTGGTTATAATGAAAAGATTCGCGAGCATGCGGAGCTGAATTATATTTATATTATAAATATAAATATAATTTTACTGGTACTTTTGATAACACTAAGTGGTAATAATTTGCTGTATTGAATCATTTATATTTTTTTTAAATAGGTTGTAACTCCTCTGTAGACAACTACTGAATATGCAAACCATTTCCTTGTGGTTTTTCACATTTTTTTTTAACTCTACTGTAGCTCAAACAGTAGAGCATGACACTTCCAATGCCAAGGCCATGGGTTCGATTCCCAGAGAAAGAAAGAACTGATAAAATGTATACCTTGAATGCAACGCAAGTCACCTTGGATAAAAGCGTCTGCCAAATGTACATTTATTCCACATAGTCTTTTTTGATTGAGGTCATAAGAACTGTTTCCATAATTTAGTTTTCGTGTCACACTTAAAGCTGCAGTCCGTAACTTTTTTTTTTTTGTTGTTGTTAAAAATTATCCACAATCAGTTTTTGAGCAAGTACATAACCAGCCAGTGTTCAAAACCATCTCCTTACCTTAGCCCGATTCACAACGGTAAGCTTGTAATAATTGTTCCTAATCCGAATGGTGCTGGTGAAAGCTGGAGAAATTTGAGCATGTAGCCGTTCGTCTTTGCGTCATTACGTCACGTCTGCTCACATAGAGGAGTCCCAGCTAGTAGGTTATATGGCATGTGGAGGATGCTACATCAGACTTTTCTCACAGCAGCTGCAATAATTAAACTTAACATTTTGATAACAGATTGTAATACAGAAAGGTTCAAATGACAATCATCAGTGACAACTGGAGATTCAGAGTCAAAAGCAAAAGACTTCGGACTGCACACACTAAATGCACATAGTCACGCAATGCAGATGTTGTTAACATTAACAATTTGAGAACATAGTATAACAATAATAAAAATTTGCATGGTTTGACGTGATCTGAGCTAAGCAACCGTTAGATTTAATCACCATTGGCAGTGCGATTTATTGCTTTTTTTTTTCCCTCAGTTGGTCAGAACAAAAGTGGCAGACATGTTACTTACTTGTTCAGATGACATTTTCTGGTGAAAATTCTTATTTTGGTCATACTTCCAAGATGTAGAATCTGTGATTCTGAAGTACAGTATCCATAACGGTGCTGTGACTGACGGCAAACATTAGATTCATCTGCACTGAGCCTATACACAACCCACATAAAGATAATTCTGCAAATAACTGCAACTGCAAGATGGCAACAAAGAGGCAGCTTTAAGGACATGTTTACTAAGTATTTCATGTTAACTGTCTGTGTGCAGTCTTTAAGGAATAAAATAGCCCACTGCTATTGTTCTTGTTTTTTAATAAAAAAAAAAAAAAATCTGCTTATTAAAGTGAGACAGACACAAAAACGACTAAATTTAAAGGGTTAGTTCACCAAAAAATGAAATTTCTGTCATTAATTACTCACCTTCATGCCGTTCCAAACCCGTAAGACCTTCGTTCATCTTCAGAACACAAATTAAGATATTTTTGATGAAATCTGAGAGGTTTCTGAACCACACATAGGCAGCAACGTCATTGTACCTTTCAAGGCCCAGAAACGTTGCAAGGACATTGTTAAAATTGTCCACGTGACTACATTGGTTCAACCTTAATGTTATGAAGCGACGAGAATACTTTTTGTGTGCAAAAACAAAACAAAAATAATGACTTTATTCAACAATTTCGTCTCTTCCCTGTCATTCTCCTACGCTGTTTAGGTTGTAGAGACACCGCAGCACTTCTGGGTTCTTGTCGAATAAAGTCGTTATTTTTGTTTTGTTTTTACGCACAAAAGGTATTCCCGTCGCTTCATAACATTAAGGTTGAACCACTGCAGTCACGTTGACTATTTTAACAATGTCTTTCCTACTTTTCTGGAAATTTAATGTGGCGTTTACTTTCTATGGGGGATCAAACCTCTCGAATTTCATCAAAAAATGAGTTGAGGTGAGTACTTAATGACAACTTCATATTTTTTTTTATTTTATTTTTTGTGAACTAACCCTTATCATGTACAATTTACTCAAAATTCCCCTAAAAATATTTAAAGTATTTGCACTCTCCTTTTGGTAGATTTTGAAACTGATGAAAAGATCATTTTTGTTAACAGCCAATGTTAATAATATATAGCCAAACACTGGCTAATCAATGGACCTGGCCTATGTATTGTTCTTCTAGTCATGTCACTTAAAAGCAGCAGCAAATTATTGGTTTCTTTAAAGTCTGTCTTTTTAATTACATCAATGAAAAAAAAAAATGAAAAAAAAATGAGAAGGTTACAAATTATACTCCAAGTCTCCCAGTTTTGATCCTCTTTTAAATGTTGTAAAAGAGATTCTGCCCTTTTTTGACACACAAACCTAATTTAAGTGAGGAGACTAAGGCAACCTTCTGACAGAAATTAAAAAAAATATATATATTTGTGGAAACACAATTTTTGCTTTCTATACATGGCTTGCTGCTTTAATATGAAGGCTGGTGAGACTGCAATAGTGAGCCATGCTGTTTAACCCTGAATGACCGTCGATAGTGGAATAAAGACGCACATTCTGCTTTTCATGGGTTCAATGGTGCTATAGTGTTGCCTTGCTTGAGGTAATGCTCTCAGGAATGCTTCTCTGTTTTCTACATCAGCAGAATGAATGAGACTTTTACATTTGCGATCTTCCAGACTTCCACTGTCTGTGTTGCCGCACGCTTTGTGTTAACTATACTGTGAAATAGACAAGTTGGGTTTCTTGCATCATCTTTGAGGTTGCAAGTTTAAAGGTTTGTTATGTTACATCCTGTTCTTGAAGAGAAGAATGTTGAAGATGGATGTTTTTAGACAACATGCACCTTCATTATTAAACATCATGACAATCATGTCAGTCCATTGCTTTTATATTCATTCATACTTACTCATGTTTTTTTTGTTTTTTTACCAATACGCTTTTAGGAGTACTAGTGCTTTGTATCTAACATTTCCTCATATTATTTAAAGAAAAATGTTTGTGTAGAGTTCTCTATTTCATTTTTTTTTTTGTTTTTTTTTTTGGTGAACTTTCTGTTTTGTGTCAAGCCTTCTCAGTGGCACAATATTCTCAAGAATATAGAGCCAAGCATTATGTGCACTTCTGTTCTCTTTCTGTTCTGAGGAAGGAAATCTCATGTATATGGAGGCCCACGCTTTCGCACTCAGATTTGCCCACAGCCCTTACACACGCCATCGTCATGGGAACTGCTGAAGAGATGGTAACGAGGTTACATGATTGGCTCACGTTCCCTGAAACATTGAAAATACCATTTCAAGAGACATCAAACTGATGCTTGAGGTTGAAGTCCAGGATCTCTCGCTGTAATTTTATGTAAAGTGTTTTTCCATTACCCAACACAAGCTCAAAAATCCCCAAACTTTAATTACATCTTTCCCTTTATGTAACCCCATATTTTTTTATAAATATTTAGAACAGTTTTGAGTTTTATGTAAGTAGGTTATAGGGGTTTAAATACTAATTTAGCTAATATATATTGCTTGATTAACTTAAATGTTTGCTCTCCCATATGTCAAGTCAACCAACAGTCCATTTCTGTTTTATGTTGCAGTGAATTGAGTTTCCAACTTTATATTGCGTAAAGATGTTCACTTGTCACAGCATATAGATATGTTGATCACCCTGCAGTCTAGTTTTTATTTGTGGCAGAAAATGTTTATTATCCTTTGACAGTTCTGTTTGGAACTGGCAAAGTTATCAGCCAATGCCAATCATTTCAAAATGAGCTTTGTCAGCTGAGCTAATATGTTGATATAAGATCAGATGACAAAAATTCCCTCCTTATGGTTCAACTATAGACAGATCTCTAAAAAAAGAGATTGCAGCGCAACAACTTATCTCTTATAACCAGTGTGATTAACAGGTGCCTTGTTCTCAGTACCACATGAGGTATGTTTAAAGGTTGACACTGGTGATGTGAAATTACTAAATATAGTGTTGGTTTCTGTGTATCATATAGTAATTTTCTTAAACTAAATTGATACATATTCATATTAAGCTTAGATGGGTTACATTTGGGTGTTATACAGAGGTTAGAGTGGTATTAAATGCTTAGCATTTCAGTCAACATCTCATTTCACAACCTATTTGATGTTTGTAATGTAATGTTTCTCTGTGATATAAAGATATGAAGAAAAAAATGCGCGGGGAGACTTGATTTTATCCACCAGGAATGGATAGTGTTGTGAAAAGTGGGCATTCAAAAATGGAACCAGACTGGATGTGAGTTTGTTTTCAGAGGAAAACGTATTATATGTTGTTTAGAATGTAAATTGATTCTGTTTCATATTATGGGAAGCTTGTAGCTTGACAAGCAAGCTTCTTTAAAACTGATCTGATGTTTCTAATGATCTTGAGATCTCAATGCTAGAGTAAAGAATGTCACCAGACCAGAGCATCTTGGTTTCATTTCTGTTACTTTGCAATGCATGTATAGAACAGACTGAATTACTTCTTTGGTATCAGAGATATCAAAGTGTCAACCTTTTCAACTCATTTGCCTTTATCTGTTTGAAGAACTTTTTACTCTGTTACATGCCTAAAAGAAAAACCAATAATCATTGTTCTCTGTCCATCTTCCTCATGACTTATCAGATTCTAGTCAGCAAGGATTAAGAAATAGATACTATATTGAATGTATGGTGTAAATGCATGGGTTTCAGACCCCTATGGTGAATCTGGATGTTGGCCAGCTTGACGCTCATTATCAGTGTGGAATTAGACCCTTAGTGCTGCCTTTATCTCCTCTGTGTTTGCTCAGACTTCACAATCGCCAGCACCCACCATTCATTTCTGTTGGTTAACCCATAAACTCCGGGAGTCATTCAAAATCCTATCTGTCTACTGAATCCTCTCGCCTTTCCTCAATATTTTTTTTTTTTTTTAAGAGTACTCTGTTCTGTGTCTGATTTTCTTAATCATGAAAATAAGTTAAAGGAATAGTTGACCTAAATATTTAAATTTTCATAAATTACAAACACTCGTGTCATTCTAAACTCATTAGACTTTCATTCATCTTTAAAAAACAAATGAAGATATTTTAATGAAACCAGAGATTTCTGTCCCTCCATTGAAAGTAATAATAATAATTTTATACATTTTATATATATATATATATATATATATATATATATATATATATATATATATATATATATATATATATATATATATATAATAAATTGAGCAGTTTAATCTAATGCAGGCTCTTTATATAATGAACAGAATTAATTTAGGCTTTTATTCACATACAAACAATGGTCAAAGGAAGCTCAACCATACATTTGTTCTTGCGGAAGCTCAAATGTGCTTGAGTGACCCATAATATGCACAAGATTTAAAAAAAAAAATTGATTTGAGATGTTTTAAGAAACAAAGTTTAAAGGGAAACCCTAATGCTAAAACTAATTAATTGGTTTGAGTAGGGTAAACTTAAATATTTATTTATATTTAATTTATAGAACTATATTTAGAACTTTATTTTCTTTTGAGTTCACAAAACAGACATTTTAAATAATCTGATTGTAAATAATCTCATTGTGTCAAGTTTTATGAACTTGTTTCTTTTAATTTAGAGAAACTTAAATTTAACTGAAACTGGATTGGGATGTCTATTTCCCAGCATGCTTTGCTATGACACTTGAAAGGGAAAGTAAATGCTAAAGTTGTGTTATACAATGGTTTTTGTGCAAGATTAATGTTAAATGGGAGGTTTAGTAGTGTTTAATATTTTGCTAAGCTAATTTAGAAGAGGTTTTGTTATGTCATGTTGGGGGGGGGGGGGGGGGGGGGGGTGACTAAGCATGAGCTTAGTTTGAGAACAGCTAGTTAAAGCTAGCCAAGTGTCCACTACTAAAATTATTTAAGTTTACATGATAATTTTAAGTTAAATGCATGAATAAGCTTACTCAAATATTTCTGGTTAAGAGTAATTAAAATGTATGAGTACAAAATAAAAATCTGCCAGTTCTGCTTACTTAAACTTTGACTTTCTTAACCTAAAATGCATGTAACTGATTACCTCTTCTTTTTTTTTTTTTTTTTTTTTTTTTTTTAAGTTTTGCCAACTTATTCGGGTTTACGGTGTATATTAAAAACAAACTTTTAGACAAATTTTAAATTTAACATCATCAAGGTACTAAGTTGTTGTCATACTCACCTTTTACACAGAGAGCGTTTTAACGTGACAACCAGAATACTCCCAGTATAATAAACGAAGCATCACATGACATGTAGACACTGTGTCATGATGATTTTATACAACAGATTTTCATGTGCAGTGAATAGAGTAAGGTGTGGCGGATTGATTGATGACAAGTAGTAAAATGTAAATATGAAGAGAGTGATTATTTCCTTAAAGGCAGTTGTGAATAGGCTGTTTCATAGTCTCTCCTTGTATCATGTCCTGTGAGTAAAAGTCTGAAGACTGTATTTCTGGTTTACACTTGGTAAGTTTATTTGATTTCCATTTAATCACTTCAGATGCTCAGTTCTGATACAACTATTCATTTTTGTGTAATCACTCAAAAATATTCACTGAAATGAGTGTGCAATTTTTCAGACATAAATATTGCTCTTAATTACTGTTATTTAATATTAGATATATTTTTGCTATATAATATTAGTTATAATTATAGTCTTCATTTTGTGAAGAACAGTGAGGAGAATGTGTAACTTTTGCTGTTTTAATTCTTACGCTACAGGAATCATTTACTCATTTACATATTGTTCAAATGCTCCTTTTATTCTTCAGTGGAACACAGAAGCTTTTTTTTTTTTAAATCCCCAGTAAATGAGGGCTGGGGATTCAAAAGGGACAATAAACATTGTATAAATGTAATCCATATGAAAAACTGGACTATATTTAAACTCTGCGAGGAACAGTCTGAAATGGACATCATTATGGATTTATCATATGTCATTACTTCTTACTACTTGAATGAATATTAAAATTTGAAGTGTATAAAGACTAGCTGTTGTGTGGCTTCGGAAGACTTTGAATAAACTGCATTATGCTTTCTGCCATTTTGGATTTTTAAAGTCCAAACAGTTCTACTTATTATATTAAAAAAAGACATACACATTGTTATATATCAGATATTGTCAAAAGATTTATTGTAAAAAATTTTGTTTAAATAATATATAATTTTTCTGCTATTTTTTTTTATTTTATTTTTTTTCTCCCAGGTAGGCCCCTGTTTGTAGGGGATCATCTTCCCCTTGGCTGTCTGTGAGTGTCTGTCGAGTAGAAGACCAACACTTCCTGTTTCCTGAAGCCCTGTCTTCTGGATCAAGTTTATAAAAAGCAGTCCCGTTTGTTTTCGGGTGAGGGGGGAAGTGAAGGGGCCAGAATCCCAGCTTGTCCTGTTTCCCAGGCAATGAAGCTGCAGGCGGTGATGGAGAACCTGCACAGACAGCAGAGAGCCAAACTGCTGATGGAGCAGGCGGGGCAATCACACAGCCCTGCCCCCATGGGGGAGGAGCTTAAATCAATCTCTGCCTCTGATACAGAGCAGGCGCAGATGGCGGCGCTAGCAGCAATGCGCGCAGTAGCAGCTGGACTTCAGAGGACCAACAGCCCCATGTCTGAACGCAGCAGTGGAGGAGATGAAGATGATGAAGAGGAGGATGAAGAGGAAGGGGAGGAGCAATACAAAGATATGATTGGGTCTGAGGAGGAAGAGCAGATGTAAGTGGGCAGTCACATGCAAATGAATGCAAATTAGTTTTTGGGCTGCTTGATGTGGTTGTTTACATTACATACACTACCGATCAAAAGTTTAATAATAATTTAAATTTTTTTGTTGAAAATGTGGTTGAAATAATTAATTTGTGCTCACCAAGGCTGCATTTATTTGATCAAAATATAGTAAAAACATTAATATTGTGAATTATTACAATTTAAATAAAATATTTATTTTAGTTTTAATATAATATAAAATATAATTTATTATGTGGGTAAAGCTGAATTTTCAGCATCATTACTCCAGTCTTCAGTGTCACACGATCCTTCAGAAATCATTCTAATATGATGATTTGCTGTTCAAGCAACATTTCTTATTTTTATTGTGAAAACACTTAATATTTTGTGGAAACTGATACACTACTGTTCAAAAGTTTGGGGTTAGTAAGTAAAAAAAAGAACAACAAAATAGTACTTTAAATGTAGCAAGGATGCATTAAATTAATCGAAAGTGACAGTAAAGTATTTCAAATAAATGCTTTTTTAAATTGTTCTGTTTACCATTGAATCCTGAAAAGAAAAAAAGATTTCCACGAAAATACTAAGCGGCAAAAACTGTTTTCAGCGCTGATACCAAAAACGAACCATTATTAATAAATGAGTTCCGATAATAATTGTGCATTAAATCAGCATATTAGAATGATTTCTGAAGGATCATGTGACACTGAAGACTGGAGTAATGATGCTGAAAATTCAGCTTTACCATTACAGGAATAACTTGCATTTATTTTTTAAATTGCAACAATATTTCACAATTTTACTGTTTTTTTTAATCAAACTGTATTTTTTGCTGTATTTTTAAATGCAGCCTTGGTAAGCATAAGAGACTTCTTACAAAAATATATTTGAAAAAAAAAAAAAGCTTAGTAGTCTTGTCGTGTCAAGGGTTTAAGTAAAATACTTAAATCTATTCTGAGCATCCAGATTGAGACAAAAAAAATGATTTTAGTCAGATTTCTAACCACATCTGAAATGTTACATTTACAAATTCAATCCAAACTATATGTTTTAGCTTTTCAGACCAAAAAAAAAAAAAAAGTCAGAAATTCCAAAAATCTCATTTTTGCTTCCTTAAGACTGCTAAAAACAGAACATCCCTAACATCTTTAGAAAATGTACAACTCTACTTTGCACCTACTATATGTTTAATGTGTAGCTCTCTGTAAATTATTTTCTCATTTTAACAGAACATGTGATTATAGTGCATTTGGAGAACATTGAACCCATAGCAATGTTTTATTAAATTAATGAGTTGCCTGAATTTATAACAGTCTCTCATGTGTTGCCTCTTTAACATTTCACCATCTAATGTGTTTCTGTGCAGAAAACAGAAATGGAATGAAGATGACTTTGAGGGTGAGATGGAGGAAGACTATGATGACGATCTAGGTGACGAAGGGCTGCCGTCGGGCCGTGAAGCTGTCGCCCCAGGCAGAGGCATCCTCCTCTTACCCCACCGCCATTTACATCCTCACTCCCAGCTGCTAAAGGCTCGGCCTGGTTCTGAAACAGAACCGCGAGCGTTGACTCACTCCGCTCATTCATCCCATGGGCCGCTCCATGGGCAGGACCACGCAGACTGGACCTATGAAGAGCAGTTCAGACAGGTGGGCACTGTGGGTAATCCTAACCTAAAACAGGTCTTGCCACAATGATGTTAGTCTAGAGGAAATGCAAACTAAATAAACACTCCTCCTCGCACATCTGGATGGTTACAGTTGTATAGGATAAATGTAAAGAATAGTATTTGTTGCATTCACTGTCGTAAGGTGCAAATATTTATCTGGAACGGCAACATGTGTTAAACGACATGCTTTGAAATAGCAATAGTATGCTCTTCTTCAGGGAAGTTTGTTGAAGCAAAACAGTATAGCAAATAAATATTTGCAAGCAACAACAGGAACTTGAGGAAATAATGTGACTAATTTATCTGTTTACACCTGGTCATTTCAAGCGTTTTCTGTGATCGGATAGCTATCCGATCATGAAAAGACCAGGTGTAAATGCCCTCTGAAACGCATTCGAGACGGATATAAATCCGATCGCTCAAACCACTTCAGGAGGTGGTCTGGGACGCATTCCAGTCAAAACTGAACAGGTCTAAATGCATCTGGCTGTTGAAACCACATGTGTAAATTTAACTCCTCCCAAAAATACTAAAAAATAAACATGTGAGAGCGTGTTATAGTCTAAATAACATGTTATAGTCAGATATGACAGCGCTGCTGCAGCACACATCGCCACAGATGAGCAGCTGATCTCTATTCAGCAAGACCATGCGCAAACTGCCACAAAGTGAAAAGTGAAAGTAAGTCGCTGACGCTCAAACACAATCATCTTCATTAAAAGTAATGAGACTAAATGATCTTACCAGTGCTGCTGCCACGCTCTCTCCTATTGTGGTCTTTAATTTTGAAATTGGCTGATGATCAATAAAATTCAGCTCATATTTGTTGCTTTCGGTGACGTGAACTCCATGAAATCTGCTTATAGTGCGGGAAATGAAGATCGGATTTATATCTGATCAGAGAAAACGCATGAAGTGGCCTGGTGTAAACCGGCCCTGAAAGTCCTCCCTGAAGCTGCAAAGTTTTATGCTGATTGTGAGATTTTGTGATCTTGTTGAGTTATGAGAGCAGAACTACTGAACTAAGTAATATACAACTAGAACCCTTGAGTAAATCTGACCGTCATGGGTCAAACATACTTACATTTTTAATCATGTTTGTGTGTTTTCTACACAACTAATTGCAAACTAGATGTGTTATTTACAAGATCGTTCTTCTACCAGACTGTAGCTGCAATCCTGAAATTCATTCTCTCACAAAGCCACAGTGATTTTATTACATGCATTTGCTCTTGCCATTTGTTAAAGCTGAACCAGAGTCACACATATGATCTGTCACATAGCTATAGATTAGCTGTGGTTTAGCCCGTAAGTGCAGGCTGTAGCTTATGTGAAATACTTGTGATATAAAAATGAAGTAGGTTCAAGATTAATTACTGATTATCTCAGAACATAAAGGCAAACGTTGGATAATGCTGAATCTCACGCATCATATTTGTGGTTTGTTGTAATGAACTTTGAACATTGAAGGACTCTCCCTTTAAATTAGTTCCTACAGACAAGAAAAGTTCTGTTGCTGTGTGATTTGAGCCAATAAAGAGCCTTCATTCAGAGCAGCTGTCATGACAATGATTCCTGTTAGCCAAATAAAAACTGCACTTGAAACCATTTAATGTTGTTTTTAGATGATGCTAAACCATCTCTGGTATATTTGCTTTTATTAAAACTTTTTTTTTTTTTTTTTCTGTCTCAATTAAGTCAGATCCAATACAGATCCTTTCTGATCCTGACCCACTTTGCTACTTGACCACTCTCATCTATACTATCTAATAAAGTAAAAAAAACAACAACAAAAAAACGCCTAAAAACAAATAAAAATAAGCTGTCATTTGCATTTGTCAGCAAGATTAGGTTGATTATTATTTATGATTTTCTATCTGGTGACTGTCCATTAAACAGCTGCCATATATGTTCATGGTTTTATGGCTGATTTATGGAACTGAAAGGCACCATGCAGTGGCTCTGTTCCACGTCTTTGTAATGCTGCTTTCCCATAATGACTGTTTTTTTAAAAAAAAAAAATGTATACACTCATAATTTGCTCCAAAAGTGCTTTGACCGTCTGTACCTTTCTCAAGGAAATGTTAAACAGATTTCCAGTTAAGGAGCAGTGCAGCGTTTTTTTGTTTTTTTTAATGATTATGTTTGATTTGTACATTTTGTACCCTGCTTGAGAACAAGGTCATGTGATTTGTGTATGCTGGCCATGTGATGTGCTGAGTGAAGCATTTGCAGGTGTTTACAACTGTTGTTTGGCGGGCAGCAGAAATGCTATCGGGGGTTTTGCATTCAGTTCAAAGCTTGATCTTCATATCAAGTCGTTGCCAGAAAACGTGAATATTGTGGGCAGTTGCGTAATCGAGACGAGCAGGACTCTCTGTACGTTGAGATGTTACACAATGATTGGGTGGCACTTGAATGGTTGTAAAATGTATACTTTACACCCCTACCCCCGTTCTGAATATGAGAATGCTTAAACTGGATGATACGTTCCGGTTACAACAACACGCGAATGGTTTTATACATGCTTGCCTGTTGCCTTACACTAGTTTGTTTGGAAACTGTAGTGTTTGAGAGAGAGCAAGCATGTGCTACCGTATGTGAGGAAAGGGTTAAGGCCTGTGGTTTATTTTGGGCAGGTGGGTGGGGGCAGCGAGGAATGTGCCTGAGGGAAAGTGATAATCTGGACCCTGTCAGAGAGAGAGAAAAAAAAACGCCAAAGTCTTTATCGGCCGTCACAGCTGGAACCTTTCCAACCTAAACTCTGGCACATTTGAACAAAAATTAAAACCCATTACTCAAGTAAAAACTCGCGTCGAACTACAAGTCAACCTGTCCTCTGGAATTACACAGAGCATGTGAAAGGCTATCAGCTGGTCACTTTCCTGAACCAGCTGGGACACGGCCAGAATAAATGCAAAGCCTCTGTGTTTCTGATTATGTTTGATACAGATATTAATTAATCATGTTTTAAGGCATGCTGCCAATGTCTCTAGCATAACTATCTGTGCCTGACATTAAGTGACTTGAATAAAGAAACAGATTTATTTGCTGGTATCAAAAATGATATGTCGTAATCATTTACACACTGAGGATGGCTTTATTGCTGTTCTTTGCTGCCAGCCAAGATTGTGGTTTAAATTCTTTGGGATTGTTGTGATTTTTTTTTTTTTTTTTTTTTTTTTTTTTCCTATATTGTAAAGTTAAATTCATCCTCTTGTAAACTGGATGAAGCATGTATCTTGATCTTAAAAGTTTGTTGAGGCTGATTTTTGTCCCTATGCAAATTTTCCTCTCGGTGCTGCCAGGTGTTTCATCAAACCTCCAAGAGACTTTCTTTTTAACGAAATCATCCTGTGAGCAGAAATCATATAGGAGTATATATCTATATATACCCACAGTTTAGGTGGTTTTATGCAACTTCCTCTTCCTGATAACTGAGCTCCGTTCCAAACATTTACTTAATATTGTTTTTAGCCTTTTCAGGATGTAGCCATTTGTATTATTTGAACTACATTTGCAATTCACTGTATATATGTTTATAAAAACAAACCGTTCTGAAGATAAATTCTGATTGGTCGACATGCCTGAAGCCATTATTTATTTGAATGCCTGTGACCGTGAGTTCTACAGTCAAACCAAAATGTGTTCACACACCTTGAACATTTCATTCATTAATACAGTTCATTCACTATAGTTTAAAAAAAATGGTAATAAAATATGACAAGATCTCAGAGGTAAACTGTGTCAGGAAAAAATTTATCTTAATTATGTCAGATAACACTTAAAGAAAACATGGTCAGGTGAAAGTGTTTGAATAGTTTTTGGTTCCAAATTTTTATCAGTTTTACTGGTAGTCCACTGTATGAAGAATTTTTAGGTATAATGTGTCACAGTTTACTTTATTTTGCTATTCTCACTTACATAAATGATCTATAGTGTCCTGCACCCACTAGTAAAAATATATCAAAAATGCCTGAATAATTTTTGGTTTGACTGTATATTAATGTGACAAGTTGCAACAGTACTTGGCAACCCTAAACAGAAGGGGTGTAACGATACCCTCAGGTCACGATTCAATACATATCACGATACTGAACTCCCAATACGATATTATTGCGATATTATATCCAAGACATATGATAAAAGGTTAACAAAAAATGTACTGTTGAATAAAATGCTACATTTGCTATTACATTGGGGCTGGAAATTAATAGGCTTGGACTTGGTGCTGGTAACCCAATGCACAGGACAGTGGTGACACCAGAATAAAAATATTCATGATTTTGAAGCTGAAAATACAGACTTATTTTAGATTAATATGCTTGCACTCTGTCACTGACTAGATGTCTTCAAAGGGTTAGTTCACCCAAAACTGAAAGTAATGTCATTTATTATTGCCTTCATGTCGTTCCACACCTGTAAGACCTTCGTTCATCTTCGGAACACAAATTAAGATATTTCTGATGAAATCCGATGCATGAGTGAAGCCTTTATTGCCAGCAATGTCACCGAACTTCTCAAGATCAAGAAAGGTACTCAAAACATGTTTAAAACAGTTCACGAGAATACTTTTTGTGAGGCAAAAAAACAAAATAATGACTTTTCAACAATATCTAGTGATGGCCGATTTCAAAACACAAGCTTTACGAATCATTTGATTCGAATCAGTTGTTCGGAGCGCCAAATTCATGTGATTTCAGCAGTTTGATACACGATCCGAATCACTGATTCGAATCAAATGATTAATAAAGCTTCAAAGCAGTGTTTTGAAATCTCCCATCACGAGATATTGTTGAAAAGTCGTTATTTTGTTTTTTTGGCACACAAAAAGTATTCTCGTCGCTTTATAATATTAAGGTAGAACCACTGTACTCACATGAACTGTTTTAAATATGTTTTTAGTAGCTTTATGGATCTTAAAAAGTTCAGTGACATTGCTGGCAATAGAGGCCTCACTGAGCCATCGGATTTCATCAAAAATATCTTAAGGTATTACGGGTGTAAAACAACATGAGGGTGAGTAATAAATGACATTTTCATTTTTGTGTTAACTAACCCTTTAAAATAATGTAGGCCACTTTTTACTGGTAGCATAAGACATTTGGCATTATCAAGACCCACAAATATTCCCCCATTGCATTATAAATAATGTTGAATATAATGTATAATATATATATATATTATAATTTATTAGTAGCTTAGTATTGTCACTGAAACTCTGTAAACTGGAATTTTTTTCTCACACATTTTAATTTTGAGTGAACTATACACAATACATATTGATGCATTTTTGTATTGCGACACGATATACTCATCCTCAAGTTGTTCCAAACCTGTATGAATTTCTTTGTTCTGCTGAACACAAAGGAAGATATTTGGAATTCTTCCAAATATCTCGTTTCTGTTTTTTTTTTGTTTTTTTTGTTGTTGTTTTTTGTAGTTTAAGATTGACTGGCTTTCCAGCGCAACTGTATTTGAGAATTTACTTTTAGTTCACGTTGTCATAAACCAACTGGATGCGTCGCTATTCTTTAATAAGAGGCTTCATATATGAAGGTAAATTATTTCTCATTTTGTAGCTCTGTAAAATATTATGCTTTTTCCTCTCACACAAACATCCTGAGAAAATGAGAAGTATACTTTGATGTCCGCTGTAAATGTGAACAGCAGGGCAAATGGAGCCCAGATGGACAGTAAAGAAAAGAGCTCTTTAAATATTCATCACACCTTCTGCAGTCAGTTGCCATTTAGTGGTTTTAACATTAAACATTGATTTGCTCACTGCAATTGAGGGGGGTGACCATTAAAGACACAAAGCTGTGTGGAGCTTGGAATCTTTATATATCATTTTAGAAAATAGCAAACAGAGTGGAATCTATATACATTGAATAAACTCAGCCCCAATGTTAGGAGAAGAAGCTTCTATCAGTTTTCAAACCAATGGGACCAGATTGTTTATACCCATTGCTGAATAGGATGACACAAGTTTTTAATGTTAGGTGAAGTTTACAATTTCTAGTCAAAACCTTGACGCATGTTTTATTAGATTGGGCCGGTTTTAACACTGTGAGAAACCTTTTTTACTCTGTTAATACTCTTGAAGAAAGTGTCGCACACTTACACGCTTGCTAAATTTGTTTGTATCTGTCAAACTAATTACAGTTTGGATTTTCAATGTTATCACTTTAACGACTGTCAAATTTTCATAATCTCTTGCTAATTATGTTCTTTATTAACATTTTGCTGTTACCGCTTGACCAGTTGTTGAATTGCCGTAAACTCTTGCTAATTATGTTCGGCATCGTCGCTTTGTTTTTATAGTTGAATTGCAGTACGCTTGCATTAATTACATTTGGTATCACTTTTTTTTTGTAGTTTAAACAGTTATGTATCTCCAGTTTCCACTCTTTGTTTAAACAAATGAAGTTCTCGCAGTTCCTGATGAAAACATATCAGTGCCTCATTTGCTTAATTCACAGATTTGCTTTCACCACTGACCTATTATCAGTCAGTCATTTAATTATTCCTGTCTTGGAAAAGAAGTCATGAAAGGATCTAAACACGGAATAAATCGTGATTAATGTAGACGTGACATCATTTGTTTCAGACAGACATCTCCCATAGGTATTCTACTATTCGAACAGCTTTAATTGCACAAACCACTTACTCATGTCCGAGCAGGAAAACGAGCCCTTGTAGACAGGAATTGCTGTTATGGGGAGTAGTTCGTAGCTGGATATTGTCCAGACATTGCTGCTGCTTCTGAGCTGATGTCAGACTGAGGGTTCTAGACACTGGAATGTAAACAAAGATGGCCGAAAAGCTTAGCCTAGCACTTTTTCCATTGCATCACACTTCTCTCTCACACTTTTTGTCCTTCAGTCTTTAGTGTCTCTTGGTCTTTAGGGAGATTTCTTACCTTTTGATGAACTTTCTTTCTTTTTTTTCTAATTCCACAATTAATTTTTTTTTTTTTTCTCAGTACATGTGGTTTGAGTTGGTTCTAAATTTGGAAAAATGTGCACATTTATTTATGAATCACGCTTTCTATGTGAAACTTTTTGCCCACGCAAGTTTTACTCACAAATGTTTGTGTACGTATGGTTAGTAAATGAGACCGAAAAAGAGGGTAGTTTGACAAATCTGGGATCAGAAGTCGAATGTTTAAACACTTTAATCGATGGAGACGAACAGGCCACATGAACTGCGAGACAGGAAGTGAACAGGATTCATGGTGCAATAAATGACTGGAGCTGTTACAATACCAAATGTAACCTGATTCTGAGCAGATAGTTGCTCTCTTTACTTCTGTCTGAGCAGGCATCTCAAATTTAAGTTAATTGTTTCATCTGTGTAAGTTCATTGTTTATGCAACTTTTTTCTGTGACTTTAGACATGAGAATTCCTTAAACACAGTTTAATTTAGGTAATGGCTGATAAATGATCTTTCAGGCATTCAGATGTTAGGCAGAAATATTGCTTTAGTTAAAACCAAAGATCTGATTACACTTATTAAAACCAAGTTTGATAATGATCTCAGGGTTTTTTATACTATCTATTGAGTGTATTCAAAGCTTATTCAAGACTTTCAGTCTTCACAAATTTCAGTATCAGTTAAATTAATACATAATTTGAATAATTTAGCCAGAATTCAGAGTTTCAGGTTTCTGAAATCAATTTCTCGTTCTCTGCAGGTGTTTCTGGTGAGGTGTGGTTTAGATGGGGACGTTGTGACCCTCTAGTTTCTCTCAGTAATACAGAAACCAGTCTCCTTTGCCCTCAATGCAACCCCTTCACTCATATCAAGTAAGATTGAGGCATCTGAGAACAGGTGTCTCTGTGAGATCGATACTGTTTTTAAGTGATTTCATTGTTACCCTCCCCCCCCAATTTGGGCCTCACTCATTTCCGGCCCTGTTGTCGTTTTGCCTGCCTCTTGAGGTGATTGGCAGGTGTGAAATGTTGCTGCGTTGTTTCGAGGCCAACAGCTCACGTGTCATCGAAATACAATGTCAGACCTTCTCAATGTCAATCCAAGGTATCCAATTCAGCATTCATTCTCTCACTCACTTCTGAAACCTTTTGAGATGTTAAACTGACCCACAAAAGCATTTCACACCTTTATTTTGTTACTTTTAATGTGATTGTTAGGTATGTTACCTGTGTTTTTGTGTAATTATTTATGTGGCCATTTCTTAGGAAATTCATCAACATTCCTGAATTCAAATAAGGAAGCAAATATGTATTTTGTTGGTTAGGTTATTTATGTCAGATGTTTATTCTTGCATTGCTCTGTCGTCAGTCAATACTTCTATTTTACCACCAAGTTTGAGGCAACATTTAGAGCCTAAAGTCCGTTGAAGAAAAATTCACATCAAACCGACTCTTTCATGGTACATTTCTCCACCCTGTATTTGAGGTAATGTCAGATGGCTCTGCTTCCACCCGCTTAAAACAGATAAACAGATGTGTTTCCATGGTATGAGGGAGGGGACCTAGAATGTATCAGCAGAAATTGGGGCAAAATGATCTATAGGTTTATCCATTTAGATAGTAGAGCCTAAGGGGGAGATCTCAGAGCGACAGTTGAATTCTTAATGATTGGTTCCTGTTTACTTACTTTTTTTTTTTTTTTTTGTACGTTTGAAAGTGTGGCCACAGTACTAGAGTTGGGAATCAAAATTCAAATTAAACAAAACAATTTTTTTTAGTATGTTTGGTTTTAAACATTTGTGTTGCACCTATGGATATTAAACATATGTTTGCAACTAGTAAAAATTTAAAATCTTTTTTTTTTTTTTTTTTTTTTTCAAACTTGCTGTTACAAGATGGAATCTTAGGGGCTGTTTTCAACTAAAAACGGAAAACTTTTTATGCGTTTTGGCCGTTCATTTACACAACAAGGGTGTTTTGGTGGCCCGAAAACGCAAACTTTTGAAACTTTTTGAAAAGTCTCCATGTAAACAACAAAAACGCGAATCTGTGAAAACGATGATGTCATGCACATGCGCATTACATGTTCAGTCTATAGTGTTTCATTGTCATCTAATGGCCTGCCGGCAGAATACAGCTTTTTTTTTTTTTTTTGTAATTTTCATGGTTATGTATGAACGGGGATCGTTTTGACAGTGGTGTCGTCTGTACGTGGAAAACTCAAAGGAAAAACTTCTCCATTTTAACCATAGCGTTGTCGTGTAAACGTGCTTATGATTCTTTAAAGGGTTAGTTCACCCAAAAATGAAAATAATGTCATTAATTACTCACCCTCATGTCGCAGTACACCCGTAAGACCTTCGTTCATCTTCAGAACACATTTTGATGAAATCCGATGGCTCAGTGAGGCCTGCATTGAGAGCAAAGCCACTGAACCTCAAGGTCCATAAAGGTACTAAAAACATATTTAAAACAGTTCATTCTACAGTGGTTCTACCTTAATATTATAAAACGACGAGAATACTTACACCAAAAAAAACAAAATAACGACTTTTCAACAATCTCGTGATGGCCGATTTCAAAACACTGTTTCTGAGCTTTATGAATCTTTTGTTTCGAATCAGTGATTGGGATCTCCTATCAAATGCTGAAATCACGTGACTTTGGCGCTCCGAACCACTGATTCGATTCGTAAAGCTCCAAAGCAGTGTTTTGAAATCGCCCATCACTAGGTATTGTTGAAAAGTCGTTATTTTGTTTTTGTTGTGCACAAAAAGTATTCTCGTCATTTTATTATATTAAGGTAGATCCACTGTAGTGCCACTGTGAGCCATCGGATTTCATCAAAATGTGTTCTGAAGATGAACGAAGGTCTTATAGGTGTAGAGCGACATGAGGGTGAGTAATTAATGACATTATTTTCATTTTTGGGTGAACTAACCTTTTAAGCATGAGGTTTTCTTATAAAGACCTAGAATGGCATGGAGTGTCTATAATCAGCTCCCTGCTGGGTGGCTGGTTTTGTATAAACTGGCAGATAAAAGGGACACAGATAGTAAAGTTATGGGTAAAAAATAAGGGTGGGTTCTGAGTACCCTTCTGAAAACAGAGAACAAGCCATTTGAGAGAGTTATTGTGTGGCACTCCTCAAAAAAGCATATATCCTGTAATTAACCCGCTGGCCCCCAGCATTACCTTTACACCCACTCAGACGCCCCCTGCCCACCTCAGTCCACTGATAGAATACGGAACTCTCTGTGCTGCTATAATGAGAGCTCAGGAAAAGGGGAAGAAAGCGAGAAGGGAAGGAGAGAGAAAGAATGAGCAATTTAATGCTGGCCGTTGCTCAGCTACCATCACTGTTTTTCCGGCTGTGCATGATTAAATAGCGTGACCTTTTTGGGAACATGAGGTGGCTTCTGCTATCATTAAGATCCTTCAGGCATTTCTTAGAATTATTCTTAGAAAGATGTGATTTAAAATACCATTTTACATTACAGTTTTTAATGTGTGTATTCATAAAACGTACAGTGATTGGTCAATACAGTGTACTTGAACACTGCATACAGACTGTTTTTGTTAGGTGCTAGCTTGACACATGCTAAATACTGAACCACATATTCTGTATAGTGACTACTTTTTTATAGTATGTGAACCAGGATGCATTATATAATAACCGCGTTCCTGTGTGAACAGTAAAGTATGCTACTGTATATTGTTATAACTTGACCTCTCTACATTTGTCACATAAGTTCATCACGATGCATATTTCATCCAGTTATTGTCTTTTGCATTTTGTGGACATTATTTTGAAAAACATTTTATAAATAATAAAAAAAATGATTTGTATAGCACATTTTCATACATAAAATGCAACTTAAAAGGTGACATACATGTAACAACATCAACAAACAAAAACAACAAGATTAAAAATAAAAGCATAAGAAAATGTAATTGATCAAATACTGAACTTAAAAATAGTAATCATGGCAGGTATTACTTGTGGCTCATAAGGTATAGCATTGGCATTGTAGTGTATACTGTTAAGCACAATTTGCTATGTTTACTGCTTATTTTGGTAAGTATAGCAGGTCATAGTATGGTAGAATGCTACTACTGATGTAACAGTGTACTTGACATTAATAAATATGTTGCAAGGACATAATGAGGGTTACGCACAACAAACTTCCACATTCTGTAAAACGGGTTGCATTGCTTCCGATTTAGGTCTTTAAATGTGCTTCATTAAATATAGAGCTGTGACATTCAGCATGAAGCCTATTGACTTCAAAATATAGCATGGTCTCTTGTGCTTTATTGCTTAAATAATGCGATTCCTGATCAGCAAGTCAAGAATCATGAGAAAACATTTTCACGCACTGCGCTTTTAACCATTTTGTCATGTTTTTCCTTATGCAGCTCTATGAACTGGACAGTGACCCAAAGAGGAAGGAGTTCCTGGACGATCTGTTCAGCTTTATGCAGAAGAGAGGTATGTGTAAATATGTTTTCCTGCTCAAAACATCTCCATATGACATCTTATAGAGCCCTGCCCAAACTCTGCCCCTTGTGCACTCACATCAACACCCAGCTCATCTTTCACATCTCCATGGTTATGGTTATGTGTATTTATATCAAGCACTACAGTTTCCTCTGTTTATATCGTGCTGAACCTGGGCTGTGGCTCCCACATTCACATGCGTGATTATTAACGTGGGAGTGCTAACACATGTCCATGTCATGATCCAGCCTTGGAACTGTTGAAGCATGTGTTCCCATCCAAATGTACTTAAACCTGCTGCACTGGCTGTGGAAAATGTTCTCCAACACCTGTTAAACCCTTTCCTGATTAATAAATTAATGACCTGGCTGATAAAATCTCTCTCCCATGTTTATTTATAGGACAAATGCATGTGTACAACAACCTGCTGCCTATAAGAACTCAGAAATGTTCCCAAATAAAGACTGATATGGGAGTTTCTTCATTTATAGTATATTTTCAAACTGCTGTGACGCTTAACGCAGCTGTTTGTTTTTGTGCAGGGACCCCAGTGAACAGGATTCCCATCATGGCCAAGCAGGTGCTAGACCTCTACATGCTGTACCAACTGGTGACAGAAAAGGGGGGGCTGGTGGAGGTCATAAATAAAAAGTTGTGGAGGGAGATCACGAAGGGCCTGAACTTGCCAACCTCCATCACAAGCGCTGCCTTCACTCTCAGAACACAGTATGTACTCGCTGACACCTCCACTGCAGGAGAAATGAGGTTTACTTACACAGGTTTACTGGCATTTATATGGTCTTGATTTAAAGGTGCACTGTGTAACTTTTTTTGTTCAAAATTTAAATAATGAGTCAATCCTTCTTCCAAAATGTGTTTTTGTCTGAATTCACTATGGTAAGCCTGTTGTAAGTGTTTATATTTTAGACCTGTCGGGATGGTTTTCACATTGTGTACATGTGTCACGTGCCTGTACATGTCTCGTCATATCCGTAAATAGAGAAAAGATGCTCCGGGTACTTTGACGCATGCATAGAGTGGCGTAGGTTAGTTGTCACAATGAGCAAGAGGTTGACATGGAGCAGCTAAGGGTGCACTTTTGGTGCGCACCCGGGTTCGAGTGACGTCAGAGTTCGGTACGTTTGGATGTTTGGACACTGTCTTCTGAACTCGGGTGCGCACCCACGAACCGTACCAGAGTCCGCTTAAAAAGGGTGGTCTGGGGTGCGGTTCAAGTAAACTCCGGTACGGTTCGCTTCTGACATGAACGCAAACGTACCAAATTGCGGAAGTGAACCGCTATTAATGCCATTTCTGCTCGCCTTCAGCGTTCTACATTCACGGCAGATAGACGCAAGTGCCGTTATGAACAAAACCAACGGTTCAAAAACAAAAATATGAAATTGAGGAGAGCAACGTTATGCATTTTGCCGCCTTTCCTGCACCGTCGTTACAAAGTAACAGAGTAAACAGCTGCTGGTTTGATGACGCGGGTCGGACCCAAATAATATAATATGAACACAGTCTAGTGGGGGCCAGAACTCTGGTTCGGTCCAGGCAATCGAACCAAGTGTGAAAGCACCCTAAATCTCGAACATCTGGGGAATCACTGCTTTTAAAAAAAAAACAGCAAACAGAGGAGAGTCAGATAAATTGCCGTATGTAGCTCTCTAACCGAGTTCATTGCTAAGCATTATCTATTGTGAAGAGTCGTTCATTATGGTTGTTGAAGTGCTGTGCTGGAATTTATTTTCAAGGAAGTACCGCGTTTATTAATGTGTATAGCTACAGTCATTTCTTCAGCTAGTCAGCCTGAGATCCTTTCCATCTAAACTGGCTATATCTCAGAAGCATAGTAGTGAATGTTTTCATCTAGTGAGAACTTTTGGTACTACAGCCAAACAAAATCTTACTGAAAGCTCAATTTTTGAGATATCATGCTCAAATTTGGAACACAACTTGTTTAGATTTATGGATTTTCTTGCAGTTTTAAAATGTGTTTTTGAAAATATATATTTCATATTTAAAAAAAAAAGTATTTTTGTGCACTTTTCATAACAATAAATGTAAAATTCTGTAACTTTAAGTTAGCTTTTTAAAACTTTCTTTCACTTCAGCAATAATTTGCCAAGTGTCATCTTTAAAAAGAGACCAAAATTAAGTCTGTGCTCCTAAAGCATTCAAGATTTATGACCGTTTAAGTTGGAAATTTCATTTTCAGGTCTACGCTCAAAAAGTGAATAAATGGATTATAACTACAGCATAAATATAATTTAGTACCATAAAATCCCCTAAAAAAACAAAATATGAAATAAAAAAACATTATCTAACTAAAATATAGTACAATAATTTCATTGAAATAAAAAAAATCGATAATTTTTGACTGACACAAGAGCACCAGTTAAAGGTACATTATGTAACTTATGCCCTCTAGCGGTTAAAAACAAAACTGCATGCATGTTGTGGAAGAACATTGTTTTGGATGTGCTTCAGCTCTGTGTGTGCAGATGAAAATGACCCTTCACAATAGATAATGCTTTACAGTAAACTCTGTACTATCCTATGTCATGTATACTTTGGGCTTGGGACTACTTAATACCAGGTTACTCCAGGGAGCCCAACTCTGTAAGAAGAGTGCAGGTTGGTTTGTCTGAAAGAGTCAATTAGATCATTAATTAGCAGGAACTTATTGTGTGTTCTTAACTTCTCACCCCTCTGCAGATATATGAAGTATCTGTATCCTTATGAATGCGATAAGAGGGGTCTCAGCAATCCAAACGAGCTGCAGGCGGCCATCGACAGTAACCGGCGAGAGGGACGCAGGCAAGGTTTTGGCAGCTCGCTCTTCACCTACTCGCCCACTGGAACACCCACCATGCTCTCCTCTCCCAAACTCTCCATGCCACCAATGGGCATCGCCCTGCCCAGCAACGGAGCCTCTGCCTTATCCTTACAGAAAATTAAAAAAGGTAAAATCTTCTCAGACACAGAAATAATGCAGAGGATCATGATTACATATCTTTAATGACATCTTAAAAACACATGACTCGTGGTCTTTAATGTTGCCAAATGGTTTGCTTTATTTCAAATGTGTTTTGTCTTTCAATCTATCTCTATCTCTGTTGTAGAGGATGACGGGATTCAGACCCGTCTGCCAGCGTCTCTGGCCACTCAGACAGTAGCTGCGGCCCAGGCTGCAGCTGCACAGGCCACCATCGCACAGGTAGCTGCACTGGAGCAGCTGCGGAACAAGCTGGAGTCCGGCGAGCCCCCGGAGAAGAAGATTGCACTACCACTGGAGGAACACCAGCGGCTACTGCAGAGAGCCCTGCAGCACAACTTGCTGGCCATGACGGCGCAGATCCCCATGAACATTCGCATCAACAATCAAGGTACTGACACTTTAACATTCTGGGCTCTAGACAAGTATATCAGTCTGATACATGATCAGTATATCCAGACCAAATCTATCAGTAAGGATGTGCACACATATTATATTATTATAACCTACTAGACTGGGGCTGGGCAACTCTGGCTCTTGAGATCCACTTTCATGCAGAGTTTAGCTTCAACCCTAATCAAACTCACATGCCTGTAGCTTTCTAGCAGAGATGGTCTTATTATTGAGAGATACCAGGGTCTGTGGTTCTACCATTGGAGAAGGCATAACCGCAAACTTGGATGAAGTGTGCCTGGATAGCCAATCACATTACAGCCTTGACATCATGGAATTGCTTTCAGAGTTGTGCGACAGTCAGTCAGTGTTTGCAGATGCCATAGAAATGAAGAAGTGTCACAAACTGAATCGTTCCTAATCATACAAAATTATCCATGACTTCTCTTATCCACCTTATTCCTGACTAGCCTACTGCGTTTTGAATTATGGGGTGCACTTCCGGTTTGGGGAACTTCCATTCAAAAAGACTGAAACGAATCATTTCAAATCATAAGGTTGCCCTAGAAATAAAGCTTATCCGTCAGTTTGACTGAATGAGCTGTCAATTGTCCTTCATGTTTTATTTGCAGACATTATGAGAATAACGTAACACTTGCTATTATCTATGGCAAGAGCTTTTTGTTTAGTCGCTGCATTCTTTTCCCTCACAATTATTTTCTTTTTTTCCTTTGCATTTCGCTGCAATTGTATGAAAAAGGACAACATATACTGAGCATTTGTGGTCTGCTCTCCCGATTTAATTTACAATATATCCCATTAATAATTCCCTGGATTGCACAAAGAATCCATAGTTTTTCTCCTCAAATAATTTTTTTAATTTTTTTAGGTTTGTTTTCACAGGTAAATACAATTTATTATCTGTCAAAATGATGAAAATCACTTTGAAATAGTATCACACAATGCTAAAGGTATGTTACATAATACAGATATTACTACAGTGATATTTAACCCGTCCGTTATCGCTGTGGAAAGAGTCACGCTTTTGGAGTTATTCATGGTCTGTTAAAAGTACCTTGTTGATGCTTTTACACTTTTAAATGTCTTTTTAATGTTCGAAGGTTGAAGGATGAGTAGAATGTCATCTCATTGTACCCAGTTTTTTAAAAAATAAAACAAAAACAAAAAGTCATAGAGCGAGCCTTTCACTGATTGTTTGCAGCTTAACAGAAATTACACCCATAATTCAAGCAAACGTCATGGGACGTAGAAATAAGGTGGATTCTTTCCTAAAGTTTAATGGCAAACATGTTGAAGATTAGCTGATAGGCTATTGATTTATTAAATGATAAGCTGTTTTCCAGCAGTTTATTCAGTGTAGTGAAGCCTCTTTATTGACATCCATTAAAAAAAAAAAAAAACAGCCTCTGGTCTTCTCTTCCCTGTGTACCGCAGCGATGCGCTTTTTTGCTAACCTTGAAGGCTTGCCTTAAAGGGATAGTTCACCCAAAAATGGGAATTCTGTCATCATTTACTCACCCTCAGGTTGTTCCAGACCTGTATCAATTTCTTTGTACTGTTGAACACAGTTGAGCTAGACTCTGGATCTTGTGGGCCACAGTTGCCCATCCCTGGACTACACAGAGGGTTGCTTGACTGATCTGTCTTAAATGCCTAGTTCACCCAAGTTTACTCACACTCATGTCATTCCAAACCCATAAGACTTTCGTTCATCTTCGAAACACAAATTAAGTTATTTTTAATTAAGCTTGAGAGATTTCTGGCCCTCCACTAAAAGTTTCATACAACCTAAAAGCTTAAAAAAGTTCAAAACGACATTGTAAAAGTAATCCATATGAATTAAGCAGTTTATTTCAAGTCTTCTGAAGAGACACGATCGCTTTATATGATGAACAGAATTAATTATTCACATGTAAACATTGATCAGCACATCAGATATGGTAAATAGAAGCTCAGCTGAGGTTTGTTCTAATAAATAGGGGCGTGCAAACACGGTTGAGCTCGTGCATGAACCAATGAGGTTTGTTCTCGCACCTCAAGTAAGTATAGTTGAGCTGTCTTTTACCATATTTGATGTGCTCTACCCGTTTGCTTTAATCAATCGTGTAACATTCTATATAGTACGATCTGTGCTGGGTAGTAATTTATTACATGTAATCTGGATCAGATTCCAAAAATTAAGTACTTGTAATTAGATTATAATACATTTTACAATATTTCTAATCAGACTACATTTACTTTTTTATTGATTACATGATTACATATTCACACAATGGTAGTAAATCATTCGTTCATAATTTATTGATTCTCCACAAAGCATTTTACCACTGGATTTACAGAAATGATTTCCCAACATTGCACATCGAAGCAACTCCTGACAAACGCATGAATTATTATTTGAATTATAACTCCGTAAGTTATGTCTTTCAACCACATTTTTTTTTATTATAATTTTTATCATTTTAAAACTATTTTAATTTAAAATTTTGTATGATTTATTTAATTATTAGCTTTCATTTAAACTCACAAACCCTAGTTTTGGAAAACCCTGACATAACATATTTAATGCACATCATGTTGTTGATAACAAAGAATGGAATATATATTTTCTTTCTCTTTGTATTATTTTTATAACAATATGGTACAGTATTATTCTATTCAATTCAATGTGATTAAACAAGTTAGGTCAAAAATAAGCTAAAAAGTAGTCTGATTATGTTACCTAAAATGTGAAATGTAATGGATTATGTAACTAACTTCAATTTTGTCAGTTTGTTAGTAATCTACCTAGCACTGACTACGATCCTATGTATTGATATACACTGTACGTTGAAGCGTATGTGAAACATAATCATTACAGTTACAGTTCGCCTACATAGAGTTGCCATAATTTGCATTCTTACTGTGGTTTTATCTTTTCCCATAAACATCGACCTAAGAAAAAACACCTTTTATAAAACGTCTGATGTTTCAGGGAAACCTATGTGTGGAATATCCAACTTCTGGTTCCTGAGGTTATGAAATGAACTCAGTGTGTTTTCTATTGCAGTACTGCAAAGCCCCTCTTACATCATCATTCACTGTTACTAACTATTTTGTAGGAAAGGGTGTGAAAATATTACCACAGCCAAACTAAATTACTGGCATGTGGTAAGTGCACTTTGTCAAGGTGGAGATGTCAGCCACCTTCTGTAGTGTGAGTCATTGGTCTGAGCTCTCATTGTCCCACAGTAGTAATTCTAGTACTGTTATTACTAAATGCTGTTCTTGTGAATGAGAAAAGACAATTGTTAAAAGTGATCTGATTAGATCTTATCAGAATTGAGAGTTTCACTAATGTATTTACTCTAAAGGATGGTGGCCTGAAGGATTCATTAGAAGGCTGAAGGTGTTGACCCATTTTCAACCACAAAGACAAAAATACAAGACAAATAGCTTTGCTTTGTGGGGAATCCCTGCCTTAACATAGCCTGACTTCCTTTTCTTGGTTAGAGGTGTTATACTAGAGGTTTCACCTCACATATTTTATCGAAACATGAATAGGAGACAAATTCCCCCTGCCACTGCGTGTGAACTGTTTGCATTGTTTTATTAAGTTGCTTTTAACTATTGACTAGGAAATAGCTGACAGGCAGCGCCCCCTGCTGTAAGATTATACTGAATGCCACAGATGATTATTATTATTGCACATACTTTGGGTTAGTGATTTGTGTAAATCCCCACCCCACATATTAAATGTTGGCCCTTAACTTGTACCAGGCTGTTTGTGTTGCGTAAAATAAATAATACCTCATGCTACATTTTGAGGATAGTTGTGCTTTTACTTTTCCAAAGTGAAAAAAGTGCTTTTATTCAGATGTAAACTCTGTTTGTTGTCCATTAGAAAGCAGACCAGACTCTGCCATGAACCTGACTACCAATGACCTAAACAGCATCAGCATGTCTTTGGAGCTTAATGGTGTCGTCTACACCGGTGAGGATTCTGTCCCTGCGTAGATTTGTTTTTTTTTTTTTTGTGTGTGTGTGTGTTCAAGTTCTCCTTGTTCTGATTGTGACCAATATTACTGTTTTCTCATTAATAGGTGTTCTCTTCGCCCAGGCCGCGACACAGACCTCATCGGGGGCATCTAACAAATCTTCCGCAGGCAACAGCGGGCCTCAATCAGTTCTTCACACACCTACCTCATCCTCCTCCAACAACCAATCGCCTTAGCACCTCAGACTGTCTCCCTCAAAGCAAAACCAAAACCTCAGTTACTACAGAAGATATGCCAAAAAAAAATAGTGCAGGAATAACTGAACCGTTCTCAACTTGAAGTACACTAGCTCAGGTCTTTTATTTACACTCTCCTTTGTTCAGGAGTCGAAAGAAATCTAAAATAACAACAGAGTTTATTATAAAGATAATGATATATAATGTATATGCAAAACCTGTGAATAATTTATTTATCTTTCCTGTTGAGCACACTGTCTGGCGTTAACAAGGCAGTAGGATTCTGCTTTTTAGGGTTTTATAGTCTCTGACTGATGAAAGCTTGTCATCTAGAAGCAAAACCATAACAATAGTAGTTTTGTTATAATGTGACGCAAACAGTTTAAGGGTCTGAACTAATAATATGTTGTTATAGATTTTAATTTCTCTGTGTATATCTGCAGTGCCTTGTGAAGGTTTTTCCTCCGCACAGTTTGAATGTGCTGTTGACAGGCGAGCGTCTAAACTTCAGCACTAACACAATTCAATACAAAATGATGTGAAGTTTTTTTTTGTTTGTTTGTTTTTTTTTATTACAAGTATTCAACCATTTGGTTTCCCATCTCAGAGGTCAGATTGTGTCAATGATCTTAATATCAGTCATGCTAAGGAACTCATTTAAAAAAAAATAGGCATGCATTTGTAGATGTGTATACTTGTGTTCATAATGTTCTCATTATTCATGTTTTTTTTTTTTTTGTTGTTGTTTTTTTTTAATGTTTGCCTTTTCATGACTCCTGGCAAACTCTGCAGGCTACATTCGCCATGAGCCTTGCAAAGTTGGCTGAGGTATTTCAGAGACCGAACGACGTTACCTGGAACTGCCACAGCCCACAAACTTTTTTGGCCCATAGTTGCTCTAAAGTAGAAAGAGTTCAGAGGTTGTTTTACTTGTTTGTGTAGAATTTTGTGCAGCTTTCACTCAGATCAGTGGTATGGATGAAAATAATCACAGTTTGATTCAAAGCATGACAGTATAATAATACGTTTGTTTTGTAGATTTGAACAAACGATTCATCTTGTGTTTGATTACTACACTAACTGGAAATTTAGTTTGTCACTTCATGAGGCCTTTTAGCTTAATGTAGTGCAGTTTTGAGTGTCATTGAGAGGTCCAACGATGTAGCTTTCGCTTCATCACGCAGGACAATTTCTGGTTATGTAATTTTAACAAAAAGAAAAAGAAAAAAAAAATGGCACAAATCAGAGAAAATTCTAATTACAATGCAATGTTTTGAAAGTGCAAAATGTCTTGAGCAGAATGAAATATTCTCTTCTAAAGGGATTTGCTTTCCTTTGATTAGAAATATTAGATCGCACCCTTCAAAGTTGTTTTTAATCATGTCATCAACTGTTCCGGACCGTAAGAAGGTCTTTTTCCTGTCCTCATCAACACTGTAAAAAGTAATACGCTATATATACTCTTGGCAAAAGATTACAAGCAATATTACTATTTAAATTCAACAAATAGAATTGAGTTAGAATTAATCAAATGAATTCCTTAAATGTCAACCATTTAAAACGAGTAAAATTTAAACAAAAATATCTGAATAGCAGGCAGACGTCAAAGAAGAATTAAGATCTCTTTATTTTTTTTTATTGCCAACTTTGAAGACACCTGATGATAACAAGCAGAATCGCTGAAGGAAAGAGAAACACATGAATTAAGAGGTTTAGATGTTGATTTTATTGAAAAATTTTGGTCACCATTACATCAGTGTTTCATTTAGTTGGGCAGTTTGACTCTTTGCTTTTTATGTCAGTTTGTGGTTTTTGTAATGGTGTTTGCTAATATTACACATTTTAAATGGCTTACTTAATTTGATTAATTCTAACTCAATTCTTATATGCTGAATTTAATTAATAATATTGCTTGTAATGTTACCACAATTTTATTGAGTAGATAGAGCGTACGACTTTTTACAGTGAACATGTAGTTGCAATTTATGAATTATGTCAAGCTCTTCTAGCATTACACTGTATGCAAGGTCAAAAAACTCACTTGGTAGGCATCTAGGAGTAACACTTTCTTTTGACTGACACAAACATAGTCGTCTAGCAACTACTGTAATGAAGGTAAATGCCTTGATCCTTTATTTGGGATCAAACTGGCATCCTTTGCTTTCACAGCTGAAATCCTTAACCGTCAAGCTACCACCTCCTCTTTTTCTTATTTTAATGCTCACTCTTGAACCTTTTATTATTCACAATAGCTGCTGTACAGGAAACAGTATAGGAAATGTTACCGTTTCTGTCTGTATTGTACAACTGTACATACAATTTTTTTTCTATTTATATCAGGACAACTCATTACCATAACACACTTTAAAGTCATTACTGCCAAATCTCTACCTCAAAGACTCATTCATCAGCTAAGAATCGTTTGCAAGCCTTCCCAGTTTGTCACTTTTCACATGGATTTACCTGCTGTCAAGTAGAACAGAGCATACATAACCCTTTTTATTCAGTGAATTTGAATTTATTAGCCATGATATCCTTAAAGCCCCTTCTTACTCCTAATTGTGAAAACGCCACATTGGGATCATGGCATTTTTCTTCGATGCTTATCTTAAAGAGAACCTTTTTCCTGTTTTGTCTGCCAGCCTGACTTTTAGAAATCAAAAATCCTCAACTTTTAAGTGACCATTATCATGTAACAGTAGGTCTTTATTGTAATGGCCTTTACCAAGTGTTTTTTCCGATTAAAAAATGCTGGGTTTTTTCCCTTAGGAAACAATACTGTTACTACACAGAGTAAGACAGATACACATAACACCCGTTTAAAGCAGTTGGTATCCATAAGATGGGTGTCAGATCTGTTTTCACTTTGATGTATGCCTTAAAGTATGCAAACTTTCAAAAGTAAACATAGCATGCTAATGTAGTTAACTTTATTGCAAGGACAACCAAAATTGCTGTACAATAAAACTTCGCTATTATTGCAGGATGCAATTATTCTTTGATGTTTCTTTGTTAGCTTTTCTCTCTTTACAACTTAATGTTACACTAAAAATCAAGTCATTCACTTGTCCAATACATAGACAGCTGTGAAACTTAGGTTTTACATTATAATAAGGCATTTGTCGTTTTCTCAGGAAATACAATTCTACCTCTAGTTATACAGATATGTTCATCTTAGTGCTGTGGTCACAGTGCATGTAACATTTATTTGACCCTATTGTAATGGTAATGGTAAATGTTTCCCTTGGCACACTGACTCAAGGAATTTTATTAATTGCAAGTATATTATGTGTTTTTTTTTTTTTTTTTTTTTTTTAAATCTCTATATCCCTTTATGTGAGTGCTTTTGAGTTTTGGCTTGCTTAGTTTGAATCTGAAATTGCTCCTCAGAGAGACCAGCTTTTGGTTATGGTGCTGAACGTACCACTGATGCACCAGTCTGTATTTCCACTTGTGCGTTTTTAAAACGTTTGAATTGTGTGTCGACCTCTTGACTGCTTCTATTAGGGGTTCTATTAAGGACAAAGACAATCCCAACCCATTTAATCTATCTGTTGATATGTAACTGGGGAAAAGGGGAACCAAAGAATGTCACATAAGTGCTGTTATGGCTAGAATATTATGGATTAAAATACTCTATAACCTAGGAAATCATCACACAACTGTACCTCTCTCAGTCTGAATACTGAAAACCCAGATAATGACAAAAAAACAACAACACATATTCAAAACAAAATGCAGTTAACAGATGAAATTGAATTTTTCTTTTTTAACTGAAGTTATTTGCCTTTTTTTTTTTTTTTTTTTTATATGTTGTAATGGTAATTCTGGCGCTACAGTTCGGGTGTGTGTTTTTTGTTGTTCAGTACATTATTGCCCTGTTTAAAAGAGAAAGTTCATGTTGATGAGTTTCGTTGTTTCAGAGTTTGCGAAATGTACTCTCAACGTTTACATTTTATAATTGTCAAGCATCAGATTTTTCATTGTTTGATTTTTCAAAATTGAGATCTTCAGCTGTTAACATAGACGTTGAATACAATAAAATGTAATTCTAATGTAATGTTGTTAGTGCAGTTATTTATTCTTTTCAGTTTAAAAAGATTATGGAAACATGTCAACACAATACTTTCCTATATGGAGTGCCTTGTTCAGACAGAACTTTTAGACGAGGAACATATTAATTTGTATGTACTAAATCAAAATGAAACCATGCTATATTAAAATGCACAAAGTATGTTGGGTTTTTTTTTTTTTTTTTTTTTTTTTTACCGGTATTGCAACTATCCACTTAAATATTAATAACTATCCACATTTCAAATGATATCAAGTGTAACAAACCCCACCAAACTTTATTTCAGAATTTTCTTACAATCCATTGAATGCACTGTAGGCTACTTGTATCCCTCACAGCTTCCTTTTCATTCCTGTTGAAACTTAAATATGGCTAGAGGTTGATCTTTCAGAATTTTAAAGGGGTTATATGATACTTTTTAATGTTTTCCTTTCCCTTAATGGGTTAGTTCACCCAAAAAGTAAAAATTCCATCATCATTTACTCACCCTCAAGTCGTTCAAAAAACCTGTATGAGTTTCTTTCTTCTGCTGAACACAAAAGATCATATTTTAAAGAATATGGGTAACCAAACAATTGGGATCTCACTGATTACCATAGTATTTTCCCCCCAAACTATCCCTAATATAGCCAACAGTATACCAATGAAAAGAATATAAAAACAGCAACTTCTATATAAGCCATATAATTCAAGAAGAAAAATGTCACATTAAGGTCTCTAATTTTTATGAAATATTAGGTATTACCATAGTATTACGTTGGCAAATGTCATTAAATAACGTTTAAAAGATATGTAAACAATGGAGACGTTATTTAAAGTCCACGTTTTATTAAGAAAGTTGAATTAATAACAGGTAAATTGCATCCAGCTTCTAGGCATTTTTCAGAGCAGCCAGAAACCTGTCCAGCCAAAAATGACATGCTTCTGCAATGAAACAGATGTTTTGTCCTGTCAATGTGACTTCCGCATCACGTTGCGCCGTTGTTCATTTAAGCCCCGCCTACCGCTTCGAGCGTGTGTTCTGACTGGCTAAAACTCGATTGTGTTTTTTTCAGTAGTTTAAACTGAGGTCAGTCAGTCTGGAAACAGCGAGAGGAAGCCGATTAAGGAAATTAATGGAGATTGACGCGTCTTGTGAATTATTACATTATTCCTGAAAGTTTAAGGTATTAATGCCCGTTGACGACATCGTTTAATCAGGGCTGCAGGAAAATGAGACTTCGCTCAAGAAATATTTTAAATGAAAACCCACAAACGCCGTCCCGCCGCCGTCGAGCCGCTCCGGAGACACCGATACCACAGATCCCGCTGATCAAGAACCAGGTCAGTCCTGATGTAGTGAACACTAGTTATGAAAGGAAAACAAAAGTTGTGTGTGTTTAGTGTGACTGAGCGTGTGATTCCGCATTATGAATGATCTGCGCATGACTGGTTAGCATGATGCTAACCGATTTAAAGCAAGATATATACACAATTAAACAACGTTACTGTAATAATGTTTAAGCAAAACATTAAATACAGAAAAGGTTATCGTTTATTTGAATAATAATGATTTGCGTGTGCAGCTGGTAAAAGTTTCTCAGTGCTGCCTCTGATGTGTTTATGGACAGGGCCTGTTCTCACCGTGTAGCCAATAAGATTTTAGTATTTTTGAATGGCATTTGGGAAGTTGTATCTCGGCCAATCAGCTTCTCTGTGTATTATCGATCAAGGAGCACGTGGATCTTGTAGTTATTGTTTATTAAAACACAAATAAAGTAAATTGATGATTCATCTTTTCTGTAGTTTAATAATTTATCCAAATGTAGACATTTCAAATATTTTAATTGCACTTATTTATATGAAATGTGTACCTTTTTCTTAATCATTTTTTTGGCTGTCTTCTTTAGGATGAAGTAAAATGTCTTCAAGACTGCTCAAATCTGGACCCTGATGATGTCCCAACAGCGGCCAAACGTCCACGGAGGAGGAGAAAAGCGTTATCAACTGTTGACAATAAAGGTACATCATTTCGTTTGACGAATGTTATGTTAGAGTCTTTTATAGGGTTAGTTCACACAAAAATGTCATTTATTACTCACCCTCATGTCTTTCTACACCCGTGAGACGTTCATTCATCTTCGGAACACAAATTAAGATATTTTTGATAAAATCCGATGGCTCAGTGTGGCCTGCGTTCAAAGCAATGACGTTTCCTCTCTCAAGGTCCATAAAGGTACTAAAAACGTATTTAAAAACAGTTCATGTGAGTTCAGTGGTTCTACCTTAATATTAAAAAGCGACGAGAATACTTTTTGTGCGCCAAAAAAAACAAAATAACGACTTTTCAACAATATCTAGTGATGGGCCGATTTCAAAACACTGCTTCGGAGCTTCATGAATCAAATCAGTGATTCGGATCTCCTATCAAACGGCTAAACTGCTAAAATCTTGGCGCTCCGAGACGCTGATTCGATTCGTAAAGCTCAGAAACGGTGTTTTGAAATCTCCAGCAACATGAGGGTGATTAATAAATGACATTATTTTCATTTTGGGATGAACTAACCCTTTAATGATGATGTAGTATTAAGAAAATATCATGCTCACCACTGTGTTTTTAGAATCAGATTTTAAGACCCCAGTCCGTCACCTCCGGGAAAGGCATTCCTTATTGAATCCTGCTGCTCGGAGCCTCTACTCTCCTTCAGTTCACTTTCTCACACCACCAAGAGACAGTGAGTTCATTTTAACATTTTTTTTTTTTAATTTTTTTAAAATTTATTCCATTTTATATACTTGTTTTTGCCAACAGTCATTAGTATGGAGCCATGTAGAAGAAAAATGTATATTGTGGCCACAAATTAATAATGAATTCCTACCATTTATTAATTTGTTCCTTCATTTAAGTTAAAGTCAGCATGAAACAGAAGTTGCGATCATCTTTTGTTCCCTATTGTGAAGTATATCTGAGTGAAACAGCTTCTTGAACACGAAAAAAGAAAAGTAGGGCAGGACTTGATTTTGTCCATCATGAATTGATTAGATTGTTGTGGTTTGCTATAGACCTTATTCACAGCAGCGCCATCTTTGATTTTTATGGTAATGAAAGCGAGGCTGTGAGGGATAGACATGCATCTCTTCAGTGGGTTTTACTGTTATTTAATGTGTTTTTGGATTGTTTTGCTGATTAAAACTGCAAAAATATCTTTCCAAGAAATTTCAGTAGACAAAAAAAAACTCTAGACTACATGAGCTGTGGAAAATTATGAGTGATCTAGGAGTTTTGTACAGCTTTTTTACAGCCGATGCCATTGAAAACACAAAGTCTGTCCCTCACAGCCTCACTTTCATGCATGTCATGGCGCTGCTCTGAATAAGGTCTTGCTGTGATGTCATGTGAGTGACAGGTAGTCCCGCCCTCACACCAACCAACTTCGTCATGTGTGGTAGGGCTGCATAATTAATCGCCTTTCCAATCACGATTACGGATGCCATGATTTCATAATGGTTCAAAGGCACAATTACAACAAAAAATATTCACTTACATTATTCTGTTTAAGAGGTGTGTTTAGAGCATGTTATGTTGTGAACGGTGAATCACAACTACTTCAGAGTGTAAAAGGTCTAACCCAGCAAAAAAACTGTAAGTGTACGCTGATTGGTCAAACGAACGAGAAACACCAGCACCCTTCATTTTTAAAAGCTGTGTACACAGCCTATATATTTACTCCATTAACAATGTAAACAACTTTCAGAGCTCTGACTTGTACCAGCTGACTGCTGCAGATTCATTTTGGTGTTGATAGTGTTGACAAAAATCCGAAACGCATAAATCAGAGTCTGAAGACATGAACAGCCCCCGGTAGAAAGTCACAGGTTGCTGTCTCGTAATTACGGTTACAACACAATAATCGGCATGAACGCAGCATAAGCTTGTTTTTGATTCAGGAGGAACTGTCAAAGGCAGCTGCTGTTTTTTTTTTTTTTTTTTTTTTTTTTTTTGTGCACTGATGACGTTTGATGTCGGACCGAATGCAATAATTAGACAAACCTGTTTTTTGGTCCTGAGACTTCCACAGAAGCTATATGTACGTGTTTTAGGATTTAGACCACTTCTATTATTGACTGCCATCAGGATGTGAAGAGTTTCAACCAGTATAACAAAAAGGGTTTATAAAAAATTGCCTACCCTACCTTTAATCATTATATACATTCGAGTCCGATACAATTGAACTACAAATACATATGTTACATTATATGTCTCTCTCCACATATCTTAAATGCTTTAATAGTGACATCAGACTACATGCAAACAAGATTTTAATAAACGTAACCTCAAAGAATAATTTTTTCATATGGTTTAAATGCTACATCTCTGCTCTTCCCTACAGTACAAACCTGTTCAGAAGTGTCTGACCTTTTATTATGAAACATTTTGTTTGTACTCTGTATTTTTTTTTTTTTTTAACTAAATGAGTAATGACTGTCTGGATACCTGTTTATCCAGGTATTTATTATATAACACAGTTATTTCTTATTTTAATAGGTGAGCATCCAAATACAAGTCCCATCTTCAGTCCTGAACACTGTGTGTTTGGCTACAGCGCTGCCAGCCCTCTTTCAGAGGATGAGGAGAATGAGGAAGTGTTTAGCCCGTGAGTCTCTTGTACAAAGGAGTTTTTGTGGCTTGTGCCCTTCAGACTGATTGAAGTGATTCTTCTGTGGTTTAATCTGACTGTTGTCTCTGTTTGTGCCTCAGCTTCACGTTTATTAAGAACATTCCGAACCGTTCACAACAGTCCAGACCTGTCTCAGCAGTGCGGGACATTCCACCAAAGACGAGGAGCACACCTGCTGCTACCCTGGTGCTCGATTTGGTAAGTTATCTTCCCTCTAGCCAGCTCCAAATCACTTCTTTGATTAACTTAATGTTTTGTTTAAAAAAACTGATTGATTTAGTATGCAGTTCATTGACTGAATGATAATTCCAAACTGTTGGAGGTTAATGACATGGCCATTCAATCAGATGGACCATTAGCACTCCCTTGTTGAGAGGTAGGCTTCAACAACTGGGTTGTTGAAGTTGAAATGTTGACTAGTGGAACATGTGTCTTGCTGATTTGATTGAGGTTTAGAGGTGATTGGTTTGTGATTCTTTGGATCTTATTTTTGTACGATTCTAGGATGAAACCCTCGTTTTCAGTTCACTCAATGTGATCCCTGATGCAGAATACACCTTCAGTACCCGCTTTCAAGATCACAAGTACAAGGTTGGTGAAACTTTTACCTAACTCTTTGACGTGTACGATCACACCGGAGTGATTAGAAAGTTCAGTGTGTCATGTGATGAACTGCTAAATTCAAATTTGCTTTCATGTTTTAGCTGGCGCTCTCAATCAGGGCAAGCCAAAGTGTGAACGCAGATTTTAATCATATACATTAGGTATGCACCGATAGGATTTTTTTGGGGCCGATACCGATATTTGTCACTTCCTGTGTTTTGAAATTTTGTCATCAAAATAGATAGTATTTTGATCATGTTTTAAATCAGCAAAGTTCAAAAACACCTGCATTAAAGTATACTAGCAGGTTTATTGCTGCATCGTCAAATAATTTCTAATAAACATTGATTGGATTCATTTAACATTCAGCAGGCCAACATAAATACAACTGAACAAAGATATATATGAAATAAACAGTGCTTTTTAGGTAGTAAAGTAACATAAAGTACATAAAGTAAACAAATGTTAAATAACACTGCATATTTTTCTTTGTATAAATTGGATCCATATTAATCTTTTATTGTATCAGACTTTATTATGATTAATCTTCTAATTTGTTTTAGTATACATTTTAATATTTTTTTGTAAGTTTAAATATGTATGAGAGATGCTGCGTGCATCTCCTTTACTAATGCGGGACTCTTATTTTGACGGGTGTTCTAGTCTATGGACTGACAAGGAGTGCACGCAGTTCTTCAGAGATATTTTGCAGATTTAAAGTTTATTAAGCACCCCCCAAAAAGGCATAAGATCTGAATGTATTTACTGTTAGTTGTAATAAGTGTTTTGTGTAATTCGCTGCATGTTGATGATAATGCAACAGAGAGAGTTTAATGTGCTAAGTGAAAACGAACACAAACTTTATAAAACATCAGTAAAGTTTTGGCCATCATTCGGATAGGGTCCGCTACACTTATGAAAGTTAGAAAAGTTGCTTAGTCAAGAATAGTGTGTTTTTTGTTGTTGTTGTTGTTGTTGTTTGATTAGCATTAAAGCGCAGACAACAGCGCTAGGATTACACAACAGTCATAATATAGCTCACTGCCTTCACGCAGTTAATTAATTAACCATCGGTTGTTTGTTGGCCTTTTTCCTGCTAAAGTCGATATGCCGATAGTTGATCGGCTGATAAATATCGGACAAATATCACAACTGTTTAGTGTTTTCATCCCCATAATACTTATTTTAGATTTCAGACATTTTAAATACACAAAAAAAAACATTTATGGTTTGTTAAATACACACTGATGTCGATGGAAACTGCAATAATAATCCTTTTTTAAACACAAAGGGTTGTTTTATTCACATCAGACAGATATTGTGTAGGTAACTTTAAAGTTTACTCTATTCTGCTCCCAGTTTACCGTCCACTTACTTTCAGAAGTGGATGAATTCACATGTTAAACCCGACAGATCTGATTCTCTGAATTGTGGCGCCCCATTGTAGATCAACTAACCTGATTATTATGAAGGCGTTTAAACAACGAAATACGGCCTCACTTTATATCAGGTGGCCTTAACTACTATGTACTTGCATTTAAATGAATCATTTGATACAATGCATTGTGTACATACATGTTTTTACATTGTACTTATATTTTAAAAATTGCTTGCATGTAATGCAATTGCATTATTTTCTGTAATTACATTTATAATTACACTGACCCACCCCTTACACCTTGACACACCCTTAAACCTACCCATACCACCAAAGCTTTCCCTAACCTTAACCGTATCCCACCTCAATAGCAGCAAAAGTGTTTTGCAATACAATATGAACACAAGTACATTGTACTTACTTTTTGATGAAGTACATAGTAGTTAAGGCCACCTAATATAAAGTGCATTTACTTGCATGTATTTGAGAATAGGAATATCAGATATTTCACAATATAGTTAACAAGTTTGTGAATATTTTGAATAAAAAGGACAAATTAAATAAAACCGTACATCAGTCATACAGCGCTGTTGTGGCTGTGGTGTGTCACATGACAAGCTTGATGCATCAATGGAAACTCACACAGAGTACTCAGACGTAATATATTTTAAACCTGCATATGAAAGGATTTACCCAAATGAATATGTAAATAACATGCGTTTCTTGGAATAGTGGTTAACATTCTCTGACTGTCATAAGTTTTGGAATTCTGCTGTTTGTGTGAAGTGTGAAGTGATTGATTAAACATCTTTTCACAGGTCTACGTGATCCTCAGACCGTATGTGAAAGAGTTTCTACAAGCCATGGCCAAACATTTTGAGGTAAATGTTGTGAAGACTGACAGGTTGTCAGGGATGGTTTTGAGACCCTAATGGCTTGTTTCCACCAAGCGGTACGGTATGGTACAGTACGGTATGCAATTATTTCCATAGTTCCAGAAGTTGTGAATGGTACCAAAATACCGTACCGTACCAAGCACAGTAGTCCAGTACCTAAAGAGTGGAGCAAGACTTACTGCAGAATGTTGATTGGTTGACAGATAATCATCACTTGGGTGTGCTACAAGGGGAATAACTACACAAGTTTTTTTTTTTTTTTTTAAATATACAGTTGAAACACAATACCATTGCAACACAATGTCAGCATGCAGAAAACAAACCGCTACATCCCGAGAAGCAAGAACATGATCTGCAGTATGTCCTCCATTGTTGTTTACTGTGTCACTTTTCTTCTTGCGAGAATGGCGTTGATCACTACTTTCCGGCCCTATTAAATAAGGGTACTGTTGGCAGTGGAAAGCCAGATCAGGGTTTTGAATCGTACTGTACTGTACTGTACCGCTTGGTGGAAATAAGCCATTAAGGACTGTTCACACCAAGATGAATGTCTGGTGCGATAAACATTTTAATTTGAATGAACAGCTGTTAATGCTTCTGTTCAGCCATACACAGACATTTGCATGCCGTTAATGTGACAGACTTTTGACAGGTGTTCTAATCTCTTTGCAAATAAAGCTGGCCAACCAATAAGATTTGCACTTCTCGTCACAAGCCTAAAGCTGCTTTTGTTACATAAAAAAATAAAATGGTGTTCTTTGATAAACACCACTGAGTACGTAGGTACCCGAAATGCAAAGTTGCATAGCGTGCTTTTCCATAAGCACCACCTACTGTCAGAAACTGTTTTTCATTCAGTCCATCTGCCGTTTTTTTTACACATTACACAACAGTCAAATCAGATTGAATTTTTTTTGTCGTAAATTGTAAATCTGTTCTGTCTTTTTCTGTCCCAGATGTTTGTTTACACCTCTGCAAAAAAGGAATATGCAGAAAAGATTGTAGATATATTGGACCCTAATAAAAAGCTGTTTAGGTGAGACATTTTACACTTTGAATCCCATATGCCCAAAATCATCCTGGAGATGGTTCCCAGCATTCTGCAAACCGGTCTCATAACTTGTAACATACTTGAAGGAAGCATGAAAATGGTATGTAATGTAATGTAATTCTTGTTTTTAAGACATCGTTTGTATCAAGATGATTGTGCCTGTGTGCTTGGACACTACATTAAAGACTTGACTGTTCTGGAGAGAGACTTGTCAAAGACTGTCATCCTGGATAACGCCCCCCACACCTTCCCATACCACGTATGTTTGTCTTCACCACCACAACACGTTTCGCTATTTCTGTCTTTCAATAATTCAAATGATCACAGCAGTACTGGGATAAAAGATTATAGTTCAGATATAAACACTGATGTCTACGGTAGACCAGATTCCCTTTTTAAAGTCGCTTGACGCTTCAAATAATGATTGTATCGAATACATTGTTACGCCACTAGGTGGTGACAAGTGACCGTTAAAAAAAAATTGTCATTGAATCATTCATTCAAGAGTTTCGTTCAAAAATGATGATTCATTCAGTAATGATACAAGTGAAGTCATTGAATCATCCATTCAAACCATTTAAAAAAATAATTCATTCTAAATTAAACTTTTTTTAAAGCTGCAGTCTGTAACTTTTGCAGCTCTAGTGGTTAATAAAGAGAACTGCATGTGTCTTGTGGAAGAACGTTGTAGCCGGAGCTACTTCTCTTTGTTTGTCTATGACGAGTCACGCAGGTACTGTGCAACTCCGCAGCAGTTCCTACCAGACCGGTCTAAAATAGTCTGAATATAAACACTTATTATAGGTGTACCGTAGTAATTCAGGGTAAGACAAAAACACGGTTTGGAAAATGGATTCATGTTGTACATTGTCATCATAATTTTTGTAAATTTAGAACACAAGAAAAGTTAGACAGCAGCAATTAATATTTTGTCAGAACCTCTAGTAAATTACATTATTTTATACGTTATTTAATACATTAAATTATTTGACATTTATTTTTAGTTGTCTGTTCAGAATTGTGATCTGGAAATATCCAGATTCGTGCAGCTCTTGGTCTAACCAGTATATCAATGTCAAGTTTTTTTTATTGTTGTTGTTTTGGGGTTTTTTTTAGCTGATGAATATGATTCCAATAAAGAGCTGGATTGGAGATCAAGAGGACCGTGAGCTGCAAAAGCTCATTCCATACATGGAGAAACTAGTGCATGCGGTGAGTGTTTTTAAGCCATTAACATTCCTCGATCTTTTGAATTAGGGGTGGATAGCAATTTTTAGAACTCAAAATTTCCTACCCAGTTAAAAAAATTTGTTATTATTATTAAAACCTACACTGACACAGCAGCAACATCTATTTGGTAATATTAGGGATGTGCAATTAATCGTATTTTCAATTTCGATTTTGGTTTCCAACGATTATGAAGACGAGATAATCGAAGTAAAACCATTACTATACCGCTTCCGCATTCCATCCAGCGCACCTTCCTTTCCCTCACAGCAGTGCGCTTTCATTCCTCCTCCCTAACCCAAACTTGACATCCAAATCACCCGAATAAGAGGGATGTAAAATGCAGTCTACTGTTGCTAAACTGCCGGACGTGATTGATATTAAACAGTGCTATTAAAAGCGCATTAAGCCGCGTCTCGTTGGCTGTTCCCTAGGTGGCCATCTGTGTGCGTGCTCCGAGACAGGGCGGAAAGCGCATAAGCATACGCGCATTGGCTTCCGATACGCATCTAAACAGTCAAATAGCCTAAACACAAATACATCGAAATGCCTTTTTGGTAAGTATCCTCGTTAACGCAGTTGGTTATGTCTTAGAAAGTGTGCGTGTGTAACAATAGGCCTGTATTTGGTCCCTGCAGCTCTTAAAGGGGCACCAGCCAACATTAATGACTGCTGCAGTCTAACAAGAAAAGATAAAGATAAAATCACTCGCTGCTCTTAAATGAATAACTTTTGTAGTTTTAAATAAGTATTAGTCTATATTTAATGTGGCCTATACTGCAGTTATCTTACATTTGATTACTTTATTCTAGGCCTGTAACAATTCCTCGATTAAATTAGAATACTCGATTTAAAAAAAAAATTTCAGTTTGCCTGTGTCGAGTAACCGGTAAAGTGGCGATTTTTCCACAGACGAGAATCCATGAAACGCATTATTTGACCATTTTCTAAGGCTGCATGATATTAAACCCAATTAAAAATCATAAAACCATAATGCTTTTGTGAATTTACAAAGGCTGAGAATCAATTAAATAAATGTATGCGCTGCAGGTTTTATATATATATATATATATATAATATATTCGCTATAATTATTTACATGCGTGTAGGTTATCTACGTGCGTCTCCGAGTGGCTCCAGTAAGTGCACCATTAGTGGTGCATATCAAACTTCATCTCTGCTGTGAGTTTGGATTGCTTTTAATGTTCATCTATAAACCTTAGCAAACGCAGGAGAATATACAGTATGCTTCAACTTGCTGATACAGCGCTAACTGCTTGTCACGATTGCCACATGTTCTTGTTCAAGAATTTGCAGTGGTTGTAGCATTTCTGTTGTAAAGAAATGGCCAAATATTAAAGATTAATTGGACATTTGAAATAAATGTTGTAAGCCAGTATTAAACAAGGATTAGATCGTGTTGTGGAGTGTAAAAACAATCGTCAGGCCGCTGGCGCCCTCTGCAGGCATTTGTTATAGTACATTTATGTATTTTGAGTTTTGTTCAATAACACCAAACCAATTATTATTGTGATATTGCTACTATATATGTATTTTAAGCCATATGTGTAAGAGAATGTGTTTTTGTTGCGCAAGCACCTTTTATAATGATTGTGTTAGTAGTTTTGTCTATTTCATTTCATTTGTATTTTTGTTTGTAATTAGTTTCTTTGTTCTGATTTTATTGTTGACAGTTTACATGTCTTCTGTAGCTGTTTTGGACTTTTTACTTACATTAATCTAGTATTAACTTTTGCTGAAGTGTGGATAATTGAGAAATTTCACTGTCATTTAAAATGACTCATATAAATATAAAGACTATATAAATATATAAAATAAGACTTTGATCGTATTACCCACCAATGATCGTGATTTCAATATTGACCAAAATAATCGTGATTATGATTTTTGCTATAATTGAGCAGCACTATGGTAATATATTTGGTATTTCAGGCCAGAGAGGGTGAAAATGGGTCTAGAAAAATACATTTTGACTGGTTTGGGGACAAAATAAATTAAAAAAAATTCTAAACACTTGCTTTATTTGAATAAAAACATTTTTTTGTAGTAATAATTAAGTTGTTGTTTTTTTGACTAAACTTGTTTTTTGACTGTTTTCAGGATGACTTCAGAAATGTTTTAAAGAAGAGAACCGACCACTTCCACAGGCTGCTTTCTGAAGACTAAAACCTGCAACAAGTGTAATTACATGTAGAGCCATCCTAATAAATGCAGTAAAATTACCAGGCTACATATTAGCAAAGGCTAAATTTGTAGTATGGCAAATTACTCTGGCATAATCAAAGTGTTTATTTGATAGATAATAGTCTTACAGTTTCACTTTTGATCAGCTGGTGTTCTGACCCATTTTGAAAAATAGGGCTAGAATCTTGCCTTTAATTTATTGATAAATCTTGATTTGTATAGGTTTGTGCCATTGGAAGTGTTTTCACACTTTAAACTGTTAAATTAATTTCGATATGTGTTGTACACAGAAGTGTTTTTAAAATGACATCAATTTTCAAAACCCATTAATAAAAAATAAAAAAAAATCCTGCAAAACTTTTGCTTTATAAATTGGTCTGTTTTGTGTGGATTCCACCACAAATTGTGGTTTGCTGAGAAAAGGTGTGCTATACATTTTCCAAGTGATCAGACATGATAAAATGGCTGACAAAAGTTCAATGTTTTGCCATAAAACAGGAATTTGTTGTTACTGGGCGTACAATGTCCGATGTGCCTGAAGACATCTACATGCCAATATTCAGTTATAGTCATAGCGCCACCTGCAGACAACAGGAAATGACATTTACACTGTGATTAACAAATGCAACAAGTTTGTCAAGATTTTCAGAATGAGCAGACCCTTTTAAAGGAGCATGAGGTCTCTGCTGAACAAAAGTATATTTCTATATGTTTCTATATTTGTGGGTGTTTTCAAACTGGTGGGTGTTTATGTCATGCAATGAAAATGATCCCCTTCACCTGAACCCAACCCACACTCTGACGTGGGCAAATCAGGTAACGCTCTCAAAAACGCCCCTCTGTTTATGCTCTCGCCCACTGATCATTACTGTCCTGCAGAGACCTGTACCAATAATATTGTGAAATATTACAATTCAAAATTTTCTATTTTAATATACTTTAAAATATAATTTATTTCTGTGATCAAAGCTGAATTTTCAGCATCATTACTCCAGTCTTCAGTGTCACATGATCCTTCAGAAATCATTCTAATATGATGATTTGATACTCAGTTATTTTCAATGTTAAAAACAGTGTTGCTTAATATTTTTTTGGAACCTGTGATACTTTTTTCAGGATTCATTGATTAATAAAAGGTTAAAAAGAACGACATTTATTCAAAATATAAATCTTTTCTAACAATAAAATCTTTACTATCACTTTTTATCAATTTAACACATCCGTGATGAATAAAAGTATTAACTTCTTTCAAAAAAAGAAAGAAAAAAAATCACCCCAATTTTCAACGGTAGTGTATATTGTTACAAAAGATTTCTATTTTAAATAAATGCTGAATGCTTAATAAATGCTTAACTTTTTATTTATCAAAGAATCCTGAAAAAGTATCACAGGTTATAAAATAATATTAAGCAGCACAACTGTTTCCAACATTGATAATAAATCAGCATATTACAAAGATTTCTGAAGGATCATGTGACACTGAAGACTGGAGTAATGATGCTGAAAATTCAGCTTTGCATTACCAAAATAAATTATACTTTAAAGTATATTAAAATAGAAAACCATCATTTTAAATTGTAATAATATTTCACAATATTATTGTTTTTTTCTGTATTTATTATGAAATAAATGCAGCCTTAATGAGCATAAGAGACTTCGTTCAAAAATAGTAATGTTTCCAAACTTTTGACTGGTAGTGTGTGTGTGTGTGTGTGTGTATATATATATATATGTATGTATATGTAGGTATATATATATATATGTGTGTGTGTGTATATATGTGTATATGTATCTATGTATATGTATATATATATGTATGTGTATATGTGTGTGTATATATATGCATGTATGTATGTGATATATATATATATATATATATATATATATATAATTTGAATTAATAATTTAAAAAAATGTTTGAATGAATGATTCAAGGATTCACTCATAAAGACTTATTGTTTCAATACTGGACGAATGAGCGTTTTTGAATGAATCTCTTGAATAAATTATTAAATAAAAACAATTTTAACAGTCACTTGTCGCCACCTACTGGGGTAACAACAGGAATTGATACAATCTTTATTTAAAGCGTCTAGTTACTTTCAAAAAGATTTATGCCTACTCAGTTTTGATCGCTACTGTAGACATCAGTTCATATCTGAAACAAACTTTTTTCCAAGTATATTGTTTTATATTATATAGCCAATAATTCGAGCGTTTGTTAAATAGAAGCAATGTTAAAAAAGATTTTGTGTTTTTATTTATTTATATTTCGAATAATCCTAAACAAGACACATTTAACTTATTGTAAATGTAAATAATAATTAAAAAAAAAAAAAAAAAAGAATGTTTCTGTATATGGCCAAAATCATTCACAAAATCGTACTGAGGCTCAAAGCGTCTACGCCAATAAGATTGGCTGAATTATAAACCAATGAAATTGTGACACGCCCCATCGTCCAGACCGGCTTGGAATCAAATGCACCCTCTGTGACGTCACAGTGCGCACAAAAGCTACATAAATCAGCCCAACTGTCATCGGGCGTTAGAAGCTGCTCTCTATGGTCACTGGCGATCGAAGTGTACAAAAGTACAAGTCTACCGCTATAACCAACAGGCAAATACAGTGTTCACACAGCTCGTTGAGATGCAGAATCTGACGACTACAATGGACATCATGTTTGCTAACTTTCCAATGGAGTTGGAAAGCTGCAGCAGCTTTGACTCGTTTGAGGACGCTCAAGTTGAACCGTTGAGTGGCGCTGTGATGCCGGCTGACACGCCCAGCAGCAGCCGCCCAACGGAGGCGCCTCAACCACCACCGTCTCTCCCTCAGGTCGTTTGGGAGGACGACACAACCGGTAACTGACAACGTTAATAAATCAAAACTGACACACACACACACACACAAATCATTTAGCTTATATTTTATATTAAATAATTAAATTTACTATCTCTAATTTCTTGTCACTGTCATTTCCCTATGTGTAAACAGCTCTTTCTGACTCTGATTCTGATTGTTTGCAGAAAAGCACACACAAGGGTGGACATTTCTTGCTGGTCTCCGGAGAGTATGGAAGGCTATAAAAGGTTCCGTCCAAACCCAGGAAGAAACCCAAGTGTGTGCTTTTGTGCCTGAGGATTCATCAGATGAGCTTCCACACACATCCAGTGCAGATCCGCTGGAGTCCGAGCCAACAGAAAGTGAGTCTCCAGATATTACCACTCTGGTTCATGTCCATGTCAGCCTGATGTTTCTGGGTTTAGTTTTCATTTTTCCTTCTCTTCTGCTGGTTCCTCACCTGAAAGACCACCAAAAGATCTGTAAGGTCATTTTTAGGGTGTGGGAAAACCCCCAATTACTAAAAACTAAAGTAGCCAATCAGATTTCTTTTTACCCATCCCACAACCATGCACACACATACACATTTGACTTAACAAAACACAAACGCACATCTTTATTAAATATTATTTATTCTATTTTTATTATCGGTGTCTCGAATGCAGGGTTTCCGCGGATCCTTAAAAAGTATTAAATTAGATAATTAGACATAAAAATTTTTTTTTTTTTTTACTTAAGAGAGGTCTTAAATTATAGATGACCCTTTGGCTTGATATTTTTATATATCTAAATCATTTACCAAATTAAAAATCTATTAGTGTACTTTTTGTGTGTGTGGATTTACTTGTTCGCGTGACATTTTGTGGGTCTCGCGGCATTTACGACAGCGTATAATAAATATATAGCGTATAGTAAATAAATATAACAAATCTGCGTTTTGAACGAATCTGTTTAATTAATGATTTAATGACCCATTCACTAAAGACTGTCACTTGCTTCGTTCCTGAATGAATCAGTCGTTCGAACAAATCGGTTGAATGAATGATTCACTCATTAAGACAGTGACTTGCTGCCCCCTACTGGCAGTTTAGTTTCATATTGAAAGTACATTTTAATTAAAAAGTTAAAATTAGAAAATAATTTCATATTTAAATATTGAATTCAATTTATTCAGAAAAATTGTAAATGCTGTGTAAATATATTAATGCCACTTCTCATAATGATTTCATTTGATTGGTAATAACAGCCCTATACTGTACTATTATTCTAATTGAATTTAATTTGAATGTTAGAATTCTGACGTAAAAGGTGATGCATACATCTAATACGTTTAGAAAAATGCCCTTATGTAGGTAAAAATGCCCCTGGAAATCAATTTAAGGTGGCAAATATTGCTTTTGAAACCACTTTAAAAGTATTGAGATAAAACAAATGTCGATATTGCACACCCCTAATGTATAGTATTAATTTTTTTTTCTTCAGGTCTTAAAAAGCCTTAAATTTGACTTTAAAAAATGTGCAGCAACCCTGGAATGCGTAAACATATCTGGCATTAAAGCTCTTTCTGATTCTGATTGTTTGCAGAAAAGCACACACAAGGGTGGAAATTCTGTGCTGGCCTCCGGAAAGCGTGGAAGTCTAAGAAAGATTCCATCCAAACCCAGGAAGAAACCCAAGTGTGTGCTTTTGTGCCTGAGGATTCATCAGATGAGCTTCCACACACATCCAGTGTAGATCCGACAGGCACAGATCCGCTGGAGTCCGAGCCAACAGAAAGTGAGTCTCCAGATATTACCACTCTGGTTCATGTCCATGTCAGCCTGATGTTTCTGGGTTTAGTTTTCATTTTTCCTTCTCTTCTGCTGGTTCCTCACCTGATCTGCACAGGTGTATTTCGTCATAAGCAGCTGCTGCTGGAGTTCGTTCTCATTGCTGTATATTAACATGTTGTTGTGCATTTTTCAGGATCCTTTGAATCTCTTTATGATGTGGGAAAGAAACTGAAAGCGAGACACGGTTACAGATATCATGTAGGATTTCGAAACTCCGATGACAAACGAGTACGTTGCTCTTTCTGTATACACCAAACCTTTTGCCTCTTGTTTCCTTCTGTCTTTAGTCTTTCAGTCCTGATGTAAACATAAGTGTTTACAGTTTTGATCAAAAAGTTACAGATTGTTAGATTACCATGTACACAAACAAAAATAAATCAGTTTACTTATTTTTGCAAAAATTTTCTTCATTTTTTCAGGTGATCATCAAATTTATTAAGAAGAACCGGCCTGAGAAACTGGTGGAATTGGTAAGTTGGAAAGACTTTATTCTTCATAAAATGTTTTATTAAATTCTACTTTGGTAATTTGATAAATCTGTATGTAGACAGTATAAGATATAATTGAAACAGCCTAAAAACATCCGTTGTAAAGTACATTGCTTTCATCTTCGGTAGCCCTAGAGTATACTTTGAAAGGAGCTAACGTTAAACGTGGAAAATGAAGTATACTCGGGCATTTAGTTAGGAAATTTGACAAAAGGTTAGTTGACTCCTAACTAATCTCAATCTCTTTTCTTTAGCCTGGGTATTCCAAACCTTTAAGTCAAGAGGCAGCTGCAATGTTGATGGTGCAAAAGTCTGCAACTAGCGAGCATCTCGTACAATTATATGATCACTTTGTCATGGAAGATCAAGACATCTTGATTATGGAGTATTCACATTCCTACATCACCCTGTTTGAGTATGTCCTACGAAACAGAGGTAACCTGACTGAAACCGCGGTGAGACGCATCATTCGGGAGCTCATGGTTGCTCTTCAGCACTGCACGGGTTGTGGTGTTTATCATGACACGCATATGAAAAGCATACTTGTCTGCACAAAAACCCTGCAAGTAAAGTTGATGGACTTTGGAGGCGCACTGATCGTCAAAGAAAGACGTGAGTTGGCTTTTTCAGCACAGTTGACTGATCACTTATTTACTTCAGTTCACTGATGATGTTTTACTAAACACTGAGCACGTATTGCTTACAGGAGAAGACGAACCTGTACTAATCGGAGCAATCAGAAAGTACGCTGAATGGGCAACAACTGACGACATATGCAAAGTGCTGGATGTGTTGGTCCCAAGAATAAGTCGTTGGTTTTGGATAAGACCACGCGTGTCCAAAGGTGAGACCAATAACAAACACGGAATGGAAATGACATTGCTTGAAAAACATATAAAGCCCTGGCATGAATGACAGTACAATTATTAGTGGGCATCCAGAGAAAGTCATAGTAACAAATGTAGTTCATGTAAGGTAATGTTACCATGAAGTACACTGCATGTCACAATCGAACATGACTAATCAGATCTCTTCTAAAAAACGTTTACAGAATGCCAGGATCTTTTTAAGCGCCTCCATGACAGTGAGTCACGGATGACGTTACAGGCTATTTTGGATCATGACTGGTTAAAAAGAAAAACCGAAGCATAAGAAAAGTAAGCATAAACAAAAGAGATGTTTTTTTTGATAGATCTTCTTGGCATCTCTTGATCTTAATATCATGCTTTCATTATTTGCTAGGTTCCCCTGTGTCGGCAGCTCCTCCACAGGGCCTATAGCTCAGCTGCAGGGTCATCAATGCTGGGGACCCCGGGGACGGTTCACGCCTTTAACCCCGGGACGTCTCCCTTGCACCCCTGCATGATCAGTGAGGGACCCGGGGGCGGTTCACGGCTTTAACCCCCGGACGTGGATAAGACCGCGCGTGTCCAAAGGTGAGACCAATAACAAGTACAAAAAGGAAATTGCTTGAAAAATATATAAAGCCCTGACATGAGTGACAGTAAAATTGTTAGTGTCAAACCTTGATGAGTGTAAAACACAGGAGATTGACAATGGATGTTTAGCAGTTAATAAATGTTCATGGGCATCCAGAGAAATTCATAGTAACAAATGCAATGTATTTCATGGTAACATTACCTTACATGGTCTACATATCTCAATCAAACATGACTAATCAGATCTCTTCTAAAAAACGTTTACAGAATGCCTGATTCTTCTTAAGCGCCTTCATGACGGAGAGTCACGGATGACGTTACAGGCTATTTTGGATCATGGCTGGTTAAAAAGAAAAACCGAAGCATAAGAAAAGTAAGCATAAACAAAAGAGATGTTTTTTTTGATAGATCTTCTTGGCATCTCTTGATCTTAATATCATGCTTTCATTATTTGCTAGGTTCCCCTGTGTCGGCAGCTCCTCCACAGGGCCTATAGCTCAGCTGCAGGGTCATCAGGGACGGTTCACGCCTTTAACCCCGGGATGTCTCCCTTGCACCCCTGCATGATCAGTGACATCAATGACATCAATTTTCAAAACCCATTAATAAAAAATAAAAAAAAATCCTGCAAAACTTTTGCTTTATAAATTGGTCTGTTTTGTGTGGATTCCACCACAAATTGTGGTTTGCTGAGAAAAGGTGTGCTATAAATTTTCCAAGTGATCAGACATGATAAAATGGCTGACAAAAGTTCAATGTTTTGCCATAAAACAGGAATTTGTTGTTACTGGGCGTACAATGTCCGATGTGCCTGAAGACATCTACATGCCAATATTCAGTTATAGTCATAGCGCCACCTGCAGACAACAGGAAATGACATTTACACTGTGATTAACAAATGCAACAAGTTTGTCAAGATTTTCAGAATGAGCAGACCCTTTTAAAGGAGCATGAGGTCTCTGCTGAACAAAAGTATATTTCTATATGTTTCTATATTTGTGGGTGTTTTCAAACTGGTGGGTGTTTATGTCATGCAATGAAAATGATCCCCTTCAGCTGAACCCAACCCACACTCTGACGTGGGCAAATCAGGTAACGCTCTCAAAAACGCCCCTCTGTTTATGCTCTCGCCCACTGATCATTACTGTCCTGCAGAGACCTGTACCAATAATATTGTGAAATATTACAATTCAAAATTTTCTATTTTAATATACTTTAAAATATAATTTATTTCTGTGATCAAAGCTGAATTTTCAGCATCATTACTCCAGTCTTCAGTGTCACATGATCCTTCAGAAATCATTCTAATATGATGATTTGATACTCAGTTATTTTCAATGTTAAAAACAGTGTTGCTTAATATTTTTTTGGAACCTGTGATACTTTTTTCAGGATTCATTGATTAATAAAAGGTTAAAAAGAACAGCATTTATTCAAAATATAAATCTTTTCTAACAATAAAATCTTTACTATCACTTTTTATCAATTTAACACATCCGTGATGAATAAAAGTATTAACTTCTTTCAAAAAAAGAAAGAAAAAAAATCACCCCAATTTTCAACGGTAGTGTATATTGTTACAAAAGATTTCTATTTTAAATAAATGCTGAATGCTTAATAAATGCTTAACTTTTTATTTATCAAAGAATCCTGAAAAAGTATCACAGGTTATAAAATAATATTAAGCAGCACAACTGTTTCCAACATTGATAATAAATCAGCATATTACAAAGATTTCTGAAGGATCATGTGACACTGAAGACTGGAGTAATGATGCTGAAAATTCAGCTTTGCATTACCAAAATAAATTATACTTTAAAGTATATTAAAATAGAAAACCATCATTTTAAATTGTAATAATATTTCACAATATTATTGTTTTTTTCTGTATTTATTATGAAATAAATGCAGCCTTAATGAGCATAAGAGACTTCGTTCAAAAATAGTAATGTTTCCAAACTTTTGACTGGTAGTGTGTGTGTGTGTGTGTGTGTGTGTGTGTGTGTGTGTGTATATATATATATATGTATGTATATGTAGGTATATATATATATATATGTGTGTGTGTGTATATATGTGTATATGTATCTATGTATATGTATATATATATGTATGTGTATATGTGTGTGTATATATATGCATGTATGTATGTGATATATATATATATATATATATATAATTTGAATTAATAATTTAAAAAAATGTTTGAATGAATGATTCAAGGATTCACTCATAAAGACTTATTGTGTCAATACTGGACGAATGAGCGTTTTTGAATGAATCTCTTGAATAAATTATTAAATAAAAACAATTTTAACAGTCACTTGTCGCCACCTACTGGGGTAACAACAGGAATTGATACAATCTTTATTTAAAGCGTCTAGTTACTTTCAAAAAGATTTATGCCTACTCAATTTTGATCGCTACTGTAGACATCAGTTCATATCTGAAACAAACTTTTTTCCAAGTATATTGTTTTATATTATATAGCCAATAATTCAAGCGTTTGTTAAATAGAAGCAATGTTAAAAAAGATTTTGTGTTTTTATTTATTTATATTTCGAATAATCCTAAACAAGACACATTTAACTTATTGTAAATGTAAATAATAATTAAAAAAAAAAAAAAAAAAGAATGTTTCTGTATATGGCCAAAATCATTCACAAAATCGTACTGAGGCTCAAAGCGTCTACGCCAATAAGATTGGCTGAATTATAAACCAATGAAATTGTGACACGCCCCATCGTCCAGACCGGCTTGGAATCAAATGCACCCTCTGTGACGTCACAGTGCGCACAAAAGCTACATAAATCAGCCCAACTGTCATCGGGCGTTAGAAGCTGCTCTCTATGGTCACTGGCGATCGAAGTGTACAAAAGTACAAGTCTACCGCTATAACCAACAGGCAAATACAGTGTTCACACAGCTCGTTGAGATGCAGAATCTGACGACTACAATGGACATCATGTTTGCTAACTTTCCAATGGAGTTGGAAAGCTGCAGCAGCTTTGACTCGTTTGAGGACGCTCAAGTTGAACCGTTGAGTGGCGCTGTGATGCCGGCTGACACGCCCAGCAGCAGCCGCCCAACGGAGGCGCCTCAACCACCACCGTCTCTCCCTCAGGTCGTTTGGGAGGACGACACAACCGGTAACTGACAACGTTAATAAATCAAAACTGACACACACACACACACACAAATCATTTAGCTTATATTTTATATTAAATAATTAAATTTACTATCTCTAATTTCTTGTCACTGTCATTTCCCTATGTGTAAACAGCTCTTTCTGACTCTGATTCTGATTGTTTGCAGAAAAGCACACACAAGGGTGGACATTTCTTGCTGGTCTCCGGAGAGTATGGAAGGCTATAAAAGGTTCCGTCCAAACCCAGGAAGAAACCCAAGTGTGTGCTTTTGTGCCTGAGGATTCATCAGATGAGCTTCCACACACATCCAGTGTAGATCCGCTGGAGTCCGAGCCAACAGAAAGTGAGTCTCCAGATATTACCACTCTGGTTCATGTCCATGTCAGCCTGATGTTTCTGGGTTTAGTTTTCATTTTTCCTTCTCTTCTGCTGGTTCCTCACCTGAAAGACCACCAAAAGATCTGTAAGGTCATTTTTAGGGTGTGGGAAAACCCCCAATTACTAAAAACTAAAGTAGCCAATCAGATTTCTTTTTACCCATCCCACAACCATGCACACACATACACATTTGACTTAACAAAACACAAACGCACATCTTTATTAAATATTATTTATTCTATTTTTATTATCGGTGTCTCGAATGCAGGGTTTCCGCGGATCCTTAAAAAGTATTAAATTAGATAATTAGACATAAAAAGTCTTATTTTTTACTTAAGAGAGGTCTTAAATTATAGATGACCCTTTGGCTTGATATTTTGATATATCTAAATCATTTACCAAATTAAAAATCTATTAGTGTACTTTTTGTGTGTGTGGATTTACTTGTTCGCGTGACATTTTGTGGGATAGTAAATAAATATAACAAATCTGCGTTTTGAACGAATCTGTTTAATTAATGATTTAATGACCCATTCACTAAAGACTGTCACTTGCTTCGTTCCTGAATGAATCAGTCGTTCGAACAAATCGGTTGAATGAATGATTCACTCATTAAGACAGTGACTTGCTGCCCCCTACTGGCAGTTTAGTTTCATATTGAAAGTACATTTTAATTAAAAAGTTAAAATTAGAAAATAATTTCATATTTAAATATTGAATTCAATTTATTCAGAAAAATTGTAAATGCTGTGTAAATATATTAACGCCACTTCTCATAATGATTTCATTTGATTGGTAATAACAGCCCTATACTGTACTATTATTCTAATTGAATTTAATTTGAATGTTAGAATTCTGACGTAAAAGGTGATGCATACATCTAATACGTTTAGAAAAATGCCCTTATGTAGGTAAAAATGCCCCTGGAAATCAATTTAAGGTGGCAAATATTGCTTTTGAAACCACTTTAAAAGTATTGAGATAAAACAAATGTTGTCGATATTGCACACCCCTAATGTATAGTATTAATTTTTTTTTCTTCAGGTCTTAAAAAGCCTTAAATTTGACTTTAAAAAATGTGCAGCAACCCTGGAATGCGTAAACATATCTGGCATTAAAGCTCTTTCTGATTCTGATTGTTTGCAGAAAAGCACACACAAGGGTGGAAATTCTGTGCTGGCCTCCGGAAAGCGTGGAAGTCTAAGAAAGATTCCATCCAAACCCAGGAAGAAACCCAAGTGTGTGCTTTTGTGCCTGAGGATTCATCAGATGAGCTTCCACACACATCCAGTGTAGATCCGACAGGCACAGATCCGCTGGAGTCCGAGCCAACAGAAAGTGAGTCTCCAGATATTACCACTCTGGTTCATGTCCATGTCAGCCTGATGTTTCTGGGTTTAGTTTTCATTTTTCCTTCTCTTCTGCTGGTTCCTCACCTGATCTGCACAGGTGTATTTCGTCATAAGCAGCTGCTGCTGGAGTTCGTTCTCATTGCTGTATATTAACATGTTGTTGTGCATTTTTCAGGATCCTTTGAATCTCTTTATGATGTGGGAAAGAAACTGAAAGCGAGACACGGTTACAGATATCATGTAGGATTTCGAAACTCCGATGACAAACGAGTACGTTGCTCTTTCTGTATACACCAAACCTTTTGCCTCTTGTTTCCTTCTGTCTTTAGTCTTTCAGTCCTGATGTAAACATAAGTGTTTACAGTTTTGATCAAAAAGTTACAGATTGTTAGATTACCATGTACACAAACAAAAATAAATCAGTTTACTTATTTTTGCAAAAATTTTCTTCATTTTTTCAGGTGATCATCAAATTTATTAAGAAGAACCGGCCTGAGAAACTGGTGGAATTGGTAAGTTGGAAAGACTTTATTCTTCATAAAATGTTTTATTAAATTCTACTTTGGTAATTTGATAAATCTGTATGTAGACAGTATAAGATATAATTGAAACAGCCTAAAAACATCCGTTGTAAAGTACATTGCTTTCATCTTCGGTAGCCCTAGAGTATACTTTGAAAGGAGCTAACGTTAAACGTGGAAAATGAAGTATACTCGGGCATTTAGTTAGGAAATTTGACAAAAGGTTAGTTGACTCCTAACTAATCTCAATCTCTTTTCTTTAGCCTGGGTATTCCAAACCTTTAAGTCAAGAGGCAGCTGCAATGTTGATGGTGCAAAAGTCTGCAACTAGCGAGCATCTCGTACAATTATATGATCACTTTGTCATGGAAGATCAAGACATCTTGATTATGGAGTATTCACATTCCTACATCACCCTGTTTGAGTATGTCCTACGAAACAGAGGTAACCTGACTGAAACCGCGGTGAGACGCATCATTCGGGAGCTCATGGTTGCTCTTCAGCACTGCACGGGTTGTGGTGTTTATCATGACACGCATATGAAAAGCATACTTGTCTGCACAAAAACCCTGCAAGTAAAGTTGATGGACTTTGGAGGCGCACTGATCGTCAAAGAAAGACGTGAGTTGGCTTTTTCAGCACAGTTCACTGATGACTTATTTACTTCAGTTCACTGATGATGTTTTACTAAACACTGAGCACGTATTGCTTACAGGAGAAGACGAACCTGTACTAATCGGAGCAATCAGAAAGTACGCTGAATGGGCAACAACTGACGACATATGCAAAGTGCTGGATGTGTTGGTCCCAAGAATAAGTCGTTGGTTTTGGATAAGACCACGCGTGTCCAAAGGTGAGACCAATAACAAACACGGAATGGAAATGACATTGCTTGAAAAACATATAAAGCCCTGGCATGAATGACAGTACAATTATTAGTGGGCATCCAGAGAAAGTCATAGTAACAAATGTAGTTCATGTAAGGTAATGTTACCATGAAGTACACTGCATGTCACAATCGAACATGACTAATCAGATCTCTTCTAAAAAACGTTTACAGAATGCCAGGATCTTTTTAAGCGCCTCCATGACAGTGAGTCACGGATGACGTTACAGGCTATTTTGGATCATGACTGGTTAAAAAGAAAAACCGAAGCATAAGAAAAGTAAGCATAAACAAAAGAGATGTTTTTTTGATAGATCTTCTTGGCATCTCTTGATCTTAATATCATGCTTTCATTATTTGCTAGGTTCCCCTGTGTCGGCAGCTCCTCCACAGGGCCTATAGCTCAGCTGCAGGGTCATCAGGGACGGTTCACGCCTTTAACCCCGGGATGTCTCCCTTGCACCCCTGCATGATCAGTGAGGGACCCGGGGGCGGTTCACGGCTTTAACCCCCGGACGTGGATAAGACCGCGCGTGTCCAAAGGTGAGACCAATAACAAGTACAAAAAGGAAATTGCTTGAAAAATATATAAAGCCCTGACATGAGTGACAGTAAAATTGTTAGTGTCAAACCTTGATGAGTGTAAAACACAGGAGATTGACAATGAATGTTTAGCAGTTAATAAATGTTCATGGGCATCCAGAGAAATTCATAGTAACAAATGCAATGTATTTCATGGTAACATTACCTTACATGGTCTACATATCTCAATCAAACATGACTAATCAGATCTCTTCTAAAAAACGTTTACAGAATGCCTGATTCTTCTTAAGCGCCTTCATGACGGAGAGTCACGGATGACGTTACAGGCTATTTTGGATCATGGCTGGTTTAAAAGAAAGCCGAAGCATAAGAAAAGTAAGCATAAGAAAACAAGATGTTGCACAAGAGGTTCTTTTTTGTCCCTCTTGACCTTAATATCATGTTCTCATTATTTGGCAGGTTTCCCCTGCTTTGGCAGCTATAGCCTATGGCCATGGCCTATAGCTCAGCTGCAGGGTCATCAGCTGGGGACCCCGGGGACGGTTCATGCCCTTGCACCCCTGCATGATGACACTGATGGCAACTGTCCTCTACTCATATCCTGTCTGCGTGCCTCCAACATCTCCACAAACCTATTCAGAACATTATCACGCCCCACTGATAGCGCTCTTGTGCGAGCCCCACCTTGCAGCCAGACAGGATGTGCTGGAGGCTTACATTTGGTCTGCGTTCTTCCAGGCCAGACCACCGTGTTTCAGACAAGCATCGTGGCAAGCCCAGCCATTTTCCTGAATTACTGTGGACAGTGGATTTCACACAACTTCATTGTCCACACAGTGTAACACCACGCCTTGTACTTGCCTGGAAGCTGGCTTTGGTCAATCCTTCCCTGGTGAAAAAATAGTAAAGCACAGTTTATTTGAATGTACTTAAGTATAACTAAAAGTATTTGTACTGTAAATTGGTATAATTAAAGTCTGTTAAATTGGAACAACTAATTTTGTACTAAATGCATTTTAGCTGTCCAAAAGCAGTGCTGAAGTTTAACTAAAGTTGTATTACACACTTGTTTGTAAACTTGAAGTGTGCTAATGGCAACATTATTGTGTGCTTCTAATGCAATAAACTTATTTTTTATAAATAATGACACCGCTTAGGAATTTCTTATATTTGTGGAAACTTTTTATTTTCTGAATGTATAGACAATACAGCAGCATAGACATGAGTTTTGGTGGGGGGGTTCTCATTTTTGGAATACAACATCAGAATGTCCTGAAATGTTGTAGTTGACACTCTGAAAAGATGAACTCTCCATCTGAGGTGAAATTGGTCTGGAAACTAGGACTTTTCTTAGTTTTAGAATGTATGGACAAAACTTTGGTATATATGAGTGTTGGAGGGCTTTTATTTTGTAATTTAGCAGCAGACAGTGTCAGACTGTGAGGTGTACTATTATTTTCAGGTGACTTTGGCCTGTGAAATTTGTGTTTATTTAGGCCTTTTTTCCATTTACTCGGGGAGACTTTTATTTTGGAATTCAGCATATACAGTGACAGGCTGTGAGGTTTTCAGGTGAAATTTGGCTGTAAAATATTTATCTATTTATTTAGTTATTTTCATTTATTCAGACAGACTGAATAAATTAATGTGAAATCGCTTCGACAGAAGATTACTTGTTTTCAGATCAGTTTTTTAACGGTCTTACCGTAATAGCCAGTGTATGCGCGAACCGCAAAAATGGCGGCTGGCTTGACCGCAACTAGCACTTACTAGCATGAAGAACAGATAGCCTATAAACATAGGCTGTGCATAGAGATCAATTTAAGACTCAAACTCTTCAGTACAAAAACGCTGTGAGTTCTTGTTTTTAATGCTGATAATATATTATACGAGCAAGAATGCATTTGTCCCTCAAATATCCACACGATATCCATGCAAATGTGACATTGATTTTATATAGCAGTTCAACAAAAAAGGGTAATATTAGGTGATACACATTTTAAATGGAGTATTTCCAGTGTTGTTTGTTCAATTTTGCAATGAAATAATAGTTCCAACGAAAGCCACAGAAGAACGCAGCGGTGTTTCGTGAATGAATCTGAGGCTCTGAACGAATCGTAGGAGTAAATGATTCAATGATCCATTCATAAATGCAGCCACTTGCTTCGTTACTGAATGAATGAATAATGAATGACTCACTAAGACAGTGATTTACCGCCACCAGGTAAAAAAATTTTTTACACCGGAAAATCAAAAAACTATTGTCCCATAATGAAAAAGGTGTGAAGCGTGAAGTCTAAGTGGAAGAGTAAGTACGTTACGTGATGGAAATAATGTATCTGAAAAGAGTGCTTGGCCACGGCTCTTTGTCTTATGTGCTAATAGTTTTTATCTGCAAATACCTAAGGATCATTTTAATCACATACAGAAAAGAAGACATAAGTAATTATGATAATCAGACTCGGTGATTATGGTACCAGCAGCCATAATCCAACTCAAGCTGACGAACCTGTAATTTACTAACCACTACTGACTGATGTTAAGGCTGACCAGCTCTTCAAAGAAATACAATTTAAAAAAAAAACACACACACACATATAGCCTACTTACAATAACAGCAAGCCATTTCTGTTGCACGTTTTAGTGTAATATTTTTAGTATTTATTATTTTTAGTATATTTGGACCACTATTATTATTACATTTTTATTATATATAATGTCATTTTAATTTTTGTGTATAATTGAACGTTTTAACGTTGCTGTAGTTTATTTAGTTAGTATTGTATTGTATTTTGTTTAAAATAAGAGTTCGTTTGACACAGGTCGGAAGTTGGGTCAGCACCGGAAGTGGATGGTATGGAAAGATGGCGGCGTTGATGGGTGAGTAAACGAGCTTGGTCTTAGACGATTTTAAGCCTCTGGATAACGCAGTATTGTTATTACTGCATCATATATAGATTGAGTGCATTAGGTGTAACTAAATTACAGCGCATCTTCAGTTGTTAAATTAATTCTTTCGCGTTATGAAGGACTTTACTCGCTGACCTTGTTACTTAACATGACTTGATCCGAGACTCCCTGTCATATACAAACAACTCGCATTCTAGTTGAGCAAAGATATACTATATTACTTGTGCTTTTCAGAGTAGAAAATCAAAAATGCCCTTTGGACAAGCGATATGTTGTGATTTACAGAAATCCCTGTCACAAAGTTGATATATATAAACCGCATAAGGTTCAAATATAGAATTATCGAAAGAATATTTTTGCATTTAGAAAAAAAAATACTGGACCAGTGTTTCAGCCACAATCATTTCTATTTCATTGTTTATGTTGTTGGAATTGTTTTATTTTTTGCTGGTATGTGCAAGTTTATCTATGCCGTTTTCTTGAGATTGAAACATTACTAGACAGATGTTATGTGAAGAAAAAAAAATTACATAACAGGTTTGTGCTGAAGGTAATGGCAAATATTGTGATTTAACTTTAAAGTGTTTTTATTTCAGCTCCCCGCCTTCCCGCCCTTGGCTCTTTTAATCTAAGGTAAGATTAAAGATTTCTTAAAGTCTGTCTGTTAGCTCTTTAATGGAGAATATAGATATGCGTGTTCATGATTGCTCTACATTACCTGGTAACTTTGGTTTGGAAGCAGGTAAAGACTAAAATGAGGGTTTGACACACGTTCAACCTTAATCTTTATGCATGGCAATGATAATCTTTTTGAAATAACATGCTGTCTTTGTGTGTGTGTTTTAGTGAATATATAATTGTGCATATAATATATAATTGCAAATTATATACAAATGTTGTAATAGCTTTTTTTTCTTGATGTTGTGTTTGTAACGTAGGGCCGTTTCATCGTTTTCTGTTCATAAAAAGGTTCATCTGACAGACAAAAAGGATGAAAACTCCTCAAGGTGCGAAATTAAAGGTTTTGTTATAGTTGTATGTCGCCCATCCTGGGCAATTATGGCAAATAACTATTACTATTACAATGAGTAGTTGTTGTTGTTATTAACTGAGCACACCCTTCTCTCCAGTCTGGTCCCATTCAGAGAGAAAAGCACAGCTCTTGCACCAAAACCAGCTTCAGCAGTCAGCAGTAAGGGTGAATACATCATCACAAAGCTGGATGATCTGGTCAACTGGGCACGCAGAGTACGTAACTCTCTACACATTTACCAAAAATGTTTTTGAACGTCCCTTATGCTCACCAAGGCTGCATTTATTTATTCCAAAATAAAAAAAAAAGGTTAAATTGTGAAATATTATTACAATTGAACTTTTCTTTAAATGTAATTAATTTCTATGATGGCAAAGCTAAATTTTTAGCAGCCAGTCTTGAGTGTCACATGATCCTTCAGAAATCATTCTAATATGCTGATATAGTGCTCAAGAAACTAATCAATGTGAAAAAGTTATTCTGCTTGAAGGTAAGGTAAGCAAGATTTTTTTTTAATGTTAAATTCATTCTATTAATCTAGTCTATTGCATTGTTAATGTCATTGACGAATAATTTCCGTCATAATTTTCGTCAACGACATTTTTTCACAGACAGAAATGAGACGATGACTAAATAAAAATGCGTTTTGAATGACTAAAATCATGACTAAAATCTACTCTCATTTTCGTCAACGAATAAAAACTAAACGAAAATGATAGAGAGGGACGATTTGGGAAGATACTGTATCTAGTCAGGACTGCTGTCCTGTGTGGAAGATACGCACATTTGAAGTGTAACGTGCTGGTCTAACTGCAGGAAACGCGGTGCTGTTGTGCGCTCTACAGGCTCGCCCACCAGCACTTCAGACTGCTTCGCAATTAATGAATAGCGCACATTTATGCCAAGCGATTGCTTACAAGCTAATGTTGATGAAGAATGACAATGTTTATGTGGTAATATGTTTTAGACGGTTGTAAGAATGCATATTTTATCTCCCTCGTCTGAACTTAAATGAGCAGCCTGCAGACATTTCAGAATAAGAGTCACTGTGTATGCGGGATGGTTTATAATTATTTTTTCCTGGTCATTATTGTTATTTTGTTTACACAACAAACTGTATTTAACTTAATTTAATTTCTATTTAATTCATAGTAAACTACTGTATCTTCTGTCACAAGAAGGAAAGACTAAGAACATTATTTGACACATTATTGAATATATTTTACAAGTATAAGGGTTATTATAGTTAAACCTAAAACCATAAAAAAATTAAATAAACGTTAACTGAAATAAAAATCTAATCTATTTTTTTTTTTAACAAACTATAATAGTACCTCAATGATAAGTGTGTCAATCCCTGAAAAGCACTGAATTGAGCTCTTTCATGTCTTTTTTTTTTAACTTAACCGGTCAAAAAAACATACGTTTTGGCGAGTAAAGTACAGTTGGTTGTCTTAAGTGAACATAAACAGTTTGGAGAATATCAGTGTATTGGATCTGTGTAATGTTAGAGAAATGCATTACAATTTAACCAAATTAGATTTTAGTCAACTAAAACAATTTCCGATGACTAAAATATGACTAAAACTAAATGGCATTTTAGTCAAAAGACTATGACTAAAACTAAATCAAAATTTGCTGTCAAAATTAACACTGGTCTATTGTTCATTGACTACTATCACTATGCCGTTCCTTGGTAAACTCTGAGCCTCCCTGCCACCATTAAAACACTGAGCTCTTTCCAGCTCAACCAATAGCATGAGTTTGGGGCGTGGCTACTGTATCAAGTAGAGCCAGAAGGGGTTTAGCTGGTGTGTGACCATGACTGACTCATTACAAGGGAAAAGATCTGAAATTCACTGCATTTAGACCTTAAAAGTTTAAAGGGGTCAAGTCAAGTCACCTTTATTTATATATACATTTATATATACAATGTAGATTGTATCAAAGCAGCTTTACATTGATAACTGGTACATTATTTTGGCTGCACAGCAGCTCTTAAAGAATAGTGTCAATGCAGGCAGATCAAAGCACTGTTGAATATCAAGTGTCCCCGACTAAGCAAGCCAAAGGCGACAGCGACAAGGAACCCAAACTCCAACAGGTGACATCAGGTGGCACACAAGTGTTAAAATGGAGGAAAAAAACCTTGGGAGAAACCAGGCTTAGTCGGGGGGCCAGTTCTCCTCTGGCAAACAGTGCTTTGTTACGACTCAGGTTGCTATCATAAGTCCGATAGGATCGCAACATTCAAAGTATTTAATTCAGTTCAATCCAGTTGAGGATCGTACTTATCACGCCGGTATGGACGGTTGTTGAGGAGCTGCGCCACTGGTTGTCATGTTGATGAGGCCTTCACAGTGGATGATCTAGTTGACTCAGTCTCTGCTGATACTTCAGGGCTGCGTTGTGGTCGTGTCAAGGCGCAGGTCCTTGGTCCGTGGTCATGAACACGTCAAAGCGAACAGAGCAATGTGATGCTACATGCTACAATGGATGCTTCAATACCATACAGCATCATCATGCACCTATTCAGAAATACAAATGTAACCATTTGTAATGTTTGATAAGTTCAGTATAGGCAGCCTCAAACATTTGTGGCGCTTCATGTCAAAAAATGCACCCAGTGCAAGATGCGTTACATGGGTTTATTATAAGCAAGACGCTCGAGTTTATACACAGCTGACTCAATTGCTTACTCATGGCTTAAAAGTATTCCTAATATGTTGGACGTTTTATTGAAAGTAGCCTACTTTTTCCTTTTGAGCCACATCTTCACAAGCACCCAGAGCTGTATTTGTGATTTTTGAGTTAGGGGAGGCATGACCACCAAAAGGAACTTGGAAGGTTTCCTGAAAATATGCTGCATTTTTGTAATTCCGCCGCTAGGTGCCACTTGTGTTGCAGAACCTACATACTTCAACTTTAATATTTTAAAATAGTATTTCAAACTAAATCTCTTTACTGTCACTTTTGATCAAATCAATGCATTCTTGAAAGTAGAAATTAAGTATTACTGACCCCAAACTATTAATAATTATTTTTTGCTGTAAAAAGCAGACAAATGATTCCTTTTCTAAAGCAGTTAAATGAACTTGTCATTAAATTTCTGTTTGTATTTTAGAGCTCCTTATGGCCCATGACCTTTGGCCTGGCGTGTTGCGCTGTGGAGATGATGCACATGGCCGCACCGCGTTATGACATGGATCGGTTTGGTGTCGTGTTCAGAGCCAGCCCCAGACAGGCTGATGTCATGATAGTTGCAGGGACACTCACTAATAAAATGGCCCCTGCACTGCGAAAGGTATTTGCACTACATCAATTTTAATACATTTCCATCACTTGTATTCATTATATTTTGGCAGCTATGTTTAATTTCCTTTTTGTGCTTTGGTCCAATGACTGTTCTGCTACTGTAATTTCTGAATGTCTTGCTGATGGCAGGTGTATGATCAAATGCCAGAGCCCAGATACGTCATTTCCATGGGAAGGTAAAATCACAGTTCTCTCATTACCTACTTCATATAAATGAGTTGATTAAAAAAGACTGTTTTATCATATTATGTTGTTTTTTGACTAAAACTGATTTGTTTCTTTCTTTTATTAGCTGTGCTAATGGTGGAGGCTACTATCATTATTCTTATTCTGTGGTCCGGGGTTGTGATCGCATCGTTCCAGTGGACATCTACGTCCCAGGTGTGTTTTATTTAAAGGAGTCATACGATGCTATTTTAAAAGTTCATTATTTTGTTTATAGGGTATAAAAAGAATAGGTTAACATGCTTTAATGCTCAAAAAAACACATTATTTTTCACATACTGTACATTATTGCATCTCCTCTATTCCACGTCTGTCTGAAACACGCTGATTTCTACAAAGCTCCTCCTTCTGAAAATCCCAGAGTGCTCTGATTGTCCAGATGACCCAGTGCATTGTGATTGGCTAAACACATCAAACGCATGTCGAAAATGTAACACCCTTTACCATAATCACAAGCTTTAAGCTTTCAAGGTTTCTAATCACAGTTAATAATGTCGTCGATATTACCGTATCAGTTAAAAGTTCAATTTGAAAATGCGGATAATCAAGCAGATCGACCGAAACCAATTTTGAAAGCACGTCTTGAGCAAAACTTTTCACAGCGGCAAGTTTCTATTTTGTAAATCTATTACTTTTCAGATTACAATATTATAGCAGTTTCATTTGTTTTCTTCACTGTAACAACTTTAAGTGTATGTGACAACATAATACAGTTTAAAACCATACTGAAGTGTGTATTTTTATAGGTGTGTGTAGCCAGCGTTGTACTCTCAGGTTCAGGAAGCTGTCCTCTGCTAACTTTAGCATTGTACTGCTTAGGAACAGCATTATAAATAAATATTAACCACTGATTCCTAATTTCATCTGTTTTCGGATGGCCAAACAAAGGGGTTTTGCTTTCGCATCCACACAGCATCTCCTCAATTCACCGAAGCCTCGTCTTATCTCTTTGCGTATGCCTTTGGTAGGGCGTTATGCTAATATTTCATATCCGATCATTTGCGGAAGCAGCATCTAGATTTTGATTGAGGTGTTTTAGGCAGTTCTGAACTTTGCAGAATCTTATACATGCACAAACAGATACGTTACATACTTAAAGGGATAGTTCATTCGAAAGTGAAAATCATTTACTAACTCTAAAGTTGTTCCAAACCTGTATACATCTCTGTGTTCTGCTGGACACAAAGGAAGATATTTTGAAGAATGTCGGTAACCAAACAGTTGATGGGCCCCATTGACTTTCATAGTATGGAGAAAAAAGAAAAAAAAATACCATGAAAGTCAATGATGCCTCACAACTATTTGGCTACCGACATTCTTCAAAATATCTTCCTTTGTGTCCAGCAGAACAAAGAGATGTATACAGGTTTGGAACAACTTTAGGGTGAGTAAATGATGACTATCCCTTTAAGAAAAATGAAAGCATTAAAAAGCAACAAATAACCCCTTGAAAATTCTGAAAGAAGATCAACCTGTAGCCTTTATCAGTTTTTTTTCTCTAACAAGTGGATAATAAAATGATCTCATCATATAGTAATGTGTTCGTCTGTCCTACCAGGTTGTCCTCCCACAGCAGAGGCTCTGCTTTATGGAACTCTGCAGTTACAGAAGAAGATCAAGCGAGAAAAGAAAATGAGAATTTGGTATCGGAAGTGAGGTGTGATTGTGTTTGTGTGTCTGGTCTGTAATGTTTATTTAATACTGGTCATTTGTTGGGCTCAGAAGGCTGATTTCTCAGGAGCTGCTCTGGTTTGAGCGAAGCTCCTCCTCTTTGTAGCTACAATAAAAGACTTTCTGCTTCAACGCTGAGTGCACCGAGTTCTGTTTGATGCAGATTGTATTTTTGTCAGTTGAATTTTGTCATTGACTATGTTTACATGTGCACTAATAATGCGATTGGATGATGATATGAGACTGCGCAGCGAGTTTAGCGATTTGAAGAAATCATTCATGAAGTTGTGGGAACAACACACGGCATCCGTGTACGTCCGAGCACATGCACACTGTAGTCAGAGCGGTAATAATGCGATTAAGGTGTTTACATGCCTGTTTATTGTGATTAAAATCTGCGTACGGCACCTAGTTTAATGCGGTTATGGTTACTACGATTGATTATGAGCTTAATCGCATTCGTTTGATCAAAGTATTGCGGTTACATGAGGTAAAGTTTAACCACAATATTGCCAGAATCTGATTATAATCGCATTATGAGGTTGCATGTAGACACACTCGTTGTGGTGCAATAGTTATCGTTGTCGGGACACTTCTCATTCGGGTAAATGAAGACCATTTTTTTGTAACATTACATTTTTTGGGGGGGTTAACACTTTATTTTACAGTGTCTTTGTTACACAAGTACATTACATATATTACTATATAATAGTAATAACACTACATTGTGCATAATTGCAACTAAACCAAACTCTAATCCTAAACTTACGGTAAGTACATGTTGTTAATAATCAATATTACTCAGTACTTATAAAGTATGAACCTGTATAAAGTACTTCTAAGCATTTATTAATCTTAGTTCATGTTCATTTCAACATATACTATAATATATTATGAAAATAAAATGTTGTATCTGTTAATATTATTTCATGGACTTGAGCTAACATGAGGTAACAATGAATTTTTAATAACTAACATTAACAAAGATTAAGAAACCCTGTAACAAATGTGTTGCTCATTGTTAGTTAATGCATTAACTAATGGAACCTTAATGTAAAGTGTTACCATTACGATTAAAATTACTACTTTTTTTTTTTTAATTACTGTTGTAATTAGAATTTGGGGTTAATGTGCTTAAAATATCAGTGTCACAATAAAAAAAAAATAAAAAAAAGTTACATTTTATTTTACGGTGTCCTTGTTATAGTTTATCAAAATGTAGATAACTGATGTTAAGAAATGGATTTATTATATAAAGTGTTGCCATCATTATTATATAAATGTAATTTAGAATTACAAAAGCTTAAAAGTAAAATGTAAATATCAAATATATTAAAAAAAAAAAGCTAATATTAATGCCTGAAATCTAAAAAATTTTTTAAACATTTTTTTTAATCTATTATTTTTATATATTATACTTTTTCTTTTTTTTTTACTTTAATATTTTGAATTGGCTTTTTGTATTTTCAGTTTTGTTTACATTTTACAAATTTGAAGTGCTTTTGTCATTTTAATTTGTTTTTTAATTACAGTAATTTAATACTTACAGAGGTTGGACAGTGAAACTGAAACACTGGCCAGCAGTATTGGGGGTTTCGTGCTTAAATATGTGCGGCCTGGTGGCCAATCTTCACTGATTTTATATTCCATCAGCAAAAGCACAGCTGTACATAAAATACTGCAATCCACACAACATAATGGGAGACGTATCAGAGTTCAAAAGAGGACAAATTGTAGGTGCGCGTCTCGCTGGCTCATCTGTGACCAGGACAGCAAGTGTTTGTGGCGTATCGAGAGCTATTGCATGGGTAATGTCGGCACATTATGTCTGAAAGGGATGTCCAGGTACTATCCTGAACTATATCTAAAAAAACATAAAACCACAGCTGCCTAACTCACTGCAGAAGTAAATGCACACCTCGATTCTCCTGTTTCCACCAAAACTTCACATTATAAACCTTAAAGGACTAAGGATATTTTTAAATATATCTCCAATTGTGTTCGTCTGAAAGATGATGTACACCTAGGATAAATCATGGGATAATTTTCATTTTTGGGTGAACTATCCCTTTAACCCCTAAATTCCTGTTGTTATCCTGAGAATTTCCATGACGTTCTTGGGCAAAACACAAACTCCTGGATACTTCAGGGGTACAATACCTGAAAAAAAGTTTACTGTAATTCTCCAATGATAAAAAAAAGTGTCTGCAAAATCCAAACTGAACAGCTGACTTAGGCAAAGAGGACTGCAGCTGAAGGCTCTGCAGCCGCTTTATCTGTAAATACATTCACAACAGTGAGCAGCTTATTAAATGTAGTATATGAAGCACAACAGCTAACTATATGTAAATTATGTAGAGTTTATTTTCCAGTAGTACAATCAAAAAAAATGGCTCAACTATGTACGGTCATTTATAAAAACCTTTTTCTAGTAATTTTGAGATTTGAATGCAATTCACCCTTATAGATAAATTAAATAATTAAATTTCAGAGACAATTGACAATAGAATGATTTATATGCACGTTGTGTTTTCTTATTCTTTAACAATACTTGGTGTGATCATCTTATTAAAGGAATAGTATTTGCATTCACTGGGAGGACTGATGTCCATCAATGTGGTGCTGATCTTCTCCTTTTTGAATCCGGCCTCCAGCAGGTGGGGAACTTGTGTCTCCTTAAAAAAAAAAAAAAAAAAAAAAAAAGTGTATCATAAGACCAGAGCACAATGGGATGGATATAATTACAGTTTAAAAAATGATTGTGTCATGAGTTTATTTACTCACTTGGAACATTTTGTCGATGTCATTATATTTATTTTTCAGCAGCTCGCCCCAGGAAGTGAGATTACAGTATGTGAGCACACCGCCGGGCTTCAGCAGTCTGTTAGCATGACCCTAAGAACACGGGTCATTGCCATTAGGGAGCAGTTCATCGCAGTTAACGTGAACTTAAACTGCAATTTAACCATCCACAAACCTTGATAAAGTTGAACTGGTGTGTGTGCCATGTCTCCTCTGACAAAGGATATGTGTCATAAAGAATACCTGTGATTGGAAGGCAAATATATGCAGAACTTTCTTAATTGCAACTTAATTTAAACTTTTTTGTTTTAATATGTATTATCTATGTAGTTTAATATACAGTATTACATATATGTGACCCTGGACCACAAAACCAGTCAGTCATAAGTCGCACAGGTATATTTGTAGCAATAGCCTATAATACACTGTATGGATCAAAATGATCTATTTTACTTTTATGCCAAAAATCATTAGGATATTAGGTAAAAATCATGTTCCATGAAGATATTTTGTAAATTTCCTACCGTAAATATATATATATATATATATATATATATATATATATATATAGAAAAGTGGATATTTGCGAGTGGATATGCATTGCTAAGGACTTTATTTGGACAACTTTAAAGGAGATTTTCTCAGAATTTCTCAGATTCCAGATTTTCAAATAGTTGTATCTTGGCCAAATATATGTATAAATCTCTCTCTCTCTCTCTCTCTCTATATATATATATATATATTTTTTTTTTAAAGACCCTTATGGCTGGTTTTGTGGTCCAGGGTCACATATTATTAGATAAAATGTACACTACCGTTCAAAAGTTTGGGGTTGGCAAGTTTCGTCTGCTCACCAAGGCTACATTTATTTGATTTAATTACAGTAAAAACAGTAATACTGTGAAATATTATTAAAATGAAAAATAACTTTTCTACTTGAATATATTTTAAAATGTAATTTATTCCTGTGATCAAAGCTGAATTTCCAGCATCATTAGTCCAGTCTTCAGTGTCACATGATCCTTCACAAATCATTTTAATATGATGATTTGCTGCTCAAGAAACATTTCTGATTATTATCATCATTAATGCTGTAAACAGTTGAGCTGCTTAATACTGAAACTCGTGATCATATATATATATATATATATTTTTTTTTTTTTCAGAAATCTTTAATGATTAGAAAGTTAAAAAGAACAGCACTTATTTGAAATGGAAAACTTTTGTAACATTATACATGTCTTTACTGCCACATTTGATCAATTTAATGCATCCTTGTTGATTAAAATTATTATTTTCTCTTAAAAGAGACACACACAAAAAAAAAAAAACTTACTGTACCCAAACCTTTGAATGGTATTTACTTATTTTTAATGTACCGTCATGTGAAGGCAAACAAAACTTTTTACTGCCTTTGTACTATCAATTTTAACAATCTTTAAAAAAAAATAGTTGTTTACATTATAGTAAATATTAAAATCATATTACCATCAAAGTGATTGTCAGGTAGGGTTGGCACAACATCTTCCCACAGGCCTTTCAGAGGAACAATCTATGCAGGTAAAACCAGTCAAGTCATTAACCGGCTCATAATAGTCCAACACAATACAAATATCAGACATGGATGTTTTTTGCTTTACTTTATGTGGCTGACTCTTGGCCCATTCCTGTAGCTTCTGGAATACGCCATCATTACACTCAATGATCCAGTGCTCCTCAATGGGGAAGGACTCCACTTTAGTGGCTGCTATGGCCATTCCAAAGCCGATCTCAAGCACCCTGCCACCTACATTCCCAAACAAGAGGAGACACGTTGTTAATGCTTACAATTCCTTATTCATAGTTTACTGCTCCTCACTACAACTGCCTTTTGTTCATTAAAGGGATAGTTCATCCAAAAATGAAAATTCGGTCATCAGTTACTCACCCTCACGTTGTTCCAAACCTGTATGAACTTCTTTCTTCTGCTGAACACAAAAGAAGATATTTTGAAGAATGTCAGTAACCAAATAGGTAATGGGTTACTTAGATAGTAATTTTTTCCCCCCATACTATTAAAGTATCAACTGTTTGGTTACCCACATTCTTCAAAATATCTTCTTTTGTGTTCAGCAGAAGAAAGAAATGTACACAGTTTTGGAACAACTGTAACTGATGACCGAATTTTCATTTTTGTGCGAACTATCCCTTTAAGTGCATAATGAATATTTACTGTGGAAGTCTGACTCTGTATGCAAGCCAATAAACATGAATTAATTTTGATTCATGCTTGGGTAATAGATTACATTACGCTTTCTCAACATCTGGCATAATACGATTTACACACAAATATTTCCATGCCAGATATGAATGAGAGAGTGGTGGTCATGGGAAAGGTCCTGCCCCTGGAGTCTCAGGAGGTGATATTTCAGAGAAGAGTAAAAATAGGCATGTGAGGAGCAAAGTAGAGGTCTTGGTGACCCACCCTTCTCAAATGAACGGCATTTCTAGAAATTTAGTTTGTAAACCATTGATGTGACTCGTTCTCTATAAATATGAACATACATTAATGACATTAAACGTAGCTCCCTGGACTAACTTTATGCATGTAAGTGAATATATTCAGGCAAAATGCAATGCACTGCAACTCAATGCAGCCACACAAAAAGGCGTGTTTAATGGGAATTAACTGAATCAAGTTCAGTACTAGTATTTTACCTCTGTAGTTTTCGTGGGGAAGTTTTGCACCTGTCGTCGTGACACAAGCACGTGTTTGTGTCATATTTACAGATAACGCATTCTATATCTCACGTGAACGTCGTTCACGTGCTAGGAATTCTATTGATGTGAAGGCGTAGGTAATGAATATTAATTAGGTAACGCCACTGGGCGCTCTAGGAAGGTAAAGAAGCAACGTCAGCATTTCCAAATTAATATTCATAAGCTAAGTCTTCGCCATAGTAGTGCGGGGAAGTCTTTAGCAAGACTCATTTTAGGAGTCGGCTCTTTCGAACGGATCGTTTCAAACTTATTTAGCGGTGCTTTACGTCATCACGGCGTGGTATACGTTCTCTAAATTTTTCTAATAAAGCCAAATATAGGCATATACGGGTGTTTATTACGGCTTTACGAGTAAGTTTGTTTATTTGTTAACATTTCTGCTATTGAAGTTGCCCTTTGCTCAAACAGTTAATTGTTGGTACATGTGAAAGATTGACAATAGCATCAAGTACGGACTTGTGTAGTTTAATGTAGCATGAACATACATCCGCCATGTTGTTTGTTGTCAATTGTTTCATAAATACGGCGGGTACATTCACTTTATTGACGTAGTGATTCCTGCATACCATATAGTAGGTTAGTGTGGACTTTGGGACAGTTCTCAGTTCAATCAGTTGGTGAGTTGTTGACTAGCGAACCGCTCTGACTGATTCATAAACGAATCGTCTATATCGATCTGTTAAAAAGATTCGAGTCAAGGATTCGTTCAAGAATCGGATTCCCTTCGCCATAGTAGAATTCCGTGTTGAGAACACGTCTTCTTTCAGAAGTTTTCGACAGATAATACTGGCTGTATGATGTTAAATATATGATATTGAAATTAAGTCACTTTTAAGTGAAAACAAAAACACGAATTGACTTCATTTATCTCACTGTTGTTGTTGTTGTTGTTTCAGATGAATCAAAAATCTACCTTTAGATGCAGCAACTGTTGCAAGAGAGTGCATGTATGGAGTTTCCCAGCGCTCCATAACGGGTTTTCCCATGATCTCCAGGTGTGTGTCGGCTTCATTGTAGTCAGCGCTCGCGTCGTGCCACACTTGTTTGCAGTTTTCGCCCTTTGAGAAGATCGGCTGTGCGGTGGTCATGGTGGATTGGTAAATGTTGACAGTTGTGGCGTGCAGTGGCTGAAGAGATCGTCTCTGCCCTGACTTGAGTGTTATATATTTAAAGAACTGCTGACTGTGCAAGAATCAGTGTAGTCAAAGAGTGAGTGTTGATAAGGAGTCCAGTGAGAAGGGGGTGGTCTCTCACATACACTGCTAGACAGCTTCTGATTCATGATGGTTAACCCAACAGCTGTAGCCTTCACTGTTCTTCACTATTTAAATGCCATGGTTATGCATTCCCATGTGGCAGAATCATGGTACGGTGAGTGTTTGAGATGATAATGCAATGCACTTTGATATGGGTCCGTGTATGGACCGATATGCTGTGCAAAAGTCTGAGACCACATTGAAAATCTGGGACTCGACACCTGGAAATAAAATGATTAAGAAACTTATGCACCATTTGTACGTCACAGTCAAATGCGAAAATGCGTGACTCCTTTTTACAAGTGTAAGATATGCTTCTTCCACTGAAGATCTCTGCAATATTCTCATAAAATGCTGGATATCATCACGTTTTGCAGCTCATATCAGTGCTGCACTGTCATGAAAGCAAAATAGGGGCAGAAGAATTAGCCTATTAAGTAATTGTCAAATTAATTGTATTTGTTTAAATGACAAAAAAGCAAAATAGATGCATTTATTTCATAGTGCTCTTAGACTTGGACACCTTTGTATACCATGGTACTGAATAATTACCCTATGCATGTATATTATGCATGCACATGTCCAAAAAAAAACATGGTATTTCTGTTATCCTGGTCCAAAAAAAACAAAAAAAAAAGCGCAACTGTAATACTGAGTGCAGTTTCGGCATATTAACCCTAATGACGTGATAGTTAATGTTGTGTAATTGTTCAGAACAAGTGGACTTTCTGAACTACATGCTGGGCAGCCACAGTTTTGTAGTTTTCGTCAATATTTCTGTCAATAATTTAAGGCTACTTGCATACCCGACATTCCCGTTGTTATATTGTGGCACATCTATTTTCTACTGCAGCATCTCAATGGATCTCTTTGCATGTAACAATTCACATTCTGCGAGCAGCAAACAAGAACATTTGATCCTCTAACTGTGAGAGATTTAAATTAATTAATATTTATCAATATTTATAATCATTATTAAGAGCTAATTCTTTGTACCGTTTAGGTTATGTGATTGTATGTTATTCAGTCAAATTTACAACTGATTAATATAGTAGATGTAATCAACAGAAGTATGTGGCTGTATAAATCCTCCGCTTTTTGTACTGTAGCACCTCCTTCTCTTGTCCTGTAAACACAGATATCTACACCCCCAACAGTGTATACGTGAACCTGTTGAACCGAGTTAGCTGATAGTACAATCCAAACAGCATATCACCGAATCACGATTAAGCACACTCAGAACTGAAATTTCTTAATGGGATCGTTCATTCAAAAATATTTACTCACTCATTATAAGTGAGTGTATGCTGTTTTTTTCTTCTGTGGAATAAAAGTGGAAACATTTTATGAATGTACTGGATACTTTTTCCCATGCAATTACAGTAAATGGGGACTGTTGTAAGAATATCATAAAAGTGCTTCATACAACTTGCACTCCATTTCAATCCTTTGGTAGTCGTGTGGGAAACAAACTGGAATATGGAATAATTCTTCCCTTCAGTGAGCTGTTCACTTCGACCGGATCAATGAGTCAAGTACTGAATCAGCCTGATTTACGAACAAATCATTCAGACTGGTTTTGTGACCTGGAACAGCTGATTTATTGAAAAGATCTGATAAAAGTAATGATTCATTCCTGCATTGGTTATCACTGCTTGGCTGCATTTAGCTCCACCTGCCCTTCCCTCACTAACGTCAATCCGTCTCGTTCACTCGGATGTTACGTCATTGCTTGCGTCACGAGAGTGCTCACTGCTGGCGAAACCAATGCAATGTGTTTAAATGGAATGCATTAAGCCCTTGATCACTTGTGGGAAAATTAGGCAAGGCAAGTTTATTTATATAGCACTTTAAAAAAACAGTGGTCATTCAAAGTGCTTTACATAGAAAAGGAATTCAAATAGTAAAATAACAATAAAAGCACACTCTAAAAAAGGCTGGGTTGAAAATAGACAAACCTAACCCAGCGGTTGGGTTAAATGCAGGGCTTAAAAAGGAAAATAATAATAATAATTCAATCGTTTCACTCCGAGCAGAATCGGTATTTTAACGTTTCTGTTCCAGCTTTCCTTCTGTGTTATTAACGTTCCAAAACCGGTTTGTTTAGAAAAAAATAACGGTTAATAACGTTATTTTTTTTTTACTTTTTTTTTTTCTTCTTTTCTATTCTTACAAAAAACAAAAAAAACGACTTTTAAACAATATCTGATGGGCAATTTCAAAACACTGCTTCATGAAGCTTTACAGATCTTTTGTTTCGAATCAGTGATTCGGATCACGTAAACAAAGCCTCGTTTACTGAAATCATGTGACTTAATTCATGTGCTCTGAACCACTGATTTGAAACAAAAGATTCGTAAAGCTTCGAAGCTTCATGAAGCAGTGTTTTGAAATCGCCCATCACTAGATATTGCTGAATAAAGTCGTTATTTTGGTTTTTTTTTTGCCGCACAAAAAATATTCTTGTCGCTTTATAATATTAAGGTTGAACCACTGCAGTCACATGAACTGTTAAATACGTCTTTAGTAGCTTTCTGGATCTTGAGAGCTTCAGTGACATTGCTTTCAATGGAGGCCTCACTGAGCCATCAGATTTCATCAAAAATATCTTAATTTGTGTTCTGAAGATGAATGAAGGTCTTACGGGTGTGGAACAACATGAGGGTGAGTAATTAATGACAGAATTTTCATTTTCAATAAATGTTCACCTTTCGATTATTATTGTTGCCTCTAATAATTATGTGTCTGATCTTTAATTTCCTAACCTATTTTGGGTTCATTTTAAGCCAGCCATATAGTCATTTTTAAACAATAGTTGGGTTAAATAAAACTGCCCAGCACGTTGGGCAAACATTTAACCCAACCGCTGGGTTTGTCCATTTTCAACCCAACTTCGGTTGTTTTTAACCCAGCTTTTTTTTTGAGAATACAAAAGTTATAAAATAATTATAGAAAAAATAAAAAGGTTACATAGATAAGATAAGGTGCAATCATTCGGATGTACAGTGGCTCTAACTTCCCAAATCTCTAAGTTCGGGCGCCCCGTCTGAATGGAAAAGTCAGAGAGCTTCGGTTCGTGAGACACACTAGTAGCAACTTCCCGGCTTATTTCAACACCTTTCGCCTCTGATGGCTTCCAGTGTCCCTCCAACCCACCAATGGACTGGAGTCCTCCGATCCCTTAATGGAGTGGAGTTATCACCAACCGTCTGCCTCTGATAGCCAAGGAACCGGTCCAATCCAATCAGGGTCAGAATTTTATTTTCGGGGTCGTTCCTGGTGCATCCCTGACCAACCAACCCTATTTCTATTTTTATTTCATCTTATTCAACTAAAGGCTAAAATTCTAAAATTCCTCAATCACTAAGCTCGGGGATCCCCTATCTGGAATGTAAGAGATTAAGAGTCAGGTTCACGATCTCACACCGGTGTCTAGTGTCTATTCACTCTCAGAGGTGATAAACCTCAAGCGTGACATGCACTTCACCCCTATTTTAAAAACAGAACACTATCACAATACATCCGACAAAACCACAATTCGTTGGGTTTTTATGTTATTAAAACAGCTTATTTAACAACAGTACTTCGGGTTTAAACAATTTTTAACAAATTTAAAACACTGCCACAATTCCAATTCGTCGGGCAAAACCATCATTCGTTAGGTTTTTATGTTTTAAACTTTACAGGGGTAGGTAATCTTATGCGCTGTCCGCTCCTCACCTGTAACCCAAGAGAGTGCGCACTTTTGTTGCTGTTTTGCCGTCACAATTGTGTTGCATTGTGGTCTATAGATCTGCCTGAAGTGGTCATAGTAGACTCGCTCCCTCTGTCAGAATCAAGGGGTTGAGGGTCTGTCCAAAACAACTTTTTTTCCCCACCTGACAAAGTTGAATGCACTTCAAAATGGCGGTAGGGATTCCACCGAGGGAGAGTGCTTAGGGTAAGCTGTATGTCTAAAAGTAGAGATAAACACAACCCTCCTCTTATTAAAAGATCTTCATTTGTGTTCCAAGGATGAACGGAAGTTTGGAACGACATGAGGGTGAGTAAATGATGACACAATTTTCATTTTTGTGTGAGCTAACCCTTTAAGAGCGATCTGCTGTGACATCACAGTCATGTTGCATTGTGGTCTATGGATCTGTCTGAAGTGCACATATTGAGTAGACTTGTTCCCTTGGTCAAAATCAAGGGGTTGAGGCGAGTCTGTCCAAATAAACTTGACGCAGTTTAAAATGGCGGCAGAGGGGAAGTGCTTAGGGATGTTTGTGAGTGTCGCTGCGTCTGGAATCAAATACTACTCTACTACATAGCAGGGGAGACCGGGGGCAATTGTAACAAATTTTGGTCATGTCGTCATTACTCAAAAACCTTTTGAAATATTTGGATACAATTTGTCTGTGTTCTACTTGTTAACAGTCACCAAATGTTTTTACAAGCAATGTTAGAGTCACAATATTGATTGATGCGGGGGCAATTGTAATAATACCTTCATATAAATACCAATGACCACAATAAACTCCAGAGAATATGGATATAGTTAAAACTATTCAATATCCATTACATCCATATTGTCCAGAACAATTAATGAACTCCCCTTGCTGTTTTCCTTGGTCTGAACCTAGGCATGAGTGTACAGGGCCTACTCAGTAAAATAGATCCCCAGACTGAGAGGGAAAAACACTTTTCTTAAATGATTGTAATCTGTCAATCTATTTTGATGTCCTTACTTAGCTGGACGCTATTTTGATGGTGTCTGGGGCAATTGTAATGCCGTGTTACAATTGCCCCCATGACAGGCTACCCTGCTAGCTAGAAACAACAAAGCTAATTGTTTGACAAAGATATCAAATGTTAGACAACAGAATGGTCATCAAAATAAGACAGATTTAATTTCATTACGCGAAAAACAGTAGCCTATGCGAACAGAGTAGTATGTCCGAATTCATAGTATTCGAAAAACAGTATGCGAAAAGTACCCGGATGACTAACTACTTCCGGCGAGATTCTGAAGTGCGCATATGATGAACACTTTACTATCCCATGTGGCCACGGGAGAGGATTTGTGAATGGAGTTGAAGGGACGTAACTGACGCCGGTAGGTCACGTGACAGTAACAACATAGCGGATGTAGTACGTCCGGATTCATTCATACTACACGCATTCGTACTATATAGAACGTACTTTTTCAACATTCGTGAAGTCAATTTAAATTCAAATGTAGTACCTACGGAACCGTACGCGATTTCGGACGCAGCCTGTATGTCTAAAGGTGGAGTTTAACGCAACCCAGATGTCGCTGCAAGAGAGAGGCGATGTTATTTTGATTAAAGATTATGAGGTCACATGAATAAAAAAAATAATAATATGCACAGATAAATCATTTATATTAAATACTGCCATATTTAAAAACAACAACAAACAAACAAACAAGAATTGTCAATGTGACATATATGTATCAAGGAGATCTGAATGAGTGAATGGTGAAGCTTGAGTCTCAGTTCTTATTCACGTCCGGAAATACTTTACATTTACATTTAGCTGACGCTTTTCTCCAAAGCGACTTACAAATGAGAGTAGTAGAAGCAGTCGAATCAACATGAGTACAATCCAAAACAGTACGTAAGTGCCGTGTCAAGTCACAGTTTCATCAGTAAAGTGCTCGTAGCAAGGTTTTTTTTTTTTTTTTAAATATCATTTTTGAGTGAGCAATTCCTTTGAGAACACATCTACACCGGTCATTTTTTAAAATTAAATGACTGGACTCCATTTCCCAACATGCTGTGTTTTCATTGCACCGCCCTTGCTGGGGCACCCCGTGGATCGCGTCAGTGTTGCGCAGATTCGGTTTGAACCGAAAGCGGAGTGTGACCTTCCCGGGCGGCGGAGACCGGCAGGAGACTGAGCGAGCGGACCCATGTCAGCACTCCCGTCCACAACCCTCGCCACAGAGATGAACAGCAACTTAGCTGGAGATGAAATCGGGTAAGACACAGTGTGTTATATGACAGTGTTTGGATGTAACGTACCCGTCCGTTCCAGCGGAGAAAGATGCGCAGCGGGCCGCCCGGAGGACAGCAGATAGCAGGGAATCAGCCCGCCGGGCTCCGCACTCACACTGGTGCACCACTAAAACTCCTTATATTTAAGGAGCACGGCGACAGCGACACGTTCTCGGTTAATTTAGCTGAAAAAATGCTTGGTTAACGAAGCGAAGAGAAAGGTTGACAGAAAAGGATCAGCTGTCAAACTGGAGCTTGTGTCACTTTCCTTGTATGCTGTAAGTTTCTTTTAAACAAACTGGAGTATTACAGCTCTCCATTTATAGTGTAAGTTGTATAAACACAAACTGGAGGTTTATATCGCTCTCTTTCATAAGTTTATAATCAAACCGGAGGCTCGTGTGCTGTTTTGTTATCATGTTTATAATCACAAACTGGGGGTTTGTATGACTGTCTTTTGTGTCAACTCAAATTGAAGACTGATATCACTGGGGTTTTTTTGTTCTGTAAGCTTTTTAATAATAATATTGAAGGATTTTATCTCTCTTTTATGCTGTAAGATGTATAATGGGAGCAGAAGAGGAATCTTCATTCACAGTGTTATCCAGTGACCCAGCCTGCAGCAGTTTACATTAGCCAGGTAGATTTGTCAGCCAGCTCATGTCTGAGAAGGTTTCGGAGTGGGTCAGGGTAATTTGAATGTTTTCTGATTATGACCCGTTAAACCGCACAGATCAGTCAGATCAGGCTTTCAGCCAAGGGCAAACATGTTTTCTCTCCTTCACCTTGACTCATGTTCCTTTCTGAATGAACTCAAATGCATTGTGACATTCCCTCATCTTTGTGTTGCAGGAAGCTGTTTGTGGGTGGATTGGATTGGAGCACCACCCAGGGTGAGTGTAACTGTCGTATTAACCACCATATAGTTTTATACAGTAACATTAGTTGCTATGTAGGGGCTCTTAAATAATGCAAGTGGCAGCTGCAAGGCTCTATCACATAGTGTGTGTTTCATTAAAAGCGCAGTCTTGTTCTGCTCTTCTGGGTAGATGCTCGCTATAATATTCTGCATAAATGTTGATATCTGCTTGGCATGTTCCGGACGTAGAAACCAGGTTGTCACTCAGGGGCTGAGCTTGCCTTTTCAGTTCGTGGCTGCAAGTGAGAGAGCCTGGGTTAGACGCAAGCTTCAGAAATCGGATAAAGCCCGTATCAAGTAGCATGCGTAAAATGCAATGAGGAAATCGATGGGGAATGATCTAATGTTGTACATGGCGTATATAATAATTTGATCATATATTTCAAAGACTTGTCTGCTGTACTTGTCACTCCTGACACATGATGTAATTTTATGTAATGTCTATTGCTTTTCTTGCTTTGACATGTTAATACATATAAAACAGAATTGTAACGTTCTGAATTTTGACCTTTGGGCCATCTGCTCGTACAGGACTGAAAGCTGATTTATGTATACACATTACATATCATTTTGCTAATCTGAGATGTGTAGTGCAGTTTATAATTCGTACATTACTGTTCAAAAGTTTGGGGTAGGTAAGGTTTTTAAAAATGTTTTTGGATGAAGTCTCACCGAGACTGCACTTGTTTGATTAAAAAATACAGTAAAAACAGCAATTTTGTGAAATAATTTAATATTAGAATTGAATTAATTCCTGTGCAGAATTTTCAGCATCATTACTCCAGTCTTCAATGTCAGAAATCATTCTGTGCTGATTTGTTGCTCAAGAAACATTTTTGATCCGTATTAAATTCTTTAAAAAAAATCTTATTGGTCCCCAACTTTTGAGAAATATATTCAATAAATCAAAAAGAAAATGCCGTTTGACAGATGAATCAAATTTTGATCATTGGACACGAGGATAGGAAATGTTTTTGTTTTTTTCTGCTATTTTAGTTCAGGACCACTGATCTAAATGTATTAAAAGGCACCTTTTTGCTAATTTTTGCTTTCTGTGTTTTGTCAGAGACTTTACGAAACTACTTTTCTCAGTATGGAGAGGTTGTGGATTGCGTCATCATGAAAGATAAAAGCACAAATCAGTCCAGGGGCTTCGGCTTTGTGAAGTTTAAAGACCCCAACTGCGTACGGACTGTCCTGGACACCAAACCTCATAACCTGGATGGAAGAAATGTGAGGAGAATGACTGATCATTCTACTTTGCCCAATCACAATGATAACTGCTTCACATTTAAATGCTCACCTAAAGACATCTGCATGACCCCAAAGTCAAAAACCTCTGCTCTAATGGCATGCTGGTTTGATTTGATTCTTTTCTTTTTCTTTTACTGAATAAGTGCTATCTGTTTATTCTCACAGATCGACCCAAAGCCTTGTACGCCTAGAGGTATGCAGCCCGAGAAGACTCGAGCAAAAGATGGCTGGGTAAGAACTCAGAAATGTAAAGCCACATTTAATGTGTTTTTTAAATCCAAGTTTGTTCATTAGAGTCTGACAACTTTTTTTATTCATTGCTGTAATTCAGTCCAGTACTTGCCTAACTCTAAAAAAGCTAAAATATTCTCTTTTTTTGTGTGTGTTTTAGAAAGGAAGCAAAAGTGACAGCAATAAATCTAAGAAGATATTTGTGGGTGGAATTCCTCATAATTGCGGTGAAGCTGAACTCAGGGATTATTTCAACAGATTTGGAGTGGTGAGATGGACACAGATGCAGAAATGTACCATTTCTTTTAAATCAGACTCATAGGGCATTATTAATAACTAGATACATTTTATAATGTTGCAATGATGTCAGATGATGCACATATACAGTGGCGTCTAAAAGGTCACATGGTCATGAACTTGCTTATTTGATTAATATCCTAGAAAGAGTGCAAAATCATGACATTTCTTTGCTATATCCAAGTTTAAATTTGATTTTGAATCTATGATTTTCAATATTTTCTCTCACCTATGGACCCCACTGTATGTAATATGTTTTATATATGATGCTTTTTTTATTGCTGTTTCGTCCTTCACTGGTCCTGTTCTCCCTTTTGAAGGTCACAGAGGTGGTAATGATCTATGACGCAGAGAAACAGAGGCCTCGAGGTAAACCACACATTCATATTTGCTCCCATTCAGTCTCTCTCTCACCTCATGCGCAAGACAAACTATTCCAACCCAAAGAGAAGAGAACATCACGCAGGCCATCCGTCCCTCTCATGTGTGCGATGCTTGGTTTGGTGTGTCTCAACTCTTGCATGGTGGCAAGGCAAATCAGCAGCATCCACATGACACGCAAACATTTGCAGCAAACACGTGCAGTCAGTTCAGCTTCTTGCACATCTGCTTGTGTCTTAAAGGAGTAGTTCATCCAAAAATGTGTTCAGACCTATTTTTTTTCCTGTGGACACAAAAGGAGAAATTTTGGAACCATCTAATTTCATTAAGTGTGGTAACTTAATGTAAATAGCTATTTTTGAATACAGGAGATGCTTGTTAAATGCAAGATATTTATTAGTGAATAACCATTTAAGTTTTATTAAAAGGATTGAGGATTGAAAAACAAAAAGGGACTCACTGTGCCTTTAAAGGGATAGTTCACCCTAAAAAATTAAATTAGGTCATCATTTACTCACCCTGGTGTTGTTCTAATGCTCCTAATGTCCTTCTTTCTTTTTCTGAAGACTAAAGGATAGGGGTGTGATGAGATCACGTGCCACGAGATCTCGCGAGATTTCTGGTCAAGGTGAAAAGCGGTCTCGTGATATTGCCATGACGGAGCGTGAAGGTGAAATTTGGATCGAATATGCCACTGCTACGTTTATGTTACACCTCCACTGTCATTTTATAGAAATAAAAACCATTTAATTCAGAACGGTCGCTTTAGTCCTTTTCAGCTCATCTAAGCTGCAAAGTCGTATGTAGTGCAGCAGGAATCAGAGTTCACAGATCACGTGACGAGATGACTGACAAGACCATGGCAGAGAATTCGTTGCACAACAGAAGTGTCAGACAAATGTCTTGTCTTGTAGAATGCGCGCTCAGGACCGCCACTCCCTGTTCACAGAGTACACGCAATTTCGAAAGCGAAAGTAAAACGCGAACGCGCCTTCAAACGCAATTTCAATACATGAAAATATCTCCCATTATGAAAGCTATTTTAGGCTGGGCTGTGTAGTTGTAACCATCTCTTAGCTCTGTATAATGCTTGAAGAAAAATGTAGTCTCCATATGCACATTGAATATTGAGAGAGTACTTTGGTTGCACTTATTGTTTGCACTTAATAAGACTGAGAGAAACTGTTATTCATTTTTATTTATACTGTTTTTGTTTCTATGATCAATTTGTGGAAAGGAGTTCAGTTAGGAGGTCAAAAGTTGTAGAAGCTCATAAATCATGTATAGTAAGGTCTCATGAAATCATACAGGAGAGAAGCCAGTCAGTGGAGTTTGTGGCAAAACCTTTTACGGTGCTTGAGTATTGTTGTCTTTTACTGTATATGATAATTCATACTCAGAAACGGAAATTACATTCTTTACAAGATTAGTTAAAACATTTCAAATGCCCCTGCAGACTATTTTTTTACTCATGTATTTCATAATGGGGTATTTCTTAAAAATGCTGTGTGAAAATCTTATCTCGTCTTGTGAGCTAAGTGTCTCGTCACATCCCTACTAAAGGAGAATTTAAAAAAAAAACTCCCACTCTCCCTCATCATATAATGGCAGTGAATAGCGTATAGATACGTAAAAGTATCACAGAATGATCCGATGCGATACGTGTCTTATATTCCAAGTGTCCTGGGGGTATACAATAGGGTTTGGTAAAAACAAACTGAAATTTAATGTATTATTTCACGAAAATTGGCCGTTGGTATTCTGTGCACGTTCGTTAGTGCCTCAGTTCTCTCTGTCTCGCCCAGAAAAAGCACACAAGTTGTGAGAAAATAAAGATTAACAAAAACACGACATGAAATGCAATCCTTCTTGGAGTTGAATATATCTGTTGTGTTCATCATAACAAGGAGTTATCATGTTCGCACTGCCATTCTAATTGTTATAAGACAAACAGAGCTCCGGTCTGGATATATTCAACTAAGCAAATACACTGATAACCTTTTTCGGGATTTCTAGGTGTTGTATTTCATGTTGCGTATTTATTAGTCTTGATTTCTCATAACTTATGTGCTTTTGCTGGGCGAGATGAAGTGAATTGTGGTGTCTCACGAACACGAACGGCCAAGGATTTTCAGGATTTTCGTTAAATAATACATTAAATTTCAGTTTGTTTTTCACCAAACCCTATTGTATACCTCCAGAACATGTGGTATATAGTGATATATGTCACATGGGATCATTCTGTGATGCTTTATAGCTTGATGCTGGTTCACTGCCATTTAATGGACTAGCTTGAGCAGGACATTTTTTTTTAATTCTCTTTTTTTGTTCCAAAAAAGAAAGAACGCCAAACTGCATTAGAACAACACCAGGGTGAGTAAATGATGACATCTTTTTCATTTTAGGGCGAATTAACCCAAAACAATTGTGATTTTTAGCAAAAAATACTTTTTTCGTATCTTGCATATAGTGGTAAAACTAGTAATATATTTTTGATTTTTGGAGCTTGATAGATGTGGGCACTACGGACCATTGTATGGAATAGAGCTCTGCAAAGATATTTAAAAAATTTTTCCATTTTTGTGTTACATGGGAAAAATAAATAACAGGACAATGAGTAGGTCATTTTAATTTTTGCGTGAACTACCACTTTAAAATTTAAAATTGTAATGCATTATGGCTGACACCTTTCAGATAGGATTCACTGTTTCATTATTATTGAAAACGGACTGTGGCCATGACCCGGTCTAGCTGAAGAACTAAAATAAAGCCATGACTGAATAAGTAAAAAGAACAAGCTATTTCATTTTAAAGTTTTTTTACACAATGTTTATGGAAAGATTGCATTCACTTAAGCCATGTCCTTCTATGTCTTCCAGAAAATAGTTTGCTCTGCTTTTACTGTTTAAACTTAAAATGCTTTTCACCTTTCACTCTCGTTGGGTATATATGGAATAGTTTGTCATGTGAACATTTGTAGTTGAGCTACTGAATTTTCAATCACTGAAATTAATTTCTATTAACATTTAGACATTTAAATAAGTTTTTTTTAATGCATATTTACATTTGATTGATCTACAAAATGAGTGTTTATTGCAATGTAGTACATTTAAGTAAGCCCTTTCTATCTTTCTTTTTATGTCCCTGTTTTCCTTGTCAAGTGTTTGAATGCATTAACGTTTCTCCTGAGATATGTCTGTTCTTTCTTGTAGGATACAGTACAGATAGTGGCACCACACAGATTAAGGCCTGGTGTGAAACACACTCATGCCTGTTTCTCTGGTGTAAACACGGTTAATGCTTCAGTTCAGACAGTTTACACATTAGTTTCTCTTCACTAATACTGCATAAAACACTTCCTGTTAAGAGATTCAGTGCGACAGACGTTCTCTGTTTGCGTTTCGCTCTTCTTAATAGCATGATTACACACTGTCTAGCTGTTAAAGGCATAAAGGCGGGTTTGTGTTCTCAGTAGCTTCATGGGTGCAGGACTTTACTTCGCAATGTTCTTGACTGCAATAGGGATAGTCAAGATGGTGGACTTTTCATCCAGCAAACATCTAGTCAATTACTAGTTTTGGGGCATCAGTGTAAATGGGAATGGGAATTAATTCCGAGATGCAGCTTCACAGAGAGTGTTTTAGAGTGCTGTGCATTAGCGTGCAGTACTTTCAGCAATGCGAAACACTCTTCATGAAGTTGTCTCTAAATTCATCACACTACATACGACTTTAAAGCACCAGTTGTCGAAGTATCGCTTGTGCAAATTCACCACCTTTAAACATAAATTCCGTCCAGTTGCTGTTTTTCAGCATCTTGTGCTACAAGTGTTACATTTTTAAGACACTGTGTCAAATTCTTTGTCCCTTTTGAGCGGCCCCTAACAAGACCTACTAGACAACCCAATGACTAGTCAATTTTGCTAACAGGCAATAATGCATTAAATTGACTTTTAACAGCCTCTATCAATGGCAACTTTCTTCTTTAATGAAACCAGGCCTGATGATGAAGGGCAGGTTGGGTATATTTAGTCCTCATTTAGACAGATGGTTCTGCTCCAAATAGTGTACGAATTCTCAGATCTCTTCAGTCTCAAAGGACGTGCAATCGGAATCAGGTTAGATCCCAAAGTGGAGATTCTCGCAGCCCAGTTCTGCCACAGTTATCTGATCTGACAGAAACTAGTTCACACTGGTGGATCTGGCGCAGCTAAACTCAGCTGCTGCTGGACGATTGTGCTCTGTCTTATCGCGTAAGTGACCTTGGAATTGCGTTCCGCTTCGGCAGCCCACTTTGATAGTTCTGCCTGCGTGACCCCTGCACGCGTGGGTGCACGCAGTTGCCTCTTTTTTACTGTCCCCAAGCCTCTTGAGTAGATCTCTGAAATTGAGCATTAACTGGGCTTACACCACACAAGAAACTGGGCTGCATTAAATGTTTCACAAATATCCTTATATCCTTGTGGTGCTTTTGTTGCAGTGTTACAATCTATGTTCTCTTGGTTTGCCCAAAGTACTGTGGCATTTTGGGAAGCTTCGAGAAAACCAGTAAAAAAACCTGTAGTTGTAATGATCATTCTTGTTATGCATTGATAATTGTGGTTGCTGCTCGCATTTGTTGTGCAAGATTGGGGTGGTGACGAAAGTGAGGTTCGGATGAAACGGAAAAAGGCAGAAACATATATATATATATATATATATATATATACATTTAAAAAAATCAAGCCCAACACTTGACAGAGATCTGTCGCCAGTATCGTTGAGGTTGCATAAGACCTGACTTCAGTTATCGAATGCCTTCTACGGCTGTTAATGATTAAGTATGTCCAGGGTTAAAGTATTGAAGGGAACGGAATAATACATAACGCTTCTGTCCTTTTGGCCTCCACCTGTGACCTTTCCTGGTGACTCGGGCCGTAATGTCATCCGAACCTCAGGTACCCCCCACCCCATCCTTCTTATGTTCTTCTAGCTGTTCTGTCCCAACACCCTGCTGCTCTGTTGACTTTTGGTCGTTGGCTAGGTTTTGGATTTATTACTTTCGAGGCCGAACAATCAGTGGACCAGGCTGTCAACATGCATTTTCACGACATCATGGGCAAAAAAGTGTGTAGTTGTAGTTTTATTTTCCCCTACATCAGAAACTAAAGCTTGGGCGACCAAACATACATTAACATTTATAGAATGGACATTTAACATCACAGGGAGTTTTTGGTTTCTAACATGATTGGTTATTTCTTTCCCAAACTGGGGAATGTTTGCAAACCTGTTAAATGTTATAAATTTTTACTTGTATAAATCTCTGTCCATGTTAGTCACCCAAGGTTTGGTTCATTTGGACCGCTCCTTTAGGTGCTGTAATGCTGTATTAAAGTGACAAACTAAATTAAATGAATTTATTAGTATACTTAGCTATTATTATTGAATTATAAAAGACCATAAGGTAACTTTATTGCATTAAGTGTTGCATCAGCACTCACCTAAAGAACCGGTTGATTTCCTTTTTTTTTTTTTTTCTTTCTTTCTTTTTTTTTTCTTTCTTTTTTTAAATTCAGGTTAATACTGTTAGGTCACTTACTATTTGAGTTCAGAAGGCAAAGAGAAATCTCAATTAAGTGACCTCAATGTTTGAATCTCCATACTGTGTCTGCTAGTCTACTCCAAATGGGCTTTGGGCGGGCAAATGTCTCTGTAGTGTAAGATTATTGTCTGATACCTAGGTGTATTAGTCTGTTTCGAGGGATAGCGCAAGACCGAACAAGTCGCATGACGTGTTATCTCACCTCACCAGCTCGACTTAGTAAAATATCACTCCCAGCATGGTTGCTTTGAGGAAGTTGATCTGCATTCTGAAAATACAACACTAGCTTTTCTCACATATTTTGACTAATAGTCTCATGCAGGCCCAGAATTCAGAGCGAATTACATGGGCCTGTCTTGGACTTTAAGCGTTTGGTCTCCCGAGGCATTTCCTTGCTCTGTCATGACTGCACTGTGCTGATTTAAAGTGAAAAACCACTTCCAGCAAGTTTGTTCAAGACTCCAGAATAGCTCCGTAGTTTCTGTCCTACATTGAGTTTGTTTTTGCCCGCTGACGCTCTCCTTGACTCTGGTCTGTGTTCCTGAAGGAATCAGGTGCTACGGTACCTGGGCTATTGTTCTTCACATGACATTATTTCATTGGGGCTTTAAGGGGGGTGGGGCCATACGTTATAAAATTAGAAACTGGAGCATATCAAACTGTGTACCAAATCCCAGCTCTACTGTTGGACGCGAAGACTTGCGCGAGGCCTCCCATCACTCTGAGCGGTGATGCCCGCGGGAGTGGGGGTGTGGGGGGGTGCGTGTTGCTGATTCGAGGATTGCAGACCACTCGCTCAAACTGATACCTAATTAGGTCGACAGTGAGAGAGGAGGAGAGAGACGAAAAGAGAGTCGTTGCGTTTATGCTGCTTTCCAACGGAAAAATATCATCTCTCGCTCTTGATGCAAGGTGACCCCAATAACTCACCCCCTTTAGAGTCTCAAGTCTATTTCTGGATCTCCACTTTAACTGGAGTGAAACTTCCCTCCGTGTGTTAAACTGTGTTTGTCCATTTTTTTTATTTTTTTATCTAAGTGGCAGGTAATAGAATGTCATTGACTTAATTGGCTAATTATATAATTAGTGGTAAATGCTAAGGCAGGCATCTAAAAAGCAAATCTGAAATCCTCTGTATTCTACTTAACTCATCTCGTTTGTGCTAAAGATATGAATGATAGCTCAAATCCTTTTTTAAAAAATTATTATTAAAGTGGGAATGAAATGAAAATTGGCCGTTATCTATTTTCTGTTTGTTTTTTTTAGCTTGTCATTTTTAATCACAATGTCATAACTCGATCTTCAGGTGAAACAACAGACTTCTCTTTGACTTCTGTAATCCCGTTCTTGAAATCGACTGCAAGCTTGCGTTCAGATCTAACACCATCCAACAACCAATGGATTGAGCCTAGTTTACATCCTACATATTTTTTTTTTTCTTTTTCTATAATTCATTTTACTCAGATGTACATCACAATACGGAAGAAAAGATCTGTTGCTCCTTTGGTTACGTCGCGGTTATTTAAACCACTAAGAAAACATTGCCAACCACCTAACCCACATCTTGGCAACCACTCGCATCAACTAGCATCATAAGCAATGGCAAACACCAATCTAATTGTCTTCAGAACATGTAAAAGTCTAGTCATTTTAATTTTCATATATGACACAGTATGAAGATTCCTCTATGGTTAGACTTTTGTCTCTCCATTTTTATTATTTGCATGTTAAGTATTTGGTACAATTAGATAATCATACATTTAAACATCACTGACCCTTATATTTCTATGTAAATTGAGATTCTTAAGCATTAGCCAGGGGGAGGTAAGTCTTAATTTTCTATCAGCAGTTTATAACTACTTAAAAGAGCTGAGATATAATATATGTACAGGGACTGTGTTTCTGAGGTATGTCTGTGGTCATGAAAAATAAATATTTATTGTCAAGTTTAAGCAGAAGTCATCCTGCCTGATATAACCCATAGAGTTTTAGTGGACTTTTAAAGACCTAAATGTCCTTTTCATACCCAAGTACCTTAGAAACATTGGTTAAAAAGTTATCAAATAGAAGAGACCAAGTATATTCCATTCCATCTGGACTACGGTCATGTATTTGGCCTAAGTAAGCGTATGTTTTCTGAGGTGAGGGCTAAAGTTTCTGATAGGTGAGTGGGGGAAGTAGGCAGTATGTTAATTCTCCTCTTGCTAGTTACGACCTCTTGTCCTTTGTGCAGGTTGAAGTGAAGAAGGCGGAGCCACGGGACAGCAAAGCTCCCGCCCCTGGTCAGCTGGGAGCCAATCAGTGGGGGCCCCGAGCCATCTTAAGCGCAGCCAATGGCTGGGCAGCACAACCGGCTCCGAACTGGCAGCAGAGCTACGGGCCTCAGGGTGAGTGACACGGTGGGCCAGAACGCAGCGGGAGCGTAACACGTCCCAACCTGAAAAATGATACCAAGAGCCAAATGGTATCAGTCACGCTTTGCTTTAGGTCAGCTTGCGCTGTTTGCGCCATCTGGCTAAACCACACTGGGTTTGTCCACTGTGCAGGGAGAAATGTTTTCATGTAGATCTTACCCAAAATAAGCCTGCTCTGCCTGGCTTGAATCCAGAAATGCAACACTTCAATCAAACATGTTCTGGTTTCACCCACATTTTGCTGTATGATTCTGATTTAGTTTTGAATTTAAAAGTAGTTTCATGGTCTGGTGGAGGCAAGTTAAAATGTGTTTTTTTTTGTTTTTTTTTTTTCTCTCCAGGTGTTTGGGTAACTACAGGACAACCTCTTGGTATGTATATTATATTATATTATATTTTTATTTTCAGACTTGTTTGGGGTCAGCAAGACATTTTAATATTATTGAAAGAAGTCTCTTAATTTTTATTTTAATATTTTTTAAAATGTAATTTTTTCTTGTGATACAAAGTTTTCAGCATCATTACTCCAGTCTTCTGTCACATGATCCTTCAGAAATCATTCTAATGTGCTGATTTGCTACGCAAAAAAACATTTATTATTATTATTATCAATTTTGAAAACGGTTGTGCCGCTTAGCATTTTTATGAAAACCTTGATACATTTATTTGAAATCAAAATCTTTTGTTTCATTATAAATGTCTTTACTGTCACTTTTGATCTATTTAATGTCACCTTGCTAAATAAACGTAATAATAAAAAAATAATAATAATAATAAAATAAACAATTCTTACTGACCCCAAACTTTTGAAATATATATATTAGGGCTGTCTGTCAATAGATTAATTTTTTAAATTGTGATTAATCGCACACTTGTCGTGAAATTAAGCATACACCGTTGCCTATATCCAGCAAAGTAAACCATCAGATTGAAGTGTGATTTTCAAGGTAAATCTAGATGTCTTTCCAAAAAAGGACACCAAATAACATGATTTCATATAATTCATACATTTATGTAGGCTACACCAAAGCACCCATAAAAAAAAATCACAGCAAAAAAAACCTTGTTTACATTTAAGACAAGTCAAGTTGCGATACTGAACAGGACCACATGGAGATGCCAAAAAACAAAACAAAAAAACAACCGCCTTGACCTGCATATATACTGAAGTACACCGCAACATACACAGGACAAATCAAACATTATCCTGAATCTGTGTGCTGTCTGCAATCCTCATCTATCAAAACTTTCATAGCAAGAAGCTGGTTTGCTTTATCCAGCCGAGAAACATAGTTTTCATATCATCTGGCCATACAGTGGTGGGACGTTCCTTTCAGACAGGAACAGCGCGATGCGGGACGGCTCGCGCTCTTCAGATACAATGACAGAATGTGACAGAGAGTTCGTGTTTTAAAGCGAAACAGACACTGGAAAGAATAATTCTCTCTGCCATCTCTGATATAATCAGCATGGACTTTAAGATCATCTAACTGAGTGACGTAAATTACGTTATGACGCAATTTCACATGCTTCCATAATTATTTTGTATATATTAGGGCTGTCAAACCAGAATTTATTCAGACACCTTGAACAATTCATTCATTATTACAGTTTATTCACTATAGTGAATAACAAGATCTCAGAGTTAAACTGTGTCAGAAAAAAATAATCGTAATTATGTCAGATAACACTTAAGAAAAACATGGTCAGGTCAAAGTGTCTGAATAATTTTTGGTTCCAAATTTTTATCAGTTTCACTGTATGAAGATTTTTTGGCTAGAATATGTCAGTTTATTTATTTTGCTATCCTCACTTACATAAATGAACTATAGTGTCCTGCACTTACTAGTAAAAATATATCAAAAATGTCTTTTTAGTTTGGCTGTATATACATATAGATTTATAATTATGATTCTATTTTGTGTGCATAGATGGTGTGGAAAATAATTATATAATGGTGTAAATTATATAATGGTTATATAATGGTTGTCGTTTAGTTGGACTTGATGTGAATAGGACTTAACTTAATGAAATTTTGAGTGAAATGTGTCTGTGTTTCAGGTGGGTATGGACCTCCTTTACCTGCTGGCCGTGGGGCACCTGCACAACCTCCTTCTCCATTTAATGCATTTCTAGTTGCAGCGGCACCTACAGGGGGATTTGGGGCACCTCAGGGATACCCCCAACAGGGCTTTAGCGCACAACCTCAGTTTGGTAGGTGAAAGATCTCCTACATTTTTACAGTATTAGTGTTGGTGGACATTGATATATGTGACCCAAAGGCTCTGCTCGACTACTAAATACAGCAGTATTTTTAGCCTAAAATTAAAATTTCTGGTATAAAATATAAATATGCAATATGAATGGGAAATTAAAAGAACTGAAACAAGATTGTAATAATTCCTGCTTTACTTTTCTTATGTGTTTATCAACACAGGATATAGCTTTGGAACACCTCAAGGTGACCAGTTTGTAGCACAGGGAATGCCTCCCCCTCCCAACACGCCGGGCGCAGGGCCTTTAGGTTTTGCCCCGGCTACGACTCCCTCTCAGGACCTGAGCAAAGCCGCCCCAGCACAGCCAGACTTCTCCTACAGCCAGTATGGTAAGAGTGCACTGAAACTGCAGATGTGCTGTAGCCCATCACTGAGGTTTTGCTTCCTGTTCACACGTCTGAACGGGCATGATGACATCACATACACACGCTTCCACACAGACCCTCAGTCTATTTACCCTCAATCAAGACCTTTAGATTTTGATTTTCGGTCTGTGGAGGTTTATCCAGTGGTATGTGTGAATTAGATCATCCTGTACTGCAATGCTGCTTTTGACCAGATGACGCTTCATCTAACTCAGACGAGGGTTTTCATCTGTAGATGCTGCAGCGTTGGATGGTGGGGTTGCCGATAGGATAAAGTAAAGTTCCAGTGCATGTGAGATTGTATAGGTAGATTTAATTGACTTTAGACATTGACCAAGTATAAGATATACAAAGAATGTCTATTGGTTCAACTGCTGACACAGTACATACAACATCTGGAGCATCCATCAGACTATAGAAAAATGAACTGACTCAACAGATATAGGCATGGACCCCTAGTCCTTAGAAATGGCCAGAACTAAAAGCATCTGGAGGTCAGTGAAATGTGGGACACGCTTCATTTAGTGGTGCTTGCTAAGGCAGCTATTACTACTACAACAACAAACCTTTTGGCCCATAATTCATCCTGTACCATTTGTGCTACAAACCTGAATGATGCCTCCAATCATGCAGCATGTTGAGGACAGGTATGCTATTACTTTTCCAAGCGATTAGACTTACCTATAAATAAAACCTACACTTGCACTTAAAGGGATAGTTCATCCAAAAATGAAGACTCTTTCATCATTTGCTCACCCTCATTTTGTTCCAAAAAGTAGATATTCTGAAGAATGTTACTAACCAAACAGTTCTGGTGACATTGACCTCTATTGTATGAACAAAAAATTTCTCAAATTATCTTCTTTTATGTTCCATACATTTGGTATGACATGAGGGTTAGTAAGTGATGGCAGAATTTATTTTGGGGTGTATGGATCCATATCTAGGCACAGAAAACCCACTCTAGCAACTCAATAACAACTGGGGCTGCCCTCGACTAAAGAATCTTCTTATTATTAATTTAAGCCCTTATTCGACTAGTTGCACATTTATGATATTCATTTAATTACTTAATTATATACTGGGGGGTGGCGGCATCGGAAAATGGTTTGAGTTTCAGGGTTGAGAAAAAAATATTAACAATGTTAAAGGGTTAGTTCATCCAAAAATGAAAAATCTGTCATTAATTACTCACCCTTATCTCGCTCCAAACCCGTAAGACTTTCGCTCATCTTTGGAACACAAATTAAGATATTTTTGATGAAATCTGTGAGGTATCTGAACCACACATAGGCAGCTCACATGTAAAGCATCGGCCAATACCGAGTCGGCGTTCTGATGTAGAACCTGGAAGCGCTGCACTGTCTATACAACATTAACAGCGTAGGACAGTGACAGGGAAGAGGAGAAACTGTTGAATAAAGTCGTTATTTTTTGTTTTGTTTTTGCGCACAAAAAGGATTTTCATTACCTTCATAACATTAAGGTTGAACCACTGTAGTCACATGGACTATTTTTACAATGTCTTTGCTACCCTTCTGGGCCTTGAAAAGTGAAATGACGCTGCTGCCTATTTGTGGTTCAGATACCTCTCGGATTTCATGAAACATATCTTAATTTGTGTTCCGAAGATGAACAAAGGTCTTACAGGTGTGGAACAACATGAGGATGAATAATTAATGACTGAAATTTCATTTTTGGACTTTTGCAACTCGCCAACAGCCACTGTCATCTTTGATCACATAACAACATCATAGCAGCCACTCAGAACACTGTGTACCTTAGCAACCACCTAGAACACCCTAGCAACTCTTATATTTTCAACTGCATAACATCCTGGCAACCATCCAGATCACCTTACCAAGCACATAGCAACGTCAAAGCAATCGTGCAGCAGAACAGTAACAACCAATCAAAGGTCTTACCAACCGAATAGCAATGTCCTAGCAAAGACCCTAAACAGCTTAGCCACTGCAAACATTAGCAACCACCAAGAAAACTCTAGCAACTTGCTACCTAGAGATGCACCGATACTAAATTTCTCAGCTGATACCGTTCAGAATATCATCTGCTGTTACCTATAGTTTCATATTCTTAAGGAAAAAAACCTCTCAACTAATGTTGTAAACTATACAGGGAACCATCTCATTTGGCACATTACTATAATATTAGAGGTTAAAATGAACATCAGAGCCCAAACTATTGTATTAAAATTTATTTTCAGAAAAACTGAAATGTTAGTTTTCATAAACATTTATTCAAACATACATATCTAATTAACAGTAAATAAACTCCCCTCTAGTGTTTTTAAAAAAAAATTTATAGCTAACTAATTGGGTGTAACGGTACATGTACTCATCCCGAACCGAACGGTACCCATGTCACGGTTCGGTTCATGCAGTCAAACAACGAATACAGTCAGTTACAGGTGATCCACACTCCAATTCAGAAGAGGGCGCGCGGTAATGCAACACTGTTTGCTAACTCTCAGCTGGTGTTTCAACCGTGGAAAGACATCAATAAAATAGCTCACAGAATTATATCTCACACAGCATTACATTTACCTCAGGCAAGTCATTTACTGTCCACAGCATGTTAATTCACTAGAGAAATGAACTCTAGAGGGGAGCATTTCACTAAATATATGCACTATATTAGCCATTATATTATTATTTTCTTTACCCGTTAGTAATGTCTTAATTATTTTAATATATGTTTAAATAAATTTGTCATGAAAACAAGTTGACAGTAACTGTGTAAATGATTATATTTCAAAAATGTGTTGGTGTAATAGTTTTACAATTAGATTTAGAAGTTAATTCAAAACATGCCTTATGTGCAATTTACATTTTTTTTATTTCAGTGTCGATTATTATATCTAAAAATATCTTTCAACATACCTTCTGATGTTCATGCATGAGTGCCCCATTATGCCTTTGTTTAAGGTTCCTAATATTGTTTTGGGAGTCTCCTAAAACAGGTTTACATGCATGCAAGGTCAAAAAACATTTGTTTTCTCATAATATACATTTAATTTCACCACAGTTCTCAATGATTCGTAAATGATTCGTTAGAAGCAGATTAAAAAATCAGTCTCTCTAAACCCCTCCTTTCCATGAGCCTACACTGCTCTGATTGGTCAGATGGCCTGATCCTTTGTGATTGGTCGATTTAGCGCAACGCGCGCCCATTGCCATAACTGAATGACAGCTATCAATTCACAAGACATTGTAAACAATGTATGGACAAAAAGATAGCATCGTTTTTACCGTATCAATTCGAGCCCGAGTCCGACGATGAAACGTCTGAAGTAGTCAATCAACCAGAAACTGATTTGCAATCATGACTGGAGTAGGACGTTTCTCTATGGTATGTGTCACCTTAGTTTGCGTTATTTATAAGACGTGTATCAGAATGCCAAGTGAAGCTGAAAACCTCTAACATTAGATAAACATTTAGGCCAGATGTGTACACAGACTTTTTCGTCATAACTATTAACAAAGTAAAAAATGTCTATATCATTGTTTGACATTACAATGGGTGTTTACTGTTTGCTGAGAATACTTCAACTAGTTAGCGTGGACTAGCATCTTAACATCCTATTACAATACAGATAGAGCTCCATACTACTGTAATAATAAAAACGCAGAGGAAAAAAACAGTTTGTTTTACAGTTATGTAGCGAACCGGGCCCACAACTATGTTGTAAACTCCCACGTTAGCAGAGCACAAACGTGAATAGCTGATAATGCATTACACTTTGTAAATAAAAGTCGTGCTTCATCCTTGATCATTACGCCAAGTAATAAGACAGACAAGCTGCATTAATTGACACATTTTTAGACACGAGACATACAGACTAGGGTGTACATTACACAACATAACATACAAAACTACGAATTTTGAATGATCAGGGATACCCCCAATAGGGCTTTAGCGCACAACCTCAGTTTGGTAGGTGAAAGATCTCCTACATTTTTACAGTATTAGTGTTGGTGGACATTGATATATGTGACCCAAAGGCTCTGCTCGACTACTAAATACAGCAGTATTTTTAGCCTAAAATTAAAATTTCTGGTATAAAATATAAATATGCAATATATAATCATCAATTATTAATCATACTTACAGGTTGAGATTCAGAGGAGCAAGCTGGTCCAAATAAACTGGGCATTGATCCATATTTTAAGAATAAGCGTTTTGTGAATCCTGCGTTAAACTCTCCGAGGTTTGAGAAGCAGTCCTCAGTAAAATGACGGGAACGTCTACGTGTGCAATAAGTGGGCGGGCAATATGCTAATGTTTGTTGTGATATCACAAAGAAACGGCTTGGAATTCGTTTTACAGACGACTCGTTTAATTGACTCGGAGTCGACTCTTACACTTTAAAAACAATACGTTTATATACGGTGCACTTTTTGTGTTTGCAGGATGTTTTCATTCACTTAGAGCTATGTTACACACTACATGAAAGGTAATTTTCGAAAATCCATAATAGGGGCACTTTAAAGAGGAAGAAAAGACTTGCTCCGCACTGCTGATTGAACTGAGGTGTTAAAGCGATCTGTCACTTCAGCTTCAAAGCTGAGACTTTGTTTCTTGTACACAGCACAAAGCTTTTTGCGATTATCGGATGGGAGGCGCTACAAATAATGTCTGGTGTAGGTAAAGACCGTGGACCTGGCACAACTACTGGTGATTCATAGGGTCAAAGTAGTCTGCCTTAATGTAGCTATTTTTTTAACTGTTATTGTCATGTTAACTTTAGCCCTAAATTCAACACAAGAGACATTTTCTTCACACACAGTATGAGTTGAGGTCCGACATGTTTTTCCGCCCCCTTTTGATTGACAGGATATAATCGCCCTGATCATCGGCTGTTTTCAAACAATAGTGGAAATAATTGCTTTTATCAGCCGATATCGATCATTGGCCGATACATTGGTGCATCCCTAATAACAGCCACTCTTTTCTTTGAAACCGCATAACAGCCTCCTAGCAACCACCCAGATAACCTTACCAACCACAAGGCAAAATTCTAGAAACCACCCAGTTCACTTAACCAACTATAACACCTTAGCTATCATATGCTAATGCAACCACCCAGATCACTCTAACAACCGCATACTTTACAGACAACAACTGTCTAGTATTGAGTAAAAATATTTGCTTCACATAATATACAAGTGTAGTTATTATGGGATGCTCAAATTAATATCAGTCTGAGAGGTAAAGATGTGGCCTTGCTCCATAATCAATACCGAAAATGTCAAGTTATTTGGGCATAACAAACATAACAACGATTTGAAAGCGCGTTATGCCAGGACAACCAAGATGGAAGTGTTTAAATCAGAATTAGTCCAGTTCTATGGTTGATCTTAAAATGGCACTTTTCTTCGCATCACCAGGGTTGACGTACATTAGAGGGCTGTTAGCATGTAGGTCAGGCTATCTGTGTATGTATGTACGTATGGTCTTACGAGACGGTCTCATCAGCCGCTTTATGTCACGCCTCCGCTTCGCTTCCATCCATCAGCACCTCAGTGGCCGAGCAGCCTGACAAACATGCTTATTTAGAAACCGCACAGGGCCGATCCATCCACATGTTCTGTTCATGAGCCCTGAGAGCAGGAGAGGGCAGCGTTCACCTGGGTAGGAGCTGTAAGGTAGTAGTTAAGTCAGACTCTGTCAACCTGGTCTCCTCATCTCCCTGCTAGGCTTGGGTAACTATCCTCAGGACCCCTCTGCCTACGGACCAACGCGTCCTTCTCACACTTATGTACAGGAAGAGCAGGGATATAGCGCAGGTAGGTGAGCAACTGCATCCTACAATCACTCAAACCCAATAGAACAAACATCAACAGCCTGTGGACCCATAAGGCTTCAGTTCTGTTTCTCATGCATCCCATGTTCAATATGCATATGCCGTATGCATATTCTACATCTGCATATCTTCGGTTTTCAATGGGATATACTAAAGTGCAGCTACGTGTCATTCAGGGGGCCTTAAGAGGCAAATGTTTAAATGAAATGAACTCGTCACCAGACAATTTTGTAACTCGTATGGCTTGTAGCTGTAGTTTACTATATAAAAACAGACGGCTTGCTTCAGATGTTCTTTTTTCAGTCACTGCATTGCTTTGCTGCCAAAAGGATGATCTAATTGTGTCTCTACTGGGTTTTCTGTGGATTTTGTGCCCCTCATGCAGCGCGTGACAGTCACAGCTGAACAAATCTGTACGGATTCGGCGAATTCTTTACATCTTTGACTCTTAAAAAGAATCCATTTCTCTTCATTTGTGCTCATGTAGTCTAATGTTTCACTTTCATTTAGAGACTTTCGAATAAACTCTTTCCAAAGTGCATTTCTGCCTTGGTATATTTTTTATTTTTCCAGAATGCTTTAAATGTGTTTTCATGACCACCATACCTTTATTTTTTTATAAATGTTTTCTGTTCAGTTATTTGTTTCTGTTGTAGATAAATCTTTGATGTTTTGGCCACGTACACACCGCAGAGTTGCTGCTTTTAAAAGTGAATTCACTTCATTATGAGTCTGTGTGTGTAAGGATTTTACTTTGTGATAACCAAAGCAACAACAAACATGGATGCCAACAGTTCAATCTGCTCAGTGTTGCCCATGTTCAAGCAAAGTAATAATAGCAAAGAGTAAAACGCCATTGATCACATCCTTTTAGGAGTGAATTTGGTTGTAGAAATAAAAAATTCAGTTGTCAAAATGGGATTGAAACTCATAAACCCAAAGTGCACTTCTGTTTTAACGCGTACTCCGCTTAGCATATGCGTACAGCCGAACCCTTTAAAGTATACTCCATTTGACACTCCATGCACACTAGAAAGTTTCATTCTTGTCACTGCAGAAGTAGTGACTGATAAAAATGCCTTTGTTCTCATTTAAACTGGAGTTGCGGGTATCTGTTAATCCTTCACACAAGCGCTTGTTTTTGCGTCTATTGTTGTCAGGCGCATATTTTATGGGGGTGGGGGAATTACTGGAATTATTAATGAACTATTTACATTATGCATTTTGAGCTTTTATGACGAGCTTTAAGTTCCTGTTCAAAACACAACTAGGACCACTTATCTGCGCAACATGTTTATTTAACCTTGCAGCGACGTGGAAATCATCGTATACCGTACGCTCGTTCACCAGTGCTCTAAAAGTTTGATGTGATTTGTGCGAGTTGCTCCTATCACGACACTGATGATAAAATGCGCACCTTATTTGAATTCTATTGATAATTTAGTACTTTAAAACACTACGTAGAAGAAGTCAAATGTCTAAAACAGCCACATAATTTAAAAAGACCTTGCATCAATGTAATTTAGAAAGCTTTTTAAATTACTCAAGACCAATTTCCCTAGTTAAAAAAATATATGCTAAAATGTAATTGAAATACATTTAGTTTGTGCTAAGCATACTACACATACATTTACATATTTATGTGCTAAATAAAAATACCCTGCAATGGTACTTTTGGGTTTCACAGACAGGGCTTAGCCTAAGCCGGGAATAAGCTTTAGTTCAATTAGGGCATTTAAGTAGCTTTTATAAACGTTCACTAGAAAGAAAGAAAACATTACTGGTGTGCATCTTGAGACAACAATGGCCCTGACATATTTTAAGATATGTTGCTTTCAGTTAAAACAGCTCAAAAATGAATTTTAGTCTAAGGCTAGCTTAAGCCTTGTCTGTGAAACCGGGGGTTAGTATACTTAAAGTCTGCCAAATTGGAACAATTAATTTTGTACTTGATGCACTTTAATTGTGCGGAAGTAGTGCTGAGGTCCAACTAAAGATATACTTAAGTATACTTGATGGTGCTAAAGTGGAACTATTGCAAGTATATTTTAGGTACACTTTAAATATCTTGCATTTAAATACTGATATTATACAAAGATCATACAACCCTTATTAATAGTGATACTATTTTTTAGGCATAATATTAAGAAATGTGCATAAATAAAGAAATACTCCAAATAAAGTTTAATTATAAGTAAATCGTAAAGTGATATGTTAATGGATCTGAAGTATACTTAGTATGAAATAAATGTATTTTAACTACGTTACAGTATGCACATACTTTGCTGATGATGAAATTTACATTTTATGTACGTGTCCCTTAGCGTACATATAAAAAACAAAGTATACTTTGGGGTTAAGAGAAGCGACGACTGTACATGACTGCAGTGTGTACGTGACCTTTGTCTTGAGAAGTGAAAAATGGACCTAGTGCAAAATGATGAGGGGTTTACGAGAGATGCCCAGAAAGCCTAGTCGCATGTTCGTTCTTTGGAGTTACTGGTGTTTAATATCACTTTCCATGTTTTCATGTCTGTTGAGACAGGTTATGGGCAGGACCTGAGTGCTTTTGGTCATAGCTTTGCAGACCCCAGCCAGCAAACTGCCTCATACGCTGCAGCCCCCTCCGCACCCTCGTCAGGAGCTCAACCGGCAGCCAGCAGCTTCGGACGAGGACAGAACCACAATGTACAGGGCTTCCACCCCTACCGGCGCTGAGCTGACCCCCCCACCCCCACCCCCACCCCAATGCAATACTCATCGTCAGGGATATAGACGTTTTGAGCGCAAGCTGAACTGGATTTTGGGATTGTCTTTCTGAACATTGCAGAGTAAATAAAAGGGGTTTTATTGTGTGTAAATTGTGAACAGGGGCTCTACTCCGATAACAGGAGACCACAGTACTCTTCTATATTTTGTAGTTGGACTGAACTACTGAAGTATTTAGCAATAGTTTTGGACTGTCTGGTCAAACATCAGCACAGAACAGACGCACCAGACGTCGGCGACAGGGTCTCCCAATTATTCAGCTTTAATTATATTAGTGGGGAAATGTTTTTATTTTCAATTTTGTGAATTTTGTTTACTCTATGAGCCTTTTACTGTTTTATTTAAGTTTGAAATAGATTACAAATGTGTATTATACACCTAAACTGTGCAATTTTTTAAAGAATTTTGTACTAATATATGTGCGCTTTTCTTGTTTTTTTATTTAAGGACGTAGACTTCCCTCAGGTGGCTGTTAGTGCACTTTTGCACTTATGCAAAAAAGAAAAAACACAAAAATGAGAGTTTATTTGAAATAAATGATTTAAAGAAACAATGTTGTGCAAATTCATTGAGATAACGGTTTGATTGTCACTTTCAAAGACAACATGAACTTATTAAATATTAAGTATTGTGCTATAGGAGTGTCCACAGTTTGATATCTGTCATCATCCCAATATTATATTACAGTTAACTTGTACATGAATTTCAACATCAAGATTCTTTTGCAAGTTCATATGAATAAAGTAAGTCTCAAGCATTTTTCACTTTTAATCACAATTTTAGATTCAAATTAATTATTAGAAGTACAAATATGCTTTGATTCGCAAGATGAGGTCATGAAAGTTAAATGCATAATTATTAAAGAAGAAAAAAAATTATTTAAAAAAGCTCTAGAGAATAGCATGTTCTACTCCCAAAAGTAAATATATTATTTATATATAAATGTACTCATTATATTTTCCTAAAAGTTTCACTGTACAAGACATAATTTGTTCAAAAGTCTTCAAAAGATTTTTTAATTTTTTTTAAAGAAGTATCTTATGCTCACCAAATCTGATCAAAATATAGTAAAACAGTAATGTGGAATATTATTACAATTTAAAATAATATATATATATATATATATATATATATATATATATACACACACACACACACATATTTAAATTGATTATTTTAAATTGTAATAATACAATTTATATACATTTTTCCCCCTGTGATGGCAGCTGAATTTTCAGCATCATTACACCAGTCTTCAGTGTCACATGATCCTTCAGAAATCATTAAAATATGCTGATCTGGTGCCCAAAAAAATGTATTCTGATTATCGATGTTGAAAACATTTTTCTATGATTCTTTGATGAGTAAAAAGTTAAACAGAACAGCATTTATTTGCAATAAAAATGTGTCGTAAGATTATAAAAGTCTTCACTGTCACTTTTGATACATTTAATACGTTGTTACTGAATAAAACTATTCATTTTGACCTTACAGTTAAGCACAGTTTCATCGACAGTGCATTTAGTGCGTGGATTTCTTGTTTTAACGGATCAATTAACAAAATTTTGATTAACCGATTTGCTCAAAAATAAAAGCACATTCTCACGTCAGCGACGTAAAATAATCTCCTCCTCTCCGCTAGAGGGAGACTTACTAAACTCGTCAAATACTCACTGAACTCTCGCGATATTATTGCGTCTCTCGTGTCTTCTTCCTTTTCCGGGAGTCTCTCAAGATGGTAGGTTCACCTCTTATTTGTGAATAATAAAACGACAATAATCCAAACGAATCTACTATAACCATGATGTATATTAGGTTAGATAATATGAATAAGGCATATTTAAGAATTAATGCATGTTTTCAGGCCATTATTTTTCGCCTGGGATGAATGTTTAGAGAGATGTTCGTACGATTAGTATCTTCAGTCGTGCAGTCAGTTCCCAGTGCAGCGTGATGGATCCTCAGGACTGTTTATTCTTATGTTCCCGTGTAACGCGATTAAGTAGGAACTAATTTATTTTAGTAGTCACTGTATATCTGTTGGTTAAGACGCTAGCGGTCAATTAAAAGCGGCTGACGGTGGTTGTGATTCCCACAGGCGGACGTTGAGCAGAAGAAGAAGCGTACCTTCAGGAAATTCACCTACAGAGGTGTGGACCTGGACCAGCTACTGGACATGTCCTAGTGAGTCAAGCCTCTATTGCTTCACATTAAGTGTAAAACGTCCGGGGAAAGTGTCGTCAAGTGAACGAGGAGAGAAACAAGGAGCAGGTCACTCAAAAAAAAAAAACAAAAAAAAAATGGCAACTGTCAAAAAAGTCAGTGGAAATGACTTGCCTTGAGTTTCAAAACTGACTTTCTTGTGAGGGAAACAAAAGATTAGGTGGAATGTCCTGGCTGTTCTCTATGGAGCTTGTTTCCGCCACTGAATAAAAAAAAAAAAAAACTTTATATTAAAAATTCTGACTCTTCTCAGAATTGAGTTTATCGCTCACAATTCTTTTTTTTTTTTCTAATCAGAATTAAGTTTTATAAAGTCAGGATTGCGAGATATGAAGTTATTAAGTATTGTGCTATAGGAGTGTCCACAGTTTGATATCTGTCATCATCCCAATATTATATTACAGTTAACTTGTACATGAATTTCAACATCAAGATTCTTTTGCAAGTTCATATGAATAAAGTAAGTCTCAAGCATTTTTCACTTTTAATCACAATTTTAGATTCAAATTAATTATTAGAAGTACAAATATGCTTTGATTCGCAAGATGAGGTCATGAAAGTTAAATGCATAATTATTAAAGAAGAAAAAAAATTATTTAAAAAAGCTCTAGAGAATAGCATGTTCTACTCCCAAAAGTAAATATTATTTATATATAAATGTACTCATTATATTTTCCTAAAAGTTTCACTGTACGAGACATAATTTGTTCAAAAGTCTTCAAAAGATTTTTAATTTTTTTTAAAGAAGTATCTTATGCTCACCAAATCTGATCAAAATATAGTAAAACAGTAATGTGGAATATTATTACAATTTAAAATAATATATATATATATATATATATATATATATATATATATACACACACACACACACATATATTTAAATTGATTATTTTAAATTGTAATACAATTTATATACATTTTTCCCCCTGTGATGGCATGGATTGCGAGATATAAACACTCAATTATGAGTCATAATTGCCATGTAAAGTTGAAATAACCTTTTTTTTTATTATTATTCAGCGCAAACAAGCTTCCATAGTGCTATGTCAGGAAAAAAACAAGATAATTGATGTTTTATCTGGCAATTTTTCTTCCTTTCTTGCGATTCTGATCTTTTTCACAATTCAGAATTGGTAGGTTTGCAGTTCTAATTAGAAGTCTGAATTGTAATATAAACTCACAATTCTGACTTTTCTCACACTTGTAAGAAATATTGCAGTTATTTTATTCTGATTCTAGAATCTAAATTCTAAGAAGTCTGTGAGATTACGAGAAAAGTTAATATAATTGTGAGTTTACATCTTAGAATTGTGAAAGTCAGTTACCAGTTTTTATTCTGTGGAAACAAGCTTGCATAGATCTCTTTCCCACGTAACAGTTCCTAAATTGACAAAGCACCATAAAAGTAGTCCATATTATTTGTGCTATGTCAGTACTTCTAAAGTCATATGATAGTTTTCTGAACACAACTGCTCAAATCTCATTGGCCAGAATGGAAGCAATGGTTTGTGATCAATATGCGCTTCCGTACCGAAAAGTTCTGAATTAAGGTGTCATTATCAGTGATCTAGTTCTGCTTGTGTAGAAATCTTGATTTAAGCTAGTCTTTTTTTTTTTTTTTTTCCCCTTAGTGAGCAGCTGATGCAGCTCTACTGTGCCAGACAGAGGAGGAGGCTGAACCGCGGCCTCAGGAGGAAGCAGCAGTCTCTCCTTAAACGCCTCCGTAAGGCCAAGAAGGAGGCGCCTCCCATGGAGAAACCAGAGGTAGTGAAAACTCACCTGAGAGACATGGTCATCCTGCCGGAGATGGTTGGATCCATGGTCGGCGTGTACAACGGCAAGACCTTCAACCAGGTTGAAATCAAGGTGGGGATGAATCATGCACTGTTGAAAGTTTGTGAAGAATGTACTAACACAAAAGTTAATTTTAAGGACTCGCCCTGTGTCCCACAAAGCCGTTAAATATTACTGACATTGTATTGAATGTGTTGTGAAGGGTGCAGAAGGGTGCAGCTAATGATATGTATTTTCTCTTTTAAGCCTGAGATGATTGGTCATTACCTTGGAGAGTTCTCCATCACATACAAGCCTGTTAAACACGGTCGTCCGGGTATTGGAGCCACTCATTCTTCCCGCTTCATTCCTCTGAAGTAAAAATTGAGTATGTAAATAAAAGCCTCCAAAACAGCCTCTGATTTTTGTCTTTTTTTTTTTCTCTCTCTCCATAAAAGCTACATTTATAGTTTTATTATTTTTCTGTGTGCATCAGCAGGTGCATGATCTATTCACGTTTCCATTTTGAAGCCCGTATAACGGCGTGTCCGCTGGTGTGGAACAGAGCGAGCATTTTCAGTTCATTCCTTCCTGTGAAGCTCGACTTCCATAGGAATTAACTGAAATCGAAACCTTCAACTGAATGAAATGAAACCGCTTTACTCATGGATGTGTGAATCCATTATAGACGCATCAGCATTGCATTTTCACGTTGTACTTTGCAGCCGCTGCTGTTGGCAAGAGAGAGTAAACGAGCTTTATTTTCAGTTCAAAACCTCACAAAAGCTATGTAAGTAGCTGTATAGATGTTAATATTGCACTCAGTTCCTTTTTTGGAAAACATTTAAAACATTTCCTTGGACTGAGTAAAACATTTGAAAAGTTTAATTAAATATAAGTGAATAAAATGAGCTGAGGATGACAATGATTCAAAAAAGACTATCTTTGTTGGCCGTAGACTCTGAAGTGATTAACAGTTTTCAGGATGTCGATAAATAGTTTGCATTGCAGTAGACTGATTTTAGTGGGCTGTTGGTTGTGATTGGCTTAGACCCTGGCATGTTTTCAGTCATTCAGTTTTACAGATTTAGTGAACATTTTTAATATGTTGCAGCATTCTTTGTTCTAATATATAAATTATCTTGAAGTGAAACAGTCTTTTATATTATAACAGTTGGGTTCACAAGTTATAAATAACTGACCAGAGTGCACTGTGGTAACCTGATTTTGTTATATATATATAAATAAATTTGAGCTAGCACCCTAAAGATGGCCATGACTGTTGCTATTCTTCTTGATCTTCAACTACTTCCTTTTTTACTCCAACCTTTTTTCTGATGCACTGCCGTCACTATTATCAATACTTTCTGGAAAAGGTGCAGCTTTTCCTTTCTGTCTTCTATAAATTTACTAACATAAACCTGAAACACAGGCAAAAGGGCTATTATTCTGGCTGCCAGTAATGAACAACAGTGCAGCTATACAGAAATAATCTATCCCCCAATAGGACTTTGTCATTTATGCATAACACAGATTTTTTGGTATTTGAGTTACTGAATTTACAAAATGTGCATTAAAATAGCCTTAGAATAGACATTTGGATGTACAATAAAAAAAATTTTTAAAATAGAATTTACTTGTTTAAAATAAACTTAGAATGGAACCTTGACAGCATGTGACTGAACATGTGCTCATGTCTCCTTCAGGTCCTTGTTGCCAAAAATGTCAAGCACATGGCACATAGATGTTACTTTTTTTAAAGATTTTTATTTTTTTTTTTGGTTTGAATATTATTGTATTTTAATTTTTTCTCTGACGAAACACCATAGAGAGTTAAGCCTTGATTAACTATTCTAGATTAAGGCCTACTTCTGTCTTAATTTAAACACTGTATGGGAAACCACCCTTAAATGTTTAATTTTATGTTTGAATGGTGCATTGTTTAATCATTTTAAACCTAAAATGTTACCAGATTTATGAACTCGGCAGATTTTACTGGTTAAACATCAGTTTCACAGCATGCAGTATAATAGGTAGCCTATCAAAGACTGCATTTGTGCTTCATATTAAGTCTCTGTCTCTCTTATCTCTCTTGAAATGAATGTGGGCTGTGTAGGTAGGCTAATGTTTATGAACATGAAGCAGACAGAGCTTTTTGTTTTAGGCAATCAAACCCTTTTAACAGTAATTCAACAGGGCTGGAGAACTTTTAACATAAAGTCCTGGGGGCTTAGATTAAATCAGGATTAGGCCTTAGTTCAATTAGGACATTTAGCTTTTTTAAACATGACTATAAATAACATTACTAATGTGCATCATGAGACAAAACAATGGCACTGATGCCATTGTTGCTTTCGGTTAAAACGGCTCAAATATGCATTTTAGTCTAGGACTAGGCTTAAGCCTTAGGTAAAGTATAAACTAATATGAAAGTTTAAAAGAATATTCTGCTGTCTATCACAGGACTGATATTAAACTGTAAATAAATACATAAAATAGATCCATCTGTTTACAGCAAAAGCATCCATAGCAATCAGTATTTTGAATATTTAATATTAAGATCATCACTCGTGATATAAACATCTTTGAGCTGACATTATCATGACACATTTTATCCTATTTAAGCACATAAATCCCATAGTAGACATAAGAATGCAAGCCACTCATTTGAGTAGGCTCAAATGAAAAGGGGGGGGGGGGGGGGAAATCTTCATTTCATTCAAAAGCTGGGAATATTCAACCACTCTGCTCTGGGACAAATGCCCCTCTGAGCTCTTCTCTGAGTCTGTTTGCTGCAGTCATGCATAGACCAATTGGGAAATATCCAAGGACATCCTACGTTCAGACTGTGCCATTAAATTTGTCCCACATGGAAGAGCAGAGCGAATTTAACACCTTTAAATGTATACCGGCTATTTCTTGCCCTTAGATCTCATGTCCACTGAGGCCTCTGTCCCAGTATTGATGGTTTTTGGTGCAGTTGTTGGTCTTATTAAGTCCGGCTGAGATTTGGAGGGTGACTTGGGGGCAGTTTTTGGTCTTGTGTCCTCTGGAGGTTTGGTGGTGGACTTTGTGGGGGCTGCTTCTTGTTTGGGTTTCGAGGCAGTTGCTGGCTGCCACAGGAAGAATTCGTGTAAGAGAGTATTAACTACTTCAGGGCACTCCATCATGACCATGTGACTTCCATCATCAATGACCTTCAGGAACCCCAGAAAGAGGATCTACAAGAAGGTTAGTAAAGAGTTATTGATATGTTTTTGCACACCAGCTTATCAAAATATTTAAAATATCTGTGGTCAACTGCCACTAAAACCCTATTCACAGAATCTCTTTAATTACAGGAGGAAAAAGCCACAACTTTACAGACGAGGCCCAACATAAAATCATTGTACCTCCGCCATACGCTGGTCCTCTTGCACAGGTACAAACTTGTCGTACATGCCGTGAACCAGCAGAACAGGCACTGTGATTTCAGCGTGGTAAACCTCATCACCCTCCGGCCAGTACTGTCCACTCATCGTGGACCGCAGAACGAAGGAAGACACGTTGAAGGCATTGTTCTCTTTTAGTAGTTTCTTTTCTCTTGTTCCCTGATGGGCAAATCCAGCCCTTGAATAAAGAAGAAAAGCATATTTATTATTAAAAAACATTAAATGGACACGGTGGTTGCCAAACATAGATACTCATGTTCAAGCTGGCAATAGGCAAGGCAGGGACAATATGTCCTGTGGACCGTTATTCTTACATGAGGAAACTCCAGGTGAGGCACGGGGACAGGAAATTAAGGACACACGTGGGCAAGTTAAAGACAGAGCAGAGACTGGGCTCGAGTGCTGTGGGACCTCCACCATTAATCATCACAACTTTATGAACTTGCTCCGGATACTCATGAGCCAGGAAGGTACAAAACGAGACACTGCACAAAGAAAGAAAATGCTAAAATTAGAGGGAAAATGTATCTGCATTTACCAGGCAAATGAGTAAATTTGTGGACCATTTCTCACCCATATGAGTGTCCAACTAAAATATTCCGCCTCTTTGCATATCGCCTGAAGATGATTCTAACGTCCTCAGCCAGAGCATAAAAGGTATAGGCAGCAGGTATCTGAGGGGCTGAACTTGCACCATGGCCGACCAGGTCTGGGGCGATGACCTCGTAACCAAGTTGGGAGAAATAGTCCAGTTGGCTTCCCCAGATATCCAGCGATCCCCCGACTCCGTGTATGAAAAACAAGGCCACATCAGGGTGAGTACCTTTGCAGCATGCGATCTTCCGCTCGCAGTCAATCACAATGGAGCGCTTGGGTTTGCGCCGCCTGCGCTGCACTTGCTGCTGCTCCTGCTGAGGTGCAGGTTTGGTATCTGTAGCCTGTCCTGCAGCCGACCCTGGTGTGGGCTCAGTAGCCTGGCCTGCTGCAGGAGCCTCACAGTTGGAAACTTCCATATCCACAGTGCTGTCTCCATTCTGATAGCGGACCAGTTCTGGATGGGTGGCTTCGTTGATGTTCTCAATCAGAAGCTGTCCATTTCGGTACACTGAGATTTTACGCTTGCAGCTCACAGAACCTTCCCCAGTTCCTGGTTCTTCAACCACTGGTCTGTCTGGGATAATATGTCGAACCCTCAGAACTCTTCCTGGTTTCACCTCTACAAATTCAAAACCATCGGTGGGCTCGGATGATTCAATAGGGACCACCACATTAGTAGACTTCCCTGTAAAGCAACAGAATATTCCATCCACAAAGCTGGTGAGCATGGTGAACGCCTGGGGAAATAAGAAGTACATTTGGGTTCTCAAAGAATCAATGCTTTAGTACATGGGCTTCTGCAAAATTCAGTTCGGCTGACCAAGGATCCACACATACTCGTATATGATATATGATTTAACTCCAGTGTGTTGGGTGCAACAAGCTACCCAGTTCCTCTGGCCAAAAAGTGACCCCAGAGCATGATACTGCCTCCACCATGCTTGATGTTAGAAATGAAGTTGGGTTGTTTTTGCATCAAATACAATACTTTGCTTTCAGGTCTGTTAACTACACTTATTCTCACAGGACCACAGAGTTTTGCAACCTACTAGCATTTCAATGAATGAGCATCTCTCCCAAAGATGCTTGATCTGTCCTGTCTGTACGTCGGTTTGTGTATTGTATGCATGTTACACAGTAATGCATACTTGCAGATTCACACACAGTTTTTTTTTAATGGGGTAATAATAATGATTTTATTCTTTTTAAGGTGGGAATTATATGGAGTTTGGGCTTTGGGTACCTCCCTCTGACCCCATTCCCAAAATTCAATGCCCCGTATGGGTTCCGTTTGGATCATTATTGGACAGTACATTTACGAAACATATTTATCAATCATAGAATTCCATTTCACATTTATAGAAAACTAGTAATGCCTCAATTATAGTTTTAATATTGCTTCTAAGATTGTTCCTCAGTGTGTCAAAAAATGAATAGGTTTTTATTTATGTAACTGACATCCAAGTACTCAAATTCATATAGACATAATGAAACATCTTTTCTGTGGCTGTCAGATGAAAATCCTTCATAAATAGCCTACTGATGGGAGTGAATGCTATTCGAAAGCGTTGTAATTAGTCGTGAACTGCCTTTCCTTTCGTCAAGGCTTTGGCCTTGTAGGTTGCCTCCACTTTTAGGTATAAATAAATTGATATTCCTTCACATACTGTACAGTGAAATCTCTTACCTGATTACCAGTGTTCCCAATACATGAAAAAGCTGGATTGCCGACTCCAGTACCGTCTCTTCCCAGTGTAATGAAATTGCAGGTTGGTAATCTGCTACCCTCAATCCAATAATTTCAAGAATCTGTCCCGCAAAACAAACTACTTTAAATATACTTTAACGACTTCATTTGATGTAAAAACAAAAAATTAATAAACTACAAGAGCGACAAAGGGACTGTTTTTCGCCTTCATTCACTTCCAAATCTACGTGCCAGCATGGTCACAGTAAGAACTCCAGATTAAAGCGGATTACACCTGTTGAACATATGCTGTTACAGCCGCACTGAAAATGTGCCACTGGCTGTCCAATTTTAAGTATTCAACCATAATCTCTCGCCTTGAATTTATTATAAATTATCTTGAAATTAAAATTAAACTTGGCTTGACAACATTTTTTTATTTCCTTTTTATTTTGATTCACAAAAAAAATGTTGACCTCAAACACAGAAGTTGGGAAGGCTTCATAAGAACAAAAACATACAAATGCAGGTGTAATTGCAGTAACTCTTTCAGCTAGATTTAGACTCAAGATGGGCTGCTCTCTGTACACTTCCCCCCCCTAGAGGTTTTAAATACTTCCTTTACTCAAAACATTTTCCAAAGCCTTAATGCATGCATGATTTTTTTTCTCTCTCTTGATGGCTTCAATATAATTTCAGTCTTTTCAACAAGAACAAACTTTGCCAGGAAACAGCTTGAAACTGTTGACTAACATTGTCTCCAGTCACAGTGAAAACAGTTTTACGGATGTCGTGGACTCTAAACACTGGCTGAGAGTATTAAGCCCCATGTGTAAAGCTTCTACTGTTTATAGTACCACAACCACAGTTCACCGACTCCCTCTGCAGGTTAAGAGAGGAACTGCTGCATAGATGCACCTTAAATCTCACAACTCCAACACAACTACAAACCCAGAAAATAAGAGACATTATTAATCTCTAACCTGGGAAAATCCTATCATATGCAGAAATGGATCGCACAGGGATTAAGTAAATAATCGAGTCAGGCATCTGAAGGCAGGTGATCGATTTATGATTCCAGAGAACTGCTGAAACTAACACAGCACTGAAAGCTTATATGACAACAGGAGAAAGTGAGAGAGACATTGACATTTGTAAGTCATCATTTGTATTTCTTCACATCACCAGAAATGTCATCCTCAATCTGTGACAACAGATTAACAGTCCTAACAGTGCATTCATGCACAAGTATGCACCTGCTAGGAAGACTGTTACATTACCAACACGAAACACTACATCTAAATCTGCCAAACGAGGCTGTACATTTCTGAAATTTCCCTTTTTGGACACTTAAGAGAGACCCTGTGTTTTTAGTGCCTGTGGCAAAGTAGATCATGAAAGCAAAAATCCACAGCTGAGATTACTAGGGTGTTTTTAAACTTAAATTGCATTAATAGTGTCCCCAAAAAAAAAAAAAAAAAAAAAAAAAACATCTTTCAAACACATCTTCACAGCAGACATTCCTTATTATGTGCTTGTTGAATATCGCAGAACCCCCCCACCCCCACCCTCACCCCTCACCCCCAAGCAGTTCAGAGTTCAGCAGGATCTTCAAAGCTGGCAGTGGAAACCCATTGTGCCCCACACATTCAGAATTGGGCACTGACTGCATCAGGAAGCACTCAGTAAAATAAAAAAGCACACTGTAAGATAAGTGTTCCATTTCCTTCTTTCTGAGATGATATTCCTGTGTGGTGTGCGGGTGTTTGGGCTTGTTGTGTCCGTTCTTGTGCTGTTGGATGGTGGGTTCCTCTACGAGTCCTCGTTCATCTCCTGGCTGTCTGTCCGGGCGATTTTGCGGGGAGGTGCTGGGCTGCCACCCTCCCCTTCTGCTTGCTCCTGCTCTCTCTTTTTAGCTG